>WNWK01000715.1:0-210000 GCA_009830355.1 Cherax destructor
AAAATATCCAGAAAACTAGGAAAATATCCAGAAAAACTAGGAAAATATCCAGAAAACTAGGAAAATATCACCTTGCCATATAAGACAAGTGAAAATTTGTGTATGGAATAATTTCGCCAAAATCATTCTGAACATAATGAAAAAAATATATTTCATTGTGTTTGTTTATTATTAAATTAATGTTAACGTATCTAAAATATATTTAGTTGGGTTAGGCTAAATTAAATTGCGCTTGTTGTAATAAGGTTAGGTAGGTTTTCAAAGTTTCTCTTGGTACAAAATTATAAATTCTTACATTAACATAAATGAAAAAAATATATCTTTAAACGTATAAGAGAAAATTTTAGAAAGGACTTAATTTTAGATGAGTTCTTGCTAATTGACCAGTTTTACCTAATCGGCACGACACACACACACATATACAGTGGACCCTCGGTTAACGAATACCCCGGAAATCGTGCAATTATGTAAGTATAATTTTGTAAGTTCTTGTGGAAGTGTATTTTTGGGGGTCTGAAATAGACTAACCTACGTGAAATTTTTCCTTAAGGGAGTAAATTCGTTCGGTAATGGCACTTGAGCAGACTTCAGGAGTGAAGTTTTTACGAAACTCGGGGTCCACTGTATATATATATATATATATATATATATATATATATATATATATATATATATATATATATGTCTACATTATATATATATATATATATATATATATATATATATATATATATATATATATATATATATATGTCTATATATCTATATATATGTCAATATATCTATATATATATGTCTATATATATATATATATCTATATAGAAAAACTGGGACTTTGTATAGTAAACTAGGATTTTTTATAGAAATCTTGGAAAATCTATAGAAATACTGGGACTTTGTATAGAAAACTAGGATTTTTTATAGAAAACTAGAAAAATATATAGAGAAAATGGGACTTTGTATAGAAAACTAGAAAAATCTATAGAAAAAATGGGACTTTGTATAGAAAACTAGAATTTTTCGTAGAAATCTACGTAAATCTGTAGAAAAACTGGGACTTTGTATAGAAAACTAGGATTTTCTATAGAAAACTAGGAAAATCTATAGAAAAACTGGGACTTTGTATAGAAAACTAGATTTTTCTAGAAAACTAGGAAAATCTATAGAAAAACTGGGACATTGTATAGGAAACTAGGATTTTTTTGTAAAAAACTAGGAAAGTCTATAGAAAAACTGGGACTTTGTATAGAAAACTAGGATTTTTTGTAGAAAACTTGGAAAAGCTATAGAAAAACTGGGAGTTTGTATAGAAAACTAGTAGAATCTATAGAAAAACTAGAACTTTGTATAGAAAACTAGGATTGTTCATAGAAAACTAGGAAAATCTATAGAAAAACTAGAACTTTGTATAGAAAACTAGGATTTTTTATAGAAATCTAGGAAAATCCCGAGACTAGTACCTCATTATTAGACCACATCTGGACTAACACTATATCCCCTCTAAAATCAGGCATAATCACAGACAACACCACAGATCACTACCCTACCTTTCTCATAACCAACCTAGGTAAATTGCCCCAAGATATTACAAAAGTTACCTTCAGACTACATAACGAGTCAGCTGTTAATAACTTTATAACAGCTATGACTAACATAGACTGGCATAGTGAGTTAGAAACATTCAGATACTAATGAATGCATCAAGAATTTCCTTAAAAAAAACCACCACCTCTATAACAAACATTGCCCTAAAAAAAACTAAACAGATCACAGCTAAGAGACTTAACAATCCCTGGCTAACACCAAACATCCTTAAATCCATTAACAAAAGGCACCAATATGAAAACCAATGCAGAAGGGGTCTAATAACCAGAGAACAATCCAAATGCTACTCATCAATCCTTACCAGCCTGATAAGAAGGTCCAAAAAATTGTATTATGAGAACAGACTCCAGAACATAAAAGGTGATATGAAAAAGACCTGGAAAACCCTATCTGCAATTCTAGGAAATAAAAAGATATCCAAGAACAATACCATCAAATTATCAAAAACAGATGAACCCCTACTCTCACCTACTGAGACAGCAGACTTAATGTTTTCTTCTCCACCATAGGAAAGAATCTAGCGAGTAAAATCCCAAGCTCGAACACCCGTCCAACAGACTACCTCACCAACACCTACCCTAATACACTATTCCTGGCTCCTACCAACCCAATTGAAGTCTCGCTCATAATCAACACCCTTAAAAACAAGACAGGAGACATAAACAGCTTACCACATTTTATGTACAAAAAAGCTTCACAGGTACTGTCACCTATTATAGCAACACTATTCAATAAATCCATTGAAGCCTCTACCTTCCCATCAATTCTCAAAATAGCTAGGGTCACCCCGATCCACAAAGGAGGTGATCAAACAGACTTGAATAATTATAGACCAATTCCTAATTTACCAATGCTTTCTAAAATCTTGGAAAAATTTATTCATAGACAAATCTATTCCTACCTCGTCTCACACAATGTACTCAACCCCTGTCAATTTGGATTCAGGACAAACAAGAGCACAAACGATGCTATTATGCACATGTTGGAGTTAATATATACAGCACTTGAGAAGAAAGAAGTCCCACTGGGAATCTTCATTGATCTACGCAAAGCTTTTGATACAGTCGACCATGATTTACTGCTCACAAAATTAGCACACTATGGTATAAGGGGGCACCCACTCAACTACCTAAAGTCATACCTTAGTAACAGAAGCCAATACGTGTACACAAATGGAGCGAACTCTTCCACACAACAAATTACAGTCGGAGTCCCTCAAGGAAGTGTCCTGGAGCCACTCCTATTCCTCATTTACATAAATGACCTACCGAATGCATCACAACTACTCAAACCCATACTATTTGCAGATGACACAACATATGTCTTCTCTCACCAAAATCCAGTCATACTGGCCAACACTGTTAATGCCGAATTACAGAAAATATCAACATGGATGACGACTAATAAGCTCACTCTCAATACTGACAAGACCTACTTCATTCAGTTTGGAAACAGAGTCACAAATGTTCCACTTAACATAACGCTCAATGGTTCACCCATCACAAGACTCACAGAGGGAAAATTCCTAGGAATCCACATTGACAGTAGCCTAAAATTCCAAACACACATACAACAAATTTCAAAGAAAATCTCAAAGACAGTAAGCATATTATCAAAGATACGCTACTATGTGCCTGAATCAGCACTCATCTACCCTTATCTCACCTATGGAATCTGTGCATGGGAATCAACAATAATAAATCACCTTAGACCACTCATAACCCAGCAAAAGGCTGCAGTCAGAATGATAATAAATTCCCACTCTAGACAGCATACTCCACCAATATTCAAAAGCCTAAAACTACTCACCATAAAGAACATTCATACTTATTCTTGTGCCTACTACATATATAGAACTCTACACTCTAATATAAACCCTCCGCTCAAAATTCTCCTCACCAACTTTAATAGGACCCATGACCACAACACAAGGCACAAATCACTTTTTGATATACCCAGTGTCCATATCAACCTATGTAAAAATTTTATGCACATAAAGAGCCCCAGAATCTGGAATTCATTACCAGTAAATACTAAAATAACCTTGTCTGAAAATCATTTTAAGACTCAAAAAATACTCATTGTTATTTTCCTACAAGATAATTACCATTTTTACTATTATGTTCTATTATGTTACTTTCAAAAATGCTCAGTGTTATTTTCCTATAAGATAATTTCAATTTGTACTATAATTTTACTATTATATTACTACCTACTCACCCTAAACTAAATACGCATTCTGTAAATTACTTTAAAAAATGCTCAATGATATTTTCCTTAAGATAATTTCAATTTTTACTATTAACTACCATCCTACTAACACTTATTACAATGTAGTATAACCATATTGAATTTTGCCCAATGTAATATCATCATATTGTAATCTGAACAGTATTTAAACAAGTCAAATTCAATCAATTTCTCCAATATTATTTACATAGTCAATAAGCCATTAGATTAAGCTGCCCTTAATGCCATGGCATGTTAGTGGCTCTCCTTCCACTTCTATGTAAACTTCTATGTAAAATTGCGAAGAAATAAAATATTTGTATATATATATATATATATATATATATATATATATATATATATATATATATGCAAAAGATCACAGTATATATATATATATATATATATATATATATATATATATATATATTATATATTATATATATATATAATATATATATATATATATGTATATATGTATATATATATATATATAATATATATATATATATATATATATATATATATATATTAAACGTGAAAACATTGCGAAATATATTTTTTATGCACTATGTGAATTACGTAAATTTTGGCAATTGTAATACTACTACTGCTAATAATAATAATAATTTTAACACTCCAATATCAGTTCAGTGAAGTGTTTTCTAGTGTGGAAACCACGAGACTGGTCAGTTACCTGGGCCCTCCAGTTATTGTGATGTCTTAACTGGGTCTTATTCAACTGCGTCGCGCACTGATTGCTTCTTGTCCACTGTGATGTAATGGAGGGACGGGCAGGTAGTAAACACATCTCTGTTATTGCCTGCCAGGGAGCAAGGAAGAGGAGACAGTGGCTAGGGAGAGGAGGTAGGGGCTAGGGAGAGGAGGTAGGGGCTAGGGAGAGGAGGCAGGAGCTAGGGAGAGGAGGCAGGAGCTAGGGAGAGGAGGCAGGGTCAAGGGAGACAGGGCCGCCTGAGCCCACGGTAATAAAGTGTACAGAACTGTTCCATGCAACAACGCTGTTAAATTATAGGTTAAAATATTTTAAACGAACGAGGCAAAATTTATTTGAGTTCATTAGACAAGCAAACACTTGGAAAATATTGCTAGAAGAGTTAGGAATAACGCTGTCTTGGAAGTAGGTCAGATGAACATTTTTTTTAAATTGGGACCCTTGATCAGCCTTGATGCTGTTGAAGGGTTCTTGATTTTAAAGAACTGGAGCTATTCTTCCCTCCCTCAGATCAAACCTGCTTGTCTTTTGTTCTCCCCAGGCATTGTAGGAGGGAGTAGATGGCGTGTTTAATGCTAGAGGAGTGGGTGGCACTGGAGGAGTTGGAGGAGTGGGTGGCACTGGAGGAGGAGCTGGAGGTGTATACCTGGAGTATACCTGGAGAGAGTTCCAGGGGTCAACGCCCCTGCGGCCCAGTCTGTGACCAGGCCTCATCGGTCTGTGACCTGGAGAAGGAGTAGATAACACTTGAGGAGTGGATAGCACTGGAGGAGCTGGAGGAATGGGTGGCACTGGAGGAGTGGATAGCACTGGAGGAGGAGCTGGAGGAGTGGGTGGCACTGGAGGAGCAGGTGGCAATGGAGGAGGTGTGGGATTTTGGGTGAGATGAGTATAATAATTATATAACAAGATCACACTGTGTTAGGTACTCGTCTATGCTGGTGACAGCTCAAGGGGAAGGGGGAGGCAGAAATAGAAACTTTTTCTTTAACATTTCTCCGATTTCAATAATTTTTTTACTGTAAATTAAGTATTCATTTGTCTGTACTGGAAGTTCTATGAAGTTCAGCTAAAAAATAGGGATAAAAAAAATAATTCCATGTTTTATATGGCATCACTCTAGTATCGAGTTTGCAATATTGGTAAAATGTAAAATGTTTTAGTTGATTTTACATGAATAATAAGAGGCTAAGGAACAATCAGTCAACAGGATATGACCGAAATGTCAATATCTAGTATTTTAAAAAATGTTAAATTTTATGTTTTGATTTTAAGAAATTTTTTGGGGAAAAAATGAAAACAACGTAAACGGTAAAGTTTATTGCAAACAAACATTGGTTCATTGTAAAACTATGAGTGGTCAATAATGTGTGCAAAAAATCATGACATTATATCCATAAATAACTGAAAAGTAGATACAAGGAGGAAAATAACTTAATTTTTTTCTCAAAAGTATCTATAAAAATCTATGGATATGAAACACCATGAGTCAGGTGGACGAGCAACAGACAACCCACCTCCCCTCCATCAGAAGGGTAACTGAGAGCCGTTACCATCGTGAGCAGTGTCGGAACTTCAGAAAAGATGCTATATAGTGTATTTTCTAAAAACTGACACAAAACTAATAAAACTGATGGCATTGAACATAATTTAAAAATTGCTATAAAAATACTTAGAAAAAATGGTATGAACAAACAGTTTGCACCAAAAGGTGGCCAGAGTCATGTATTATTTTTCAGTAAGAATTTTTTTTCCTTATTTTTTCGATTTTTTTTTTTTGTCAATAAACCTGCCTGTCCTTCTAGGCAGCTTAAGATCCTTGCAGCCTCCACCACGGATCTCCTTCATTGTCTGCTGTCTAATTACCAACCAAGGCTGTAAGAGAGTGGGTTACTCTAATTATCATGCCCTCCTGTTGACATATTATTCAAGTATGGCAGGTATATCACCTGAAAGTCGTGGGCGACCCTTACATGTGTTTTGGGCTTGGGCCCACCCATCACAGTCTTGAGTGGTTAGCCCTATTCACCTAACATCAACCCTAGACACTGCAGTGGTAATTAGGCAGATGTTGGGTAGAATAGTGACTTGATTCCTTGTAATGGGAGCCTGTGAAGTTACAATGTCGGAGAGGCTGGTATCGTTGGCTTGATTGAAGAGATGATGCTGGACGCCTTCATTGTCATCTGCTTGGCACACTGAAAATCGCCTGACGACCATCACTTGTCCACAACTTCGACTTGTGAACTATATCTGCAGATAGTGTCCACAACTAGGAATAAATTTCCTAGAGATTGTCACTGCATGACTAGAAATTCACATATGCACATGAATACAGCTATGAATGTTTCTGCGTCTCAGTGCGGTGTGGCCGAGCCGGGTGGTACCAGGTCACTTCACATCTTCACTGGTCGAATTCAAGCTGCAATCCTCCTGTTGCAGCCTCTCGCTTTCTATGGGTGGATATTTGCTGACAGTGTCTACAGGCTTTAGTTGCCGGCTCTGGTAACTCAATTGAATCAAGTGTGGATTAATTGAGTCTGAGGTGCAGGTGGAGTATAATGACCCTAGGTAAATTATCAGGTTCGAGGCATATTATCTCGAATTTTTCGCGGTCTTGGGAAATAGCAACATCCACAGACAAACACATGGGTATAATGTATTACAGATTCTCCTGTAAGAGTGTAGTTTCTGCTGGACACGTGTTTCTCTCATTTTTTTCCTACCCTTGGTCTGCAATCCCATTAGAATGTCTGATTCTGTTGAGTCAGGAACATGTGTAAAGACAAATGGGCATTTTGGGGTGTTTTAATTAAATTATGTATGTGAACACAAGACCTGGCTTGATCTTGGCTAATGCAAAAAGAGTAGGTCGTGACCCTCTCATGATCACTCCTGCTCTCCAGTGTGGGAAAGTAGAGAGAGGGGGTCCTAGAACCCTCGAGAGGGGTTGACCCCCCCTGGAGTGGTGTCCCCCTCCGGTTTTAGGAAATTTCTTCACAGGGGTGGGTGGCACTAGAGGAAGAGGAGTGGGTGGCACTGGAGGAGGAGGAGTGGGTGGCACTGGAGGAGGAGGAGGAGTGGGTATAAGTCTGGCACTCACACCACAACAGTCTCGCGCGGCACCTCCCACAGGCCGTACCTCGACACACCTGCTCCTCCTCGCTGCCAGTCCCCTGTACACACTCTCGCGCACACACACACACACACACACACACTCAAACACCCACTCAAACTCCCTATCCTCGCTGCCCCCCAAACACACTCGCGATTTACACATTATTTACAATTTACAGTGGTCAGGTATATATATAAAAAAAATGACTCGAATGACCTAGGTCCAGCAACACCTGCCTCAACACCTGCCTGGGACATTGTGTGCCATTGTTTGTTGAAGGTAAAGGACAAACAGTGTTTGAACAGAGATTGTTTGCCTGCCTGGTGTCGTTAGTTGATTGTTTGCACGTGTTTGCTCGGGTGAAGTAGCACTGGTCGTCATCTGTATTATCCTGCTATTGTAGTGTTATTGTTATAATATTATTATCTTACTGTTATAATATTTTCCTGTTATAATGTTGCTGTTATCTTATTATAATGCTGCTATTATACTGTTATAATGCTGTTATCTTACTGTTATGTTATATTACTGTTATAATGCTATAACAAAAAAGGCACAATACCGTGACTGTTATCTTACTATTATGTTATATCTTACTGTTATAATGATATTTTACTGTTATAATGCTGTTATATTACTGTTATAGTATCTTACTGTTATAATGCTGTTATCTTAGTTATAGAGTTATCTTAGTTATAGAGTTATCTTACTGTTACAATGTAATCTTACTGTTATAGTATCCTACTGTTATTATGTTGTTATCTTAGTTATAGAGTTATCTTACTGTTACAATGTTGTTATCTTAGTTATAGAGTTATCTTACTGTTACAATGTTGTTATCTTACTCTCACACAGTTGCTATATTACAGTTTTCTTAGTTTTGTAACTGTTATTTTCTTGTTATTTTATTGTTATATACTTTTTCGATTTTTTTCTCTCACTCGCCGTTATCTTACTGTGATGATGCCGTTATCTTACTGTGATGATGCTGTTATCTTACTGTTTTATTCCCTACGTCATCGTAATGTTTGCGCCTCTGCCTTTAGTGTTATCTACTGTTGCTGATATCCTAAAAGTTATCCCCCTAAAGGTAGGTATCTTGTGTTATCTTTTGTTATTACTTCCATGATGTGATCATCCCGATTTCTTCCTTTAGTTTCTGTTTACTTTCTTCTTTCTCCTTCGGTTACTGTTATCTAAGTCTTTTTTCCCCCTTTGTGACCGTTATCTTCCCCATTTTCCTCTTGTTACTGACATCATCATATTTTGCTCTTCCTTATGTTGCTGTTATCTTGCTCCTTTTTCATCCTGTTATTATCTTCGTCTTCCTTCTGTTACTATCTTTATCTTTTCTTCTTTTTATCTTACTCTTATATTCCTGTTATCTTACCATTATCTTTCTCCTGTTATCTTACCCTTATCTTTCTCCTGTTATCTTACCCTTATCTTCTTCCTATTATGTTAATCTTCGCTCCCTCCTGTTATTGTTATCTTAGTCTTCTCTCCCTATTATCTTAATTTTCTCTCTCTCCAGTTAATATCTTAATCTTCTCTCCCTCCTGTTATTATCTTACCCTTATCTTACTCCTGTTATCTTACCCTTATCTTCCCCCTGTTATCTTACCATTATCATCCCCCTGTTATCTTACCATTATCTTTCCCCTATCTTACCCTTCTCTTTCTCTTTCTGTTACTGCTACCTTCTTTTTATCTTCCTGTAACTGTTATCTTCCTCTTCTCTTCATTCTCCTGTTACTGATATCTTTCTCTGTTCCCCATGTAACCGTTATCTTACCCTTCTATGTTATCCATCTCACAGTTATCTCTTCCTACGGCATCCCCTACTCCTGTTATCCAGCTGGGATGTTCCCACCGTTATCTTGCTATCGTAACTGGTGTCGCGAAGCCGTTAGCATCCTGTCGTTATTGATATCCAACGGTTATATACCGTTCCGTTATCTTACCCTTCTATGTTATCCACCTCACAGTTATCCCTTCCTACGACATCCCCTACTCCTGTTATCCCGCTGGGATGTTCCCACCGTTATCTTGCTATCGTAACTGGTGCCGCGCAGCCGTTAGCATCCTGTCGTTACTGATATCCAACGGTTATATACCGTTAGCTTTCTGGAGTTACTGTTGTGCTCCCTCCCAACTGTTAACGTCATGTTCTTTATGTCGTTGTTCAGTAATGCTGTTCTCCGTTATTAGCATCCGTTTACCGTTACCCTAATCATCCTTCTGTTATTTTTTTGTGATATTCAATTATTATTATTAACTGTAATTGTTAAGTATTATTATTATTGTTATATTATTATTACTGTTAATTGTCATTGTTAATTATTATTATTATTATAGGGAGGCGCTAAACCTATAAGGGGTCATGCAGCGTCTGGGGAATTGGGGGGGAGGAACCATCAGGTTTGATCCGAGGTGCCTTGACAGCTCTCCTTGAAGCTATGTTTCGCTTCCTCGGATCAAACCTTATTACCTCCCATACCTCCCTTTCCCCCCAAGACGCTGCATAAGCACACGCCAAGAGTTCAAGAGTGAACGAAACGTCAGCACTTCAGCTGACGTTTCGCTCACTCTTTTTCCACCCATCCACAACCCTAGTGCACCTCACGAAATCGTAATATCACGAACGGGTGAGGACACGAATCCATGGCAGGCAAGTCCTATAACTGGCTTGCCACTGGTTCGAGTCTCTCCCACTCTGCGATCAGCCAGTGTATTGAGGTATAGGCACACACATGGGCATATTGAAACGTTTCGCCTACACAGTAGGCTTCTTCAAACACAGAGGCAGCAGAAGTAATGAAATAAAGATGATGTCATCGGTCCATCAGCCTTGGAGAAAAAGTGTTTGAGGTGGTCAGTCCCTCAGCCTGGAGTGCAGACGAGAAAGTCGTGTAATAATGAATGTTTAGAAGATAATGAAGTGGATTTGTGGACAAGGAAAATAATGAAGTGGATTTGTGGACAAGGAAAATAATGAAGGAAGTGGATTTGTGGACAAGGAATATAATGAAGTGGATTTGTGGACAAGGAAAATAATGAAGGAAGTGGATTTGTGGACAAGGAATATAATGAAGTGGATTTGTGGACAAGGAATATACTGAAGTGGATTTGTGGACAAGGAATATAATGAAGTGGATTTGTGGACAAGGAATATAATGAAGTGGATTTGTGGACAAGGAATATAATGAAGTGGATTTGTGGACAAGGAATATAATGAAGTGGATTTGTGGACAAGGAATATAATGAAGTGGATTTGTGGACAAGGAAAATAATGAAAGAAGTGGATTTGTGGACAAGGAAAATAATGAAGGAAGTGGATTTGTGGACAAGGAAAATGATGAAGGAAGTGGATTTGTGGACAAGGAAAATATTGAAGGAAGTGGATTTGTGGACAAGGAAAATAATGAAGTGGATTTGTGGATAAGGAAAATAATGAAGAAAATAGAAAATAATGAAAGTGGATTGTGGACAAGGAAAATAATGAAGGAAGTGGATTTGTGGACAAGGAAAATATTGAAGGAAGTGGATTTGTGGACAAGGAAAATATTGAAGGAAGTGGATTTGTGGACAAGGAAAATAATGAAGTGGATTTGTGGATAAGGAAAATAATGAAGAAAATAGAAAATAATGAAAGTGGATTGTGGACAAGGAAAATAATGAAGGAAGTGGATTTGTGGACAAGGAAAATATTGAAGGAAGTGGATTTGTGGACAAGGAAAATAATGAAGGAAGTGGATTTGTGGACAAGGAAAATATTGAAGGAAGTGGGTTTGTGGACAAGGAAAATATTGAAGGAAGTGGATTTGTGGACAAGGAAAATAATGAAGGAAGTGGATTTGTGGACAAGGAAAATATTGAAGGAAGTGGATTTGTGGACAAGGAAAATATTGAAGGAAGTGGATTTGTGGACAAGGAAAATAATGAAGGAAGTGGATTTGTGGACAAGGAAAATAATGAAGTGGATTTGTGGATAAGGAAAATAATGAAGAAAATAGAAAATAATGAAAGTGGATTGTGGACAAGGAAAATAATGAAGGAAGTGGATTTGTGGACAAGGAAAATATTGAAGGAAGTGGATTTGTGGACAAGGAAAATGATGAATGAAGTGGATTTGTGGACAAGGAAAATATTGAAGGAAGTGGATTTGTGGACAAGGAAAATAATGAAGGAAGTGGATTTGTGGATAAGGAAGAAAATAGAAAATAATGAAAGTGGATTATGGACAAGGAAAATAATTAAGGAAGTGAATTTGTGGAGGACACTTGTGTACGGAACTGGAACTGGATTTAAATTATCAGGGTGAAATTGCTCTTTACAGGAGGTAGTGAAGATAGTGCAAAATATTCACTGTACAATGCAGAGGTGCAGTAAGATAACTCAGTAAGCTAACTCAGTAAGCTAACTCAGTAAGCTAACTCGGTAAGCTAACTCGGTAAGCTAACTCAGTAAGCTAACTCAGTAAGCTAACTCAGTAAGCTAACTCAGTAAGCTAACTCAGTAAGCTAACTCAGTAAGCTAACTCAGTAAGCTAACTCAGTAAGATAACTCAGTAAGATAACTCAGTAAGATAACTCAGTAAGATAACTCAGTAAGATAACTCAGTAAGATAACTCAGTAAGATAACTCAGTAAGATAACTCAGTAAGATAACTCAGTAAGATAACTCAGTAAGATAACTCAGTAAGATAACTCAGTAAGATAACTCAGTAAGATAACTCAGTAAGATAACTCAGTAAGATAACTCAGTAAGATAACTCAGTAAGATAACTCAGTAAGATAACTCAGTAAGATAACTCAGTAAGATAACTCAGTAAGATAACTCAGTAAGCGTGGAGGAACCAAGACTTATTCAAACATCTTTTCCCTTAATATAGAGAAAATTACTGATAGACCTATAATTGTATTCAAGAAGAAAGTTGATAGGTTCAACACCAACAAAGAAAATATCCGGCTCAGCTGGGCTGTGATAGCCAGTTGAGCAGGTCGTTAACTGGAAGATTTGGTCTGAGAGCGGATCGCGGGGGTCATGATCCCCTGAATCAAAGCGTAAACATGTCAACAACCTACAACCCTAGGTGTACCTTCTCTCTGGCTCTGATATGTAAATAAACCTGGGGCAGAAATATCACTCACCGCTTCCTTTTCTGAACGTTCCTAGTCACTACTATGTGACAGGCTTTCCGTGTCCCGTCTTCCACCGGCCTATATACAGTTCCTTGTAGATTTAGACGGCAGAATGTCCCCTAGCGGGCGTAACGTCAAAAAATAAAAGGCTTCATTTGTTTTATGTCTCTCGTTCACCAACATGTACAGTCATTACTCTTCCTAGCACGCACTGTGTTGAGATATGATGTGTCGTTGTCTCTTGCCACTCCTCATCTCTCACTCGTTTCTGTTCTCACTTCATTCTTTATGTAACAAAGACATGTGTTGTTGAGGTGGCCGCGAGGTGTAGTCTCGTCCTTACATGCCTTCCTGTTAATCTTTTATTTTTATAGTTCCTTGATAATGTGAGAGATCACGAACGCGCTTTTAATTTCACTATTTTTTTCACAGTGGTTTATTCTGCATATTATATCACCTGTTTACTGCGACCTTATTATATATATATATTATATATATTATATATATATATATATATACATATGTCGTGCCGATTAGGTAAAACTGGTCAATTAGCAAGAACTCATTTAAAATTAAGTCCTTTCTAAAATTTTCTCTTATACGTTTAAAGATATATTTTTTTCATTTATGTTAATGTAAAAATTTATAATTTTGTACCAAGAGAAACTTTGAAAACCTACCTAACCTTATTACAACAAGCGCAATTTAATTTAGCCTAACCCAACTAAATATATTTTAGATACGTTAACATTAATTTAATAATAAACAAACACAATGAAATATATTTTTTTTCGTTAGGTTCAGAATGATTTTGGCGAAATTATTGCATACACAAATTTTCGCTTGTCTTATATAGCAAGATGAGCGTTGCTATTTAAGCCAAAATAGCAAGTTCTGCCTATTCGGCACGACATATATATATACTATATATATATATATATATATATATATATATATATATATATATATATATATATATATATATATATATATATATATATTATATATATATCAAACACTTCATCCATCTAGATATTAAATCTGAATGTATTTAGTCAAATTTACTTTGATAATCTTTGATTCATGATACACCAATTGTTTTGAAATTGAAATTACCGTCCCTCCTGTCCTCTCCGATGGACTAAGAGGAGAGAAAAGCTGTATTTAGAAAAGCTTTTTTATTTATAAACAACGTTTCGCCCTGGACAGAGCTTTCAAAATTTAATAAAGCTATCGTATGTTGATAATGCCTTCCAGCCATAAGAAGGGAGGGACATTGCAGGAGGACTACTGGCCCATACAAGGCAAAGTCCTTATCAAAACCATCCATGTATTTGTCCAGCCTTTTCCCAAAGCTACGTTGTTTGACTTTATTGGTATCTTGTCATAAATGGTACACACTACCGTCATGCGTCTTGCTTATCGAATACTGGGTTAAATTCTTCATTGTTTTCACTTTAAAACCATTGAAAAAACTTCAAATTACCTACGAGGCCTAATGAAACATTTCTAACTCGCTAGCTAGCTTACTAACTCAGTGTTTTACTAGTTTACTACCTAACTTACTCGCTTATTTAATAGTTGACTAACTTGCTAACCTATTCGCTCTCTAACTTAGTTACTTTTGGTAAGGTTTACCTCTCAAACGTTCCCACAGGACGCAAGTGTTCACCTTGTTGTCACTAACAACAGATAAATGAACACAGATGCAGTATGATGCATTTATTGACCTACGTTTCGCCCACACACTGTGCTTTATTAGGTCACAAACCTTTGTCACTGCATTTATGTTTATTTTTTCCATCGTGACGGTATTTTATACCATCCCCCATGGTACTAACGTTGTATTTCCATCATTGTTATCCCTCGGTTAGTTATCGTCCGTTGACCACCTTGATGTTATCAAGAATCTTGTTGATATGTTTCTAAGATAACATGAAGTTAAGGTATAGACCTTGATAATGGATACGGACAGATTGGTTTAGAAACGTGAGCAAATACTAGGACATATTTATTAGACAGCGTTTTGGTCCTGGGACCTTGATTACTGGATCAAGTGATCAAAGTCCCAATATGAAGTCAACAGTGAAACCATTTCTATGGAAATTAACACAGAAAATCAAGCTGTAACTTCCAGAGAGAGTGAGAGAGAGAGAGAGCGACGGGGAGAGGATGAAATCAGTGGCACCCATGGTCCTTTGATGGGTGGCACTGTCTAATTAGTGGCATTCCCGTTGTCACCGTGATACTGATAATCTTGGCCACTCGTCACGACTTCGAATTATCATTATTATTATTTAATTATTTTTTACTAAATCATTTGTGACTTGATAATGGTCTCTGATGCGACGAAAGTTAAACTTTCCTCACGTAATTTCGGGTCGGTATCTGAGGTCATGCTTACCAGTGACCCGTGAAATTAGAGACAAGAGAAATGGTACATTGATGGGTAGGGAATGGGACGCGTACGAGGCTCACACGCCCCTGGGGAGTCGGAGTCAATCACTTTCGACTTAAGACAGGGGAGATTTGGCTCCCATTCCACGAATGAAAATTCTTCTACTGACATCTAGGCACCAATCTTAGATTTAGATTTTGAAGCCGAAGCGGCTAGTTTATTGTTCACTCCATATGTGTATTGTTCACCCCATATGGAGTGAACAATATGTTCCTAGTTCCTAGGCCCATTTTGGGCCTAGGAACTAGGCCCAAAAAGGGTTTACAGGAGTAAATCTGGAGTTATATCAACAGTTCACTTATCTGTTACAAGCAAATATACTAAATTTGCTTAATATGTCTGTTATCTTACTTTCATTAATAAGATATCTTGACCTATCACATAGGTTATTATACCGTATTTATCTTCGACAATAAGTGGACTTCAAGAAATACCCAAGAAAATATCCAGTTTGTGCCTGAAGGAGCGTAGTGCTTGACGAATGAGGTGGGAGGGGCTCGAACCTGTGTTTCCAGAAATGGCCGTTGAGAATTTTGCCAGCACCGCCACCAACACCGTCAGCTTAAACGCTTCACTAGAGGCTTGATGTGTATGTCAGGTGGTTGTAGTTTTTTCCCTTCTGTGGAGAGTTTTTGGGTTGAGGGACGAAGCAGAGGAGGCATGGAGTGAGACCTGTGTACTATGGTACAGTGTGTGTGTATGTATGTACTCACCTATTTGTGGTTGCAGGGGTCTATTCACAGCTCTTGGCCCCGCCTCTTCGCTGGTCGCTACAAGGTCCGCTTTCTCCCTGCTCCATGAGGTTTATCGTGTGTGTGTGTACTCACCTATTTGTACTCACCTATTTGTGGTTGCAGGGGTCGAGTCATAGCTCCTGGCCCCGCCTCTTCACTGATTGCTACTAGGTCCTCTCTCTCCCTGCTCCATGAGCTTTATCAAACCTAGTCTTAAAACTATGTATGGTTCCTGCCTCCACTATGTCGCTTTCCAAGCTATTCCACTTCCTGACAACTCTATGACTGAAGAAATACTTCCTAACATCCCTTTGACTCATAGGAGTCTTCAACTTCCAATTGTGACCCCTTGTTTCTGTGTCCCCTCTCTGGAACATCTTTCTCTGTCCACCTTATCTATTCCTCGCAGTATTTTATATGTCGTTATCATGTCTCCCTAACCCTCCTGTCCTCTAGTGTCGTCAGGCCGATTTCCCTTAACCTTTCTTCGTAGGACAATCCCCTTAGCTCTGGGACTAGTCTTGTTGCAAACCTTTGCACTTTCTCTAATTTCTTGACGTGCTTGACCAGGTGTGGGTTCCAAACTGGTGCTGCATACTCCAGTATGGGCCTGACGTATATGGTATACAGAGTCTTGAATGATTCCTTGGTGAGGTATTGGAACGCTATTCTTAGGTTTGCCAGCCGCCCGTATGCTGCAGCAGTTATCTGATTGATGTGTGCCTCAGGAGATGTGCTCGGTATTATACTCACCCCAAGATCTTTTCTTTGAGTGAGGTTTGCAGTCTTTGGCCACCTAGACTATACTCTGTCTGCGGTCTTCTTTGCCCTTCCCCGATATTCATGACTTTACATTTGGCAGGGTTAAATTCAAGGAGCCAGTTACTGGACCAGGCTTGCAGCCTGTCCAGGTCTCTTTGTAGTCCTGCCTGATCCTCGACTGATTTGATTCTTCTCATTAACTTCACATCATCTGCAAACAGGGACACTTCTGAGTCTATCCCTTCCGTTATGTCATTCACATATACCAAAAACAGTACAGGTCCTAGAACTGACCCTTGTGGAACTCCACTCGTCACAGGTGCCCACTCTGACATCTCGTCACGTACCATGACTCGTTGTTGCCTCCCTGTCAGATATTCTCTGATCCATTGCAGTGCTTTTCCTGTTACGTGTGCCTGATCCTCTAGCTTTTGCATTAATCTCTTGTGAGGAACTGTGTCGAACGCCTTCTTGCAGTCCAAAAAAATGCAGTCTATCCACCTCTCTCTCTCTCGTGTCTTACTTCTGTTACCTTGTCATAAAACTCCAGTAGGTTTGTGACACAAGATTTTCCTTCCCTGAAACCATGCTGGTTGTCGTTTATAAGCTTGTGTCTTTCTAGGTGCTCCACCATTCTCCTCCTGATGATCTTCTCCATGACTTTGCATACTATACACGTCAGTGACACAGGTCTGTAGTTTAATGCCTCGTGTCTGTCTCCTTTCTTAAAAATTGGGACTACATTTGCCATCTTCCACGCCTCAGGCAGTTGCCCAGTTTCAATGGATGTGTTGAAGATTTGTGTTAGTGGCACACACAACATCTCTGCTCCCTCTCTAAGGACCCACGGAGAAATGTTGTCCGGTCCCACCGCTTTTGAGGTATCGAGTTCACATAGCAGCTTCTTCACCTCCTCCTCGGTTGTGTGTATTTCATCCAGCACTTGTTGGTATACCTCCCTATTCTGAATTCCTGGAGTCCTTCCTGTCTCCTGTGTAAATACTTCTTTAAATCTCATGTTGAGCTCCTCACATACCTCTTGGTCGTTTATTGTGAACTCCCACCTTCCTTTCTCAGCCTGATTACCTGGTCCTTGACTGTTGTTTTCCTCCTGATGTGGCTATACAGCAGCTTCGGGTCAGACTTGACTTTTGATGCTATATCATTTTCATATTGTCGCTGAGCCTCCCTTCTTACCTGTGCATATTCGTTTCTGGCTCTTCGGCTAATCTCTTTATTTTCCTGGGTCCTTTGTCTTCTGTACTTTTTCCATTCTCTATTACACTTACTTTTGCCTCCCTACACCTCTGGGTGAACCAAGGACTCGTTCTGGTCTTCCCATTACTTCTGTTTTCCTTGGGGACAAACCTCTCCTCTGCCTCTTTGCATTTGGTTGTCACATATTCCATCATTTCTTTTACTGGTTTTCCTGCCAATTCTCTCTCCCACTGAACGTCTTGTAGGAAGTTCCTCATGCCTGTGTAGTCCCCCTTTGTAGTTTCGTTTCTCCCTTCCTATTCCTGCTCCCTCTCCACTTGTAGCTCAACTATATAATCAAAACACAGAACCAAATGATCACTAGCTCCAAGGGGCCTTTCATACGTGATATCCTCGATGTCCGAACTACTCAAGGTGAATACTAGGTCGAGTCTTGCTGGATCATCCCCACCTCTCTCTCTGGTAGTGTCTCTAACATGTTGATGCATGAGGTTTTCCAGTACCACATCCATCATCTTGGCTCTCCATGATTCAGGACCCCCATGGGGCTCCAGGTTTTCCCAATCAATCTCTTTGTGATTGAAATCACCCATAACTAGTAACTTTGCTCTCCCCATGTGGGCTCTTCTGGCTACCTCGGCTAGTGTGTCTACCATTGCTCTGTTGCTCTCGTCGTATTCTTCTCTTGGCCTCCTGCAGTTCTGTGGCGGGTTGTACATTACAGCAATTACCACCTTATGGCCCTCAGACTGAATTGTTCCTACTATGTAGTCCCTTTCACCCATTCCATCCATTCCTTCCACTTCCTCAAATCCCCACCTGTTCTTAATGAGCAGTGCAACTCCTCCTCCCCCTCTGCTCCCTCTATCTTTCCTGAGGATTTGATATCCGGGTGGAAAGATTGCATCTGTTATCATCCTGGTGAGTTTCGTTTCTGTGAGTGCTATTATGTCTGGGGATGTCTCCTTTATTCTTTCATGCCACTCCTCACATTTATTTGTTATACCATCTGCATTTGTATACCAAACCTTTAACTTCTTTTCTAAAACCGTAGTCTGGGGGTATGTTGGGGTTGGGAAAGTGGGAGATCTGATGGGGAACTATGGGTGGTTGGTGTGAAGGTGGAGTTTGTAATGAGGTGGGTGGAATCATTGGGTATGGCATGTGTGTTTTGGGTTAGGTTGTTTGGTTGCATTGGGGTTGTCCAGGTTGGGGAACATCTGAAGGTGGTTGTGTTAGAGCTTCCTCCTGAGTCTGGGTTCTCCTGTCCATCTCTCTTTCCTCCTTTTGTCTCTGTACCCTCTCTTTCAGTTTCTGTCTTTCTTCCCGTGTTCTGTCGCGGTCGAGATACACCCTCCGGTACTCTGACATATCCCTTAGTCTTGCTTTCTCCTGCAGGATCCTGTTTCGAGTCAATTCTGCTTTGAAAATTACTTTGATTGGCCGGATTCTTCCTCTTGCAAACCCCCCTATTCTCAGAAAATTTGCCAGCTGGGTCATGTCATGTCAATAGTAATAATAATTCTTCACAAAATGCTGAGGTTCTCTGTCTCTTGTCACTTCTTGGTAACACATTTGTTTTTCTGTCTGCATTTTTTTTGTTTATGTCTGCATATTTTATTTTGTCTTTTTTTTTGTCTGAAAATTTTGTGTATGTCTATGTTAGTTAACTTTCTTCTCGCTCCCGTGTTTAATGCTTGCTCGCTTTCTCTAATTTCATCTTTATCTCGACCCCTGCCTCCCTCCTTTCCTTCCTACCTCCAACTTTCTCACGTTGTCTCCCACTTTCCCTCCCTGTCTCCCTTCCATTTCTTTCATCAACACTCCTTCCTTCATACGTTCCATCTACTCGTCTCTTCCTCCAGCTCTCCTCCTCTCTCTCTCTCCCTCCCTCTTAGTCTTCACAATGCTTCCTCTATCTCCTCAAAGTAATCCCCAAAGGAGCACGTCAGCGGCACAGCAGATGTGGAGCACAGGTGTGTTCCACACCTGCGTGAAGATGAGGTGTCAGCAAGTGACCCTGATATAGCCAGATATTTCTATATCTGATTTGCTACTAGCAAATCAGATATAGAAATAGAACAAAATTATTATTATTATTGTTGTTATTAGTCCACGAAGACGTACCTCCTAATGGCTGCCTGATTTTTTTCTTCTTCTGAAGTCTCGTTCATATTTCCTTTATAACTAGAGAACGTCTCATCCGATAGGTTTCAAATTTTCAATCAAGGTTCACTGTAACTAGGGATGTCTCCATGCAACTACCGGCCAGTGCTGGCAACTTTTGATCAATGTGGGGAATCATAGTCTGAAGAAATGTGAGAATGTTATTGTAATGCATAGATGCACATTTGTCAAAAAAAAAGACTGGTCACATAATTTACACAGGGAAGAGGCGGGGTCAGAACCCTGCAACAACAATAGCAGCAGCAACAACAACGATAATAACAATAACATCAACAGCAACAACAAAGTGGGCACACTCCCAGACAATGAAGAATCAATTAATGCAATATGGAGAAGAGACAATTGAAGGAACACAGAGCCACGGGTTTTGCCAAGACATCGAGTGGCAAAGCCAAAACTCACCCAAGCATTGAAATTTTTCGGGTGATGGACAGCACAGAACATAAGTTCAAGCCGAGATGCCAGGAATATATAAAGGAGAGAATAGTGGTGATTTAATCCGAGAGTGACAAAGCATCAAAGGGAACATAGCCACATCAGAAAGACGACTATGGAAAAACAACGAATAAAGAAGAACAAGAAAGTCCGAGAGCAGGGATTACTTTCGAATTCAGGATTGCACACGAAAGGCGAAGTGCAAAACACACTAGGGTAGACGGGAAAACATCTTCATAACATGGGAGTGAAACATCTGATTACCTCAAACTCCTCCCCCTCCTCCTCATCCACCTTTCTCCGCAATGAACTGAAGACGCCAGTAGCTGGCGAAACGTTTCCAGAATAAAGATAGTTAGTGAATACTGCAATTTGACCGAATATTCAATTTCCAGATGTGCGCGGACATCACAATTTTAAAAACAGCAACCGAACCACAATATCCACAACCATCCTTCAGAGTTTACTAATTGCAAACCATACCACGGGTGGGGTTCGAACCCGCGGTCACAGAGTCTCAAAACTCCAGACCGTCGCGGTATGGTTTGTTTGCAATCGTGTCATTATGATTTCGTGAGTCATGTTTACTAATTGCACTTCCCACCTCCAGAACCTAAGTCTGCTAACCGGTTTTCCAAGAATCCCTACATAGATGTTATCTTGCTCACACACTAACAGCATGCCAAATCCCAAAATCCACAGGTGTCCGTTCACTTCGTCCTAATATGCGCACACAACATATACTTGGCTGGATGCTCAAGACTCTGTCCATCAAACCCATCTTCCATCCACACCTGAGACGTCTTCTACCCTTCCCATCATCTCTAGATCTATACAACCCTTTAACCTTATTCACGGGAGGTGGGTGAACAGGTGGACACGGGAGGTAGGTGTATCTCTCCGTGTGTCCAGTGTGTCCACTGAGAGATATAAATCTCTCTCTGAGAGATGTATCTCTCACTGAAAGATGTATCTCTCTCTCACTATACATACTGACAGTGGACTTGAATTCCTGCTTCAGGGATTAAAGTAATCCTGACTGGTGGTGTACTGACGTGCAGTGTTAATGACCCTCGGAGAGACGATAGGCTTGTATAGTGAATTACATGTATATATGTAGTGTTTGCAGGAGAGGAAGCGTGAGTGGGCATTTCATTACCATCTCTCAGGACAGAATCGATTTCCTTGTTACTTTGTGTGTGTGTGTATATGTGTAGGTGTGTGTGTGAGGTGTGTGTGAGGTGTGTGTGAGGTGTGTGTGAGGTGTGTGTGTGAGGTGTGTGTGAGTGTGTGCACTCACCTAGTTGTACTCACCGAGTTGTGGCTGCAGAGGTCGATTCATAGCTCCTGGCCCCGCCTCTTCGCTGGTCGCTACTAGGTCCTCTCTCTCCCTGCTCCATGAGCTTTATCGAACCTCTTCTTAAAACTATGTATGGATTCTGCCTGCCTGTGTGTCAGTTAATTAAACAACTGCAACATCATTTACACGAAGCTTCTAGCTCTCTCCTGGCCCTCTCCTGTCAACCAGTAATCGACAGCTTTTATGCTACCCCACCACAACACATTTAAGTTTATTTACATTTGAATTCGCGTATGGAGCTTAGCTTCGCGACTTCCACCTGATTACCTCCCATTTCCCAGGTTCTGCATGACCCCACTGGCTTAACACTCTCCCCATAAATTTAACAATTATTTATTTCCTCCCCGAGAAAGCTTGTTCAGCTCTCACAGTAACGAAATTAATTTCATCTCTTCAGATTAGTCGAATGTTTAGTTTCCATTTGTTTTCCTTTAGTCCAGGTCCCGCCCTTCCGGTCTGTCTTTAAACACCTTGTCAATACGTCGAAATATCTTGTAGGTTGTGATCATGTCTCTTCATAGTCTTGGTTGCTCTAAAGGAAACTAGCCTGTCAACTTTGTTGCCTGTATGATTTGGGCTGGCTTCCCGCGAGGCGTGCTAAAATAACACGGGTTAGATCCGTGTTATATATATATATATATATATATATATATATATATATATATATATATATATATATGTCGTGCCGAATAAGTAAAACTTGCCGAATAAGGCAAGCGAAAATTTATGTATGCAATAATTTCGCAAAAAAATCATTCTGAACTTAACGAAAAAAAAATATATTTCATTGTGTTTGTTTATTATTAAATTATTGTAAACTTATCTAAAATATATTTAGTTGGATTAGGCTAAATTAAATTGCATTTGTTATAATAAGGTTAGATAAGTTTTCTAAGGTTCTTTTGGTACATAATTAATTTTTACATTAACATAAATGAAAAAATATATATCTTTAAACGTACAAGAGAAAATTTTAGAAAGGACTTAATTTTAAACGAGTTCTAGCTAATTCACCGGTTTTACCTATACGACGCGGCATTAATATACTCGAAGAAAATAAATAGTTATATTGTAGCCAAGTTTGGGTATTTAGTATTCCAAGAAGTAGTTAGTTCTTATGTTATTTATGGAGTGTTGTGAGGCCTCGCGTTTCTTTGACAGCAGCAATTACGGTTTGATTTATACGAAGGGTTGTTTAGTGACTTGCTGGGGAGTTGGGGGGCGAGAGTGGCTTGCTGGTGTGGGGAAGATGTGGCTTGCTGGTGTGGGGAGGGTGTGGCTTGCTGGTGTGGGGAAGATGTGGCTTGCTGGATGTGGGGAAGATGTGGCTTGCTGGAAGTGGGGAAGATGTGGCTTGCTGGAAGTGGGGAGGGTGTGGCTTGCTGGAAGTGGGGAGGGTGTGGCTTGCTGGAAGTGGGGAGGGTATGGCTTGCAACGTTTATTTCGTGATATTTACCCCATCAAGGTGCGCGAACAGTCTTCTACATACGAACAAATGGGCGAAAACGAGCGAAACGGAGCTCAAATGAGTGAACATCTGATAATTTTTTATTCGAAATTATGGAATTTTTGACCCATAACCTGATAAACCTATAAAAAAAATCACAAAAGAGAGAAAATAACGAAGTTTTTGTTAGCTCAGTTTTTGAATCTGTGTTTATTGACAAAAGCTTAACCTGGGCAGGTGAGGTATAGAGCACCTCGAGGATGAGAAACAGAGAGGAATGCAACTACAGTTAAGCTTCATTGAGAACGTTTCGCCCCTTTTATACCCTATTAACATCCCTGGTCAATATCCTTTATGTTCCTCGCTCTGTTTTGTATTTTGTTTATCGCATGAAAGGTAGAAAGGGGAAAAAATGATAAAAAGAGTAGAAAGGAAACTCCAAAATATTTATTTCGTGGAAAAAAATGAAAGAAAGAGAATTTCCAAATATATTTTTATGAAAAAATGAAAGAAGAAAGAAAGAGAATTTCAAAATATATTTTTATGAAAAAATGAAAGAAGAGAGGAAACCCCAAAATTATATTTTTTCTCCCATGGAAAAAAATGAAAGAAGAGAGAAAAGATCAAAATTATATTTTTTTCTTTCATGAAAAAAATGAAAGAAGAAGAGAGGAAACTCCAAAATACTATGTAAATACAGAGAAAAATACAAGTTTTCTTTTCAGAATAACTGAAAAGAGACAAAAATCCCCCTCCCCCACCACAAAAAAAGTTGTATTTAAAGCAGTGAAAGAAGAGAAGGAAAATCCCACACAATTATCCATTTTTTTCCCTCAGGAAAATGAGATAAACAGGGAGAAAAATCCTAAAAAGTCATATTTTTAATAAAAAAAATATATTCAAGTTATTAAAAAAATCGAAAATCCCCCCAAAAAAGGTTACCCTTTTCACTGAAAATGGATGAAGGGAAAAAAAACCAAAGGTCATGATTGTTATCAATTTTTCATAAGGAAAAAAACACGGGGAAAAAAAGACAGGAAAAAAAAACCACGTACAATATCTAGTTTCTGTCTAATCTATTAACTATTAATCTATTAAGAATGAATGTTCTTTCCTATGCCTTCGTGTTTTGGACTGGAAAAAATATATAAAAATAATGGCAAAACGCGTTTGAAGCAAGTTCACGAAACCGGTTCAAAAAGAAGGTTTGAGGGGAAGCCTAAGTAACGAGGGAGTTGAATGAGGCGATGAATTGATGCTTTCACTGAGCTTTCTTAAATGAAAGTTGATTATCTCTCATTGCCTATTACTGCTACTACTATTACTACTACTACTAATACCAGTAACTAATGATAATAATACAAGTAAACAACAGCTCTCAGAAATATGCAAAAATCTGAATAAAGGAGTTAGCTTCCGAGAGCTTTGACTACGATAACGTTTATCTTGAGAAGGCTCCTCACACAGGGTGAAACGTTGTCACGATAAGAGACTCTTCTCTTGATCTGCGAACCTGTGACTTCTTTTCTCATTTTTGTCTACACATAATGCAGTCGTTGAGGCGAGAGTACTTAGGTACCGTCAAAGCGGCCTCAGGTGACGTCAGTAACCAGGAGCCTCATCGTCAACACAAGGTATCCATTAGAGAATGCCAGAGAAGGTCAGAGTTGAAATGACACTTCTCTCGTTTTTTTTATATACCTCCTCCTGTCTTCCTAACGAGCCTTCTTCTCTCTTCCTCATCCTCCTCCTCCTCCTCTTCCTCTCTCGCTGATATCAACAGTATCAATGAGTGTGATAACAAGTGGCTTTTAGCAAAAAATTTCTATTCTTCTTGTGGGCCCACCTCTCCCTCCCTCACTTTCTTTTTCTCTCACGATCCATTATCATAACGAGTGAAAGACGAAGTTATCGTACTGAAAAGTGTATAATATATATTTTTTTTTTTATTAACACATCGGCCGATTCCCACCAAGGCAGGGTGGCCCGAAAAAGAAAAACTTTCATCATTATTCACTCCATCACTGTCTTGCCAGAAGGGTGCTTTACACTACAGTTATAAAACTGCAACATTAACACCCCTCCTTCAGAGTGCCGGCACTGTACTTCCCATCTCCAGAACTCAAGTCCGGCCTGCCGGTTTCCCTGAATCCCTTCATAAATGTTACTTTGCTCACACTCCAACAGCACGTCAAGTATTAAAAACCATATGCCTCCATTCACTCCTATCAAATACGCTCACACATGCTTGCTGGAAGTCCAAGCCCTCGCACAAAAACTTCCTTTACCCCTCCCTCCAACCTTTCCTAGGACGACCCCTACCCCGCCTTCCCTCCACTACAGATTTATACACTCTCGAAGTCACTCTGTCTCGTTCCATTCTCTCTACATGTCCAAACCACCTCAACAACCCCTCCTCAGCTCTCTGGACAATCGTTTTGGTAATCCCGCACCTCCTAATAATTTCCAAACTCCGAATTCTCTGCATTATATTCACACCACACATTGACCTCAGACATGACATCTCCACTGCCTCCAGCCTTCTCCTCGTTGCAACATTCATCACCCATGCTTCACACCCATATAAGAGCGTTGGTATAACTATACTCTCATACATTCCCTCTTTACTTCCATGGACAAGGTTCTTTGTCTCCACAGACTCCGAAGTGCTCCACTCACCCTTTTCCCCTCATCAATTCTATGATTCACCTCATCCTTCATAGACCCATCCGCCGACATGTCCACTCCCAAATATCTGAATACATTCACCTCCTCCATACTCTCTCCCTCCAATCTGATATCCAATTTTTCGTCACCTATTCTTTTTGTTATCCTCATCACCTTACTCTTTCCTATATTCACTTTCAATTTTCTTCTTTTACACACCCTACCAAATTCATCCACCAACCTCTGCAGCTTCTCTTCAGAATCTCCCAAAGCACAGTGTCATCAGCAAAAAGCAACTGTGACAACTCCCACTTTGTATTTGCTTCTTTATCTTTTAGCCCAACACCTCTTGCCAAGACCCTCGCATTCACTTCTCTTACAACCCCATCTATAAATATATTGAACAACCACGGTGACATCACACATCCTTGTCTAAGGCCCACTTTTACTGGGAAATAGTCCCCTTCCCTCCTACACACACTAACCTGAGCCTCACTATCCTCATAAAAACTCTTCACTGCTTTCAGTAACCTTCCTCCTATTCCATACACCTGCAACATCTGCCACATTGCCCCCTATCTACCCTATCATACGCCTTTTCCAAATCCATAAATGCCACAAAAACATCTTTACCCTTATCCAAATACTGTTCACCTATATGTTTCACTGTAAACACTTGGTCTACACACCCCTACCTTTCCTAAAGCCCCCTTGTTCATCTGCTATCCTGCTTTCTGTTTTACTCTTAATTCTTTCAATAATAACTCTACCATACACTTTACCAGGTACACTCAACAGACTTATTCCCCTATAATTTTTGCACTCTCTTTTGTCCCCTTTGCCTTTATACAAAGGAACAATACACGCTCTCTGCCAATCCTTAGGTACCTTACCCTCTTCCATACATTTATTAAATAATAGCACCAACCACTCCAAAATTATATCCCCACCTGCTTTTAACATTTCTATCTTTATCCCATCAATCCCAGCTGCCTTACCCCTTTCATTCTACCCACTGCCTCACGAACTTCCCTACACCCACAACTGGCTCTTCCACACTCCTACAAGATGTTATTCCTCCTTGCCCTACACACGAAATCACAGCTTCCTGTCTTCATCAACATTTAACAAATCCTTAAAATATTCTCTCCATCTTCCCGATACCTCTAACTCTCCATTTAATAACTCTCCTCTCCTATTTTTAACTGTCAAATCCATTTGTTCTCTAGGCTTCCTCAACTTATTAATCTCATTCCAAAACTTTTTCTTATTTTCAACAAAATTTGCTGATAACATCTCACCCACTCTCTCATCTGCTCTCTTTTACATTGCTTCACCACTCTTTTAACCTCTCTTTTCTCTCCATATACTCTTCCCTCCTTGCATCACTTCTACTTTGTAAAACCTCTCATATATATATATATATATATATATATATATATATATATATATATATATATATATATATATATATATATATATATATATATATATATATATACGTATATGTCGTGCCGATTAGGTAAAACTGGTCAATTAGCAAGAACTCATCTAAAATTAAGTCCTTTCTAAAATTTTATCTTATACGTTTAAAGATATATTTTTTTCATTTATATTCATGTAAGAATTTATAATTTTGTACCAAGAGAAACTTTGAAAACCTACCTAACCTTATTACAACAAGCGCAATTTAATTTAGCCTAACCAAACTAAATATATTTTAGATACGTTAACATTAATTTAATAATAAACAAACACAAAGAAATATATTTTTTTCGTTATGTTCAGAATGATTTTGGCGAAATTATTGCATACACAAATTTTCACTTGTCTTATATGGCAAGGTGAGCGTTGCTATTTAAGCCAAAATAGCAAGTTTTACCTAATCGGCACGACATATATATATATATATATATATATATATATATATATATATATATATATATATATATATATTTACCATTAAGTTCTTTCTAAAAAAAAATTTGTTTTACTTTTAAAGATAATTTTTTTAATTTATGTAGAACTCTTCTCCAGGCTGAGGGACTGACCACCTCAAATCTTCATATTCATTGCTCCTACCTACTTTCTGTACTCGACTGAAGAAGCCTACTGTGTGGGCGAAACGTTTCCTTAATCAAGATTCCCATATGTTGCAAAAGTGCCTAATAGAGTGACTGAAACTATCAGTTGGGAGGCTTTAAAAATAAACTAGACAAATATACGGGTAAAAGGAATTAGCTATGAGGTCGTGTCTGGCATAGGCCAGGAGCTCTAGTCTTATCTTCTTATAGCACAGTGATAAAAAAATGTTGCAAATGTGTATAAGACATACAATGTGTATAACTAATGTATATTTTTCTTTTTTTTTCTACTCGACAGATGTTTTAGTGGGCAAAAAAAGGAAGAAAACAGTGAATCTTAAATAACTCACTTTTATGGGTAACGAAAATATTTCTGAAAATTTTGAGAATGCAGTTAGAGATAAATTTATATTTTGTAATTAGTGAAAGTACAGTGAATTGATACTTTGTTCTTAGTGAGAATACAGTGAATTAACTAGCTTAGTCTATAAACACTAACAGTCAATATTAATATCAAATTAAAAGCAACCACTAAAGCCGTATGGGTTACACAGTGTAACAGTCAAGAGTGTACTGAAAACTGCTCGCGCTGTCCCTGAGCAGGAGGCAACCCATCCAGTCCTTCCCATCCCCTCCCTGCTGCCTGTATCATGCAGGAGGTGCAGGAAGCCACCGTGTGCACGCCTCCGCCGCAGTACTCCCCCGCCCGTGGGCGGCAGGAGATTAGGACGGGTGTGAAGGACCTGCGCTTGGCTAATATCAAAGCCATCAGGACGGGAGACCACACCAGGATCATCATCAAAGGTAAGAAATTGCTTATTTCCCTTCTACCCGTTGAAGTCTTCAAGAGGAAACTGTTCAAGTATCTTCACCAGGTGCCAGATCAACCAGGCTGTGATGGATAAGTTGAGGACCGGGCCACTAGCAGCAACAACCTGGTTGGCCAGGCAAGCACCAGACGGGAGTAGACTCTCGGAACTCATCAAAGGTATATCAAAGGTACCCCTGAGGTGGCCTTCCATAAGACACCGCACGTCTTGAAAGGTCAATTATTTGTAAATATTAAAGGGCCCCACACGCTGGTTTTCTAACAGAGACAAGTAAATCTCTGTTTGGAACGATCTAGTAGCTATGATGATGAAAACCAGGTAGGCTGTTTCAAAAACAAGTAGACCTAAGTAAGTTTGTGCTTAGCACTCTCTACAAGTGGTTCCATAAACATTGGCTCAAACTGTTCCCATGTTTCAAGGACACACACGTATGTTATGGACACACACATATATGGACACGCACACATGTTATGGACACGCACACATGTTATGGACACGCACACATGTTATGGACACGCACACATGTTATGGACACGCACACATGTTATGGACACGCACACATGTTATGGACACGCACACATGTTATGGACACGCACACATGTTATGGACACACAAACATGTTATGGACACACACACATGTTATGGACACACACATATGGACACACACATATGTTATGGACACACACATGTTATGGACACACATGAATAAAGTCAAACAATATGACAACATATTTTTGATATTGCGTCGTAAAATAGAAGTTATATTTTATGTTATGGCATGTATGTTAATTTTAAGAATTCACACCAGATTTATCATAAAAGGTAAGATATTATGTTATATTACATTTTATACATTATATGTATGTATGTATGTATGCAATAAGGTCACAGTAAACAGAGATATCACTATGTAAAAAAAAAAAGTGAAAAAATAGTGAAATTCCAAGCGAATCGTGATTTCTAACATAATCAAGGAATAATAAAAAAAATGTATGTATATATACACCAAAGATAAGTCGTAATGGACGGCTGTCTATGAATAAACAAAATATGGTAGCACACTCGAATGCAGTATGGGGAGAGATCCCACCAACAAGGATGACCTTTATCCACTTTTCTCATCTCGACCTAAAAAACTAACGTCATCTCCTGATCGGAGTCTTCCTCAGAGCCTGCAGGGGTTGGCAGCACGGTTTACCTCGAGGAACAATAACCCTAGACCCTGGTTTCCCCAGTCTATTTTTTTTTTAAGACCGCCACAAGAAAAAAACAACACCTCAGTTAAGAGGCGTGTTGTTGTTCCCACTGGTAACACTGCCACCACTGCTGCAACCATTGTCCATGACACTGACACTAAAAACCCTTAATAACATAAAGAAACTCTGTATCCAGACTTCTAGCAACTCACCTGGGGTGAGTTGCTAGAAGTTCTATGTTCTATGTAGGTGAGACAGCCTGTGATCTCAGAACACGACAACTGGAACATAAATACGGACGTAGAACGCACAACATGAGCAACACCACAATAATGGTGCGCAACACCAGCAAGCCAAGGAATGAGAGACGTGCAACACCTGGGTAGATTTATGTGAAGAAGTTCCGCGAAAAGTCTTGGAATAAAGTTACCTAAGTGTTGTACATGTGTCTCATTCCTCACATGAGTGAAACACTGAGACAAGAACACGCACTTCATGGAGAACATGCCTGGAAGCTGCCTTCATCAAGACCTATGACGCTATAGAGCAAAACCAAGGTGCACTTGTGCTCCCAAGACCTTCACCCAAAAGTCTCCTGCTGCAGCTACCAGCAGGTGAGGTCACCCATGCATCAACTCAAGTCACCTGACCCAGCTCCTCACCTCACATCACAGATTATAAGGATATAAGTACTAGTTTTAAAGTTACTCAAATATCTTTCTTGCTTTCGTATATCTTTTGTTTTCACTCTTGTAAATAAAGGAAAATGTTTTCCCTTCTCTCCACTGACACATCTCATTCACAAATCAAGGAAAAATATATTAAAATGATTATCTCACGTCAAAGAAAATGGAGGCGGATTTTTTTTCCTCCCCCGCCTATTGAAAAAAGAAAGGAAAAATATTATTAAAGAGAGACGGAAATTAAAAGGGGATAACGAGGCAATTGAATGCACTGAGATTGATGACGTCAGAAGCTCGCCTGTGATTGGCTGAGCCAGCAGCCGAAGAGGGTGGGTGGGGTAGGAAGGAGGGGGGGGCTCCTGGCCGTTCTTGACGGCCAAGACGGATGATGTGTCTGCAGCCGGATTTTTTTTTCCTTGCTCGCCGACCTTTGTATGAGCTAAATTATTTTCCTTATAGATTTCAAATAAAATAATGCCAGGGTCTAGAAATGTTGTTGTTATAAGTGTTGGTGTAATCTGAATTTGAGTTAGTTCAATTTTATACTCGGAACAGCATCAATAATAACAGTATCCCATGACCCCAGCCTCCTCTACCCCCAACCCACGTAAGAGGAAGCTCAGCTTCATCAAGAGGCCCAGGAGCTGCAGCTCAACTCTTTCAAGAGGTTCAGGTTTCCTCCTGTTCGGTCTCCATTTGCTTCTTTACCTTTTCTTATTTATCTCTGCCTGTCTCTCTATGACATAGTCTATTTACCTGGCGTCTACCAGGAGGTCGTTCCTAGGGGTCAATGCCCCCTTGACCCAGTCCTTGACCGGGCCTCCCGGTGGATCAGGGCCTGATCAACCTGGCTCTTACTGCTGGCCGCCCGTCATCAAAAGTATCAGATCTTTCCACAACAGTGGAGTGACTTAATCTCCGAGTATCCTCGATCACAGAGTTAGCAGAGAACAATTTCAAGTTCGCAGCTTATTCCTTCAAGTATGACTTAAGGCTTTGGGAGCTCTCAGTATCGAGGAGGAGGAGGAAGATACAGACGAGGAGGATTAACAGTAGACGAAGCAGTATATGGGAAAGACAGCAGAGATCCTGGAAGTCCACATCTAGGCTGTCTACTGAGACCAATTATCTAATTCTATCTAGATCGAGAACTATTTTAGGTAAACGGACACAAGCGCTCTCCAGGAGCTTGACAAAGCTCCTGGAGAACGAAACGTTGCCACAATAAAATGTCACATTAGTTGCACTTGTGTCCTTTTACCCAACATTTTGTTGGTAATTCTACCAACATTATTACAAGGTCTATTTTGTATTATCTAAGTGAGTCAATAATTGGGAAACAGAAGGATCGGAGGAGGAGGAGGAAATGAGAAGGATTTAGAGAAACAAGATGAAGAGGGAAAAAATGAGAAGAGAAAGGATATAATGAGCACGATTTGATCAGGAGGAAAAGGGAGATAAATATAAGGGAAAGGATAAATACAGGGAGAACAATGAGAGAGGACAAAGTGTGAGGGAGGACAGGGAGTGAGGGGGAACATTGAGTGAGGAAGAACAGGGAGTGAAGGACAAGGAGTGAGGGAGGACAGGGAGTGAGGGAGAACAGGGAGTGAGGGAGAACAGGGAGTGAAGGACAAGGAGTGAGGGAGAACAGGGAGTGAGGGACAGGAAGTGAGGTAGAACAGGGAGTGAAGGACAGGAAGTGAGGGAGAACAGGGAGTGATGGAGGACAAGGAGGGAGGGAGAACAGGGAGCGTTAAACCCGTAGGGATTATACAGCGCCAGTGTGGTGGGTGGAAGATATTCAGGCTTAATTCATGGAACTGGAGCACAGATCCAATTCCCTGGATCAAGAGCCTCTCACCAGCATCAAGGAACCTCCCTTTAGGGGTCAGTGGCTTGTAGGGGAGACAGTGGCTTGTAGGAGACACAGTGGCTTGAAGGAGACACAGTGGCTTGAAGGAGACACAGTGGCTTGAAGGAGACACAGTTGCTTGTAGGAGACACAGTGGCTTGTAGGAGACACAGTGGCTTGTAGGAGACACAGTGGCTTGATTGGGTTATTCTGGGCCAGTGATCTTCTGGGTTAATAACCGAGTGTAAACATTAAAGGCGCAACACACCAACAACTTGATGAGCAAGACGTGTGCAACACCTGGGTAACTTTGCTACGAAAACATTTCGCCCACCAGTGGCTTTATTGGATTGATAAGGCCACTGGATGGCGAAACGTCTTCAGAATAAAGCTGCACAAGTGTTGCACGTGTGTTTTATTAATCTGAAATAAGATTCTTCTCCTCCTCTTCCTCTTTTTTCTTCTTTATCTTTTTCTTCCTCTTCTTTTTCTTCATCATAAGTATTTAAGCAACAATATGTCATCTGTTTCGTGTTCCTTCACCTTAAATAACACCAACCATACCTTCCCTCATTACTATATTAGACGGGATGGAGAATACCGGAAATAGAAACAAAGAATGAAGGAGGTAATGATGAAGGAGGTAATGCTGAAGGAGGAGGTAATGATGAAGGAGGAGGTAATGATGAAGGAGGTAATGATGAAGCAGGAGGTAATGATGAAGGAGGAGGTAATGCTGAAGGAGGCAATGATGAAAGGAGGTAATGATGAAGGAGGAGGTAATGATGAAGGAGGTAATGATGATGGAGGATGTAATGATGAAGAGGGATGTGGAGAAATTTTTCTCCGTAGTGGGCGTCGACCCCTCTTGACGGGGCCAAGTTCCCTCTTTCTATGTTCCCACACTAACAGTACAAGAGTGGACTAAAGGGTTACGACCTCTACTTTTTCTTCCATTAGCAGAGATGAAGCAAGAGCTTATGTTCTGCTGAGTAGCTTCATTAAAACATTCCAAAAACATCCATTAATCTAGCATATGTTCCTTGCCTCTGCAGAATTAGACACTCTTCCTAATGGGATTGCAGATCCAGAGTAGATAAAACTGGCACAAGATATTCACTAGTGTACATCAGAGATCGCTCTTACAGGAGAATCTGCAACACATTACACCCACGTTTGTCTGGGGATGCTGCTGTTTCCCAAAACTGGGAAAAATGCGAAATTATATGCCTCAAACCTGATAACATAGCTAGTGGCATTATTCTTCTTAACCCGCACCTCAGACTCAAGGAATCCACTCTTTTGATTCAACCGAGTCGCCAGAGCCGGCACCTAACGCCGGTAGGCACCATGTCAGCAATTACCTGCCCATAGAGAGGGAGAGGCTGTATCAGGGATTTCAGCTTGAAATCGACCAGTGAACATGTGACGAAGTGACTGGGGTATCCCCAGCCGGAATACACTGCGTTGAAACGCACGAACATTCGTGGCTGTATTTGTGTGCATATGTGAATCCTGAGTCGTGCACTGACAATCTCCGTGACACTCTTTAATAAACTCATGACGCAGAGAGAACTTTCTTCTGCTTGTGGACATTATCCACAGATACGGTTCACAGGTCGTACTTGTGGACAAGTGATAGTCATCAGGAACTGCTTCAATGTGCCAAGCAGACGACAGAAGTGCCAACGATATCGGCGGTAGTTAATTTATAGGTCCCCTACACACACCCAGGTAAGTCTTTATCAAACCCTTTGTTTCACATTCAGCTTCAGCAGAAGAGTATCTATGTTGGGTTGATAAGACTAACCATCAGGACGAAGTCCAACGACAACAAAGCATTATGCGCTCACTCTCTCGTCAGCTTTCGTTCGTTAAGCATAATTCGTACAAGTTCCAACGCCGTGATGGGCCCAAAACACAGGTAAGGGTCGCCTACAACTTCCAGGTGATATACCTGACATACTTGATATACCTAACATACTTGAATGTCAACAGCAGGTGTGCATTAACCCTGGTTATAATCACTCTTTTTGGCAGTCCTGGTGGGTAATTAGACAGCAAGGCATCGGAGGCGAGACCCTGGCAGAGGCTGCAGGGTCTTGAGCTGTCACCGACAAAAATCAGCACACCAGACCAATAGTGGTTTTTATTTTATATTTAATTAATGTACTCATCTCACCCAAAATCCCCAAAGGAATGTAATGATGAAAAGGGAGTTAATGATAAAGGAGATAATGATGAAGAGGGAGATAATGATAAAGAAGGAGGCAAAGAAGAGGGAGGTAATGATTAAGGAGGTAGTGATGAAGGAGGTGATGAAGGAAGTAATGAAGAAGAGGGAGGTTTGTGGAGTGGAGGGAAGAGGGAGAGAGGTGCAGAAGTGGAGATAAAATGAAGTTGATCGTCGTCCTTAAATGGCGTGAGGCTAAGGTGTTTATGTATCCTTCTCATAGTTTACTTTATTAAAATAGTGCTAACCTACTCTACGTGATAGACACACAGCTTGCTGCACTTCCTGGCCACAGTGCATCACATGGGACGAGTCTCGTAATTCAGCCAACGAAATCGGCCAGGCTGAGTTGGGAGACATCTCTTGGGATATTAGTGCAGTAGCAAGTACAACAGTAGCAGCTACGGCAGCCGTAGTGTAGGAGAGGTGGGGATGGGGGTAGAGAGAGTGCATGAGGTGTAGGAAGAAGAGTTAACTTACTCGCTACTGGGAATATATTCACTAGTAGCGAGAAGAAAATTTGTTGATACTTCAGCTACCCTGGCTGGCCGCTCTAGTCTCAGTCTATAAAAACATCCTGTGATTATTTTACACAGGGAAAATTCCTCGCCCGCGGATTTTACACAGGAAAATTCCTCGCCCGCGGATTTTATGACAAGGACATGGAGAGGAAGAGTGAATCATTAATATTACATTCATAAGAATGCTCTTAACAAGAATGACTTACAGAGTGGCAAGCGTCAGTACGTAGACGTGTGAAGCAGGAAGATGGAAGCAAAATATAAAGTGAAAGTCAAATATAACAAGGAAGTTTCGTCAAAGAAATCATATGGGAGGAGAAAAGTCAGAGTGAGGGCGTCGGGGCGTTGAAAAATTGGAGGAAAGTGAACCCTACGAGCTCTTTGATAAACAGAACAATAAATCAAACGGCGTCAGACCGTCAATAAGACACAGGAAGGTGTTGGGTGTTTTTCAACTGAGATGCCGATGTGTGTTGTGTGGAGCGAGACAGTTGTATTACAAGGTGGCGCAGGTCGCGTGAGCGAGAGTGAAGACCCATCTCTGCGCTCACACTTTTTCTGCACTCACACTTCACTCTGACTCTAGGACTGCTGCTACGAAGCTGCTTTATTTATCGGTCTCAAAATATCGTTTAGAAACAAAGCACTAAGAGTAGCATTAAAACATATGTCACTGACAGCAGTGACAGCAGTGACAGCTCGCTCATGCTGTCTCCTGTCACTCCAGTTCTTTACCATCCCAGTGAGCACCACTGCTCATCTGCACAGTCACGTCTTATGAATAGATCATTCATCTTTATTGACGGGGGATGGACGGTAAGACAGTAGAAAGCTGCCGTCGGTTGACTGAAGGTTCCACTGAGCGGGTCATTACCTAACAGACACCCACGTCATGGATAAAAATCTCGTTTCTCCCTAAAAAAAAAACGTAAGACCTCAAAATTAAAAACTTACTTGTTTTTTAGTTTTTTTCCAAGCTGTTACAAAATGCGACATCTAGTAAGTGAAGATATCGCTAGAGAATACTAGAAGGTCAACTTATTGATACTTCTCTAGTATCTAGTCTGTTTCCAGTTTTGAAACAGTTTGTCAGAGTATTCTAGTCCAGTTATTGTCAATAGCTCTTTTTGGACTAGCTGAATGAATACTTACTAACCAAATGAAAGTTGAGATTTTTTATAATAAAGTTGTGTAGTTTGAATAATTAAAGAGATAAAGCTTCTACACAACTCTTGAAGTATATTGTATTATACATATGAATGACATTAAACTGCACTTATAAGCATCTGGTTCAATGGGCACATTAATATACTGAACACTATAATACTCTTAATATGTACCTTCAGGTACGTTGCTAGAATATGTACTCATTAGTACAGGAGTAATATAAGCATGTGTGTAATACTCAGTATGACTCAGTAAGACTCGACTAGGCTTAGAATGTGACGGACAAGTCCCTAAATAAGCTAAGTTCTAGACCATCAGACAGGTTACTCAGACAGCAGTAATACTGGAAACAGCAGTGAACAGCACAGCGTCAGGCAAAGAATCCAGAACCAAAACGACTAACTGGGGGACATTCAGCAAATTCTTCCTGAATAGGCTAAACTCCTTTATTACTGAAACAGTGTTCAGCAGTTCCAAATCCCCCGACTACGACTGTGTGTAGATGCCAGAACAATGTTGGTCGAGAGTTAAACTCAGGACCAGAAATATATCTCACGACACACGACCACTAAAAATGTCAAATATTACTAAGTCTAAATAATGCTTTGTGAACAGAGTTACGAGAAGTATGAGACGTACTCTACCAAAAACAGTCTGAATAACATAAGCTGAGAATAGCATTCTCCCAGACAGAACAAGAGACGAGGTGTTTCCTCAATGAGGAACAACGAGAAAGAATGAGCAGGGTAGCCAGCTTGAGCCTGGCATGAACTGCAAAACAAGCGAGCATGTAGTTTACAGAGTTCTGACAGCAAATCAAAACTCTCCACCAATGGGTACAGTGAGGTGTAGTTGGTACATCTTATCTACATATATAAGGTAATAATATAAGTCAATATAAAACCTGAAATTTTCATTTTAGCTATTAATGAAAACATCAGCAATATAAAAGTATATGAAAAAAACAATATATACAAAATATTCATTGGGCCCTTTTCATAGGGCGCAACACCCCACCAGGACGACAAACGGTCGCACTAGGAGGCATGTAGAAACATCTGTAACTCATGTCATTATATTTTCACTTATAATACCATCATTTAATATGCGAGTCAAATGCCATGCACATCGAATACTCAAATTTCATCCAGTGTCTCTGTCATTGTAGAGGCGTGCCATAAAATACTAGTGTAGTAGAGGCGGCATAGTGGTGGGGATATTTTATGATGAGCATGACTACAGAGGTATCAAGACAGTGGTGTAGTTTGCATAAGCTTAATCTATGGTGGCTGATAGAAGATCTGTCATTCCACTTTAATACAGCGTAGTGGAATGAGGTTTTGGAGTGGCTTGAAAGGTAGTGGGGAGGTAAGGTTTGTCAGGAAACAGGACAAGTGTTTGTTGACGCGGGTCTTAGATGACCCGCCATTGGTACTTTTGGTCATCTGACGGAGGCCTTCACCTAAGTAGTGGGGAGGGGCCAGCGAAGAGCCGCGGCTCGCAGACCAATCATCCGCACCACACCTCACATCAGGAAGTTCATTCAGGTGCAAGTACACACAAATACAGTTACATAAATTATCATACTTAGCAGCATATGTGTAAATTACCTAGGAAAACCCCCCAAAAAAGTCAGACAGAACTCAATATATACAAAATATTTATTGCGTCCTTTTCATAGGGCGCAACACAAGCCCTTATATATATATATATATATATATATATATATAATATATATATGAAGAAGAAGAACGAAAAGGAGAATAGAAAGTGAAGAAAAATGAGGCAGGGAATTTTATCCTCCCGAATATTCTATTACTGTTATTACATTCATGGAGAAACGCTAAACCCGTAGGGGTCATACAGTGCCGGAGGAATGGGAGTTGATGAGGTGTAATCCAAGGGAAGGAGGAAGGGTAGCTTTAATCCAGTGGATCAAGAGCTCTTCACCAGCATGAAGAGTCCCTCCTGGAAGGGTTACCCTTCTGTAGAGAACCGGCAGTGAAGGGAAAGAAGGGGAGATACAAAGAACAGAAAGGGAGAGAGAGGGGAAAGAATGGGAGGGGGAGAATGAGTGGGAAGGGGAGGAGAGATTAAAAGGAACAAGGGGAGAGGGAGGAGTGGACAGTGGTGGCTTTGAGTGGTGCAAGTGGGTGTGTACGTGGGTGCCAGTGCGTCAGCGTAGAGATGAGTGCGTATCTTACGCCAGAGATGGTAGTGGTAGAAGAGAGGGTGGTGGTGGTAGTGGTAGTAGAGAGGGTGGTGGTGGTAGTGGTAGAGGGGTGAGTGGAGTGAGATGGTGGTGGTAGTGGTGAGGTGTGGTGGTGGTAGAGGGAGGGTGGTGGTGGTGGTAAGTAGTGGTGGTGAGAAGTGGTAAGGGAGTGGTGGTGAGGTGGTTTGGGGGCAGGTGGGTGGTGGTAAGTGGAGGTGGTGTAGAAGTGTGTGGTAGAGAAGGTGGTAATGGTGGTAGGTGTAGTAGAAGGTGGATTTGTATGGTAGAGAAGGTGGAAGGGTAGTGGATGAGAGGGTGGCTGTGGGGTGGTGAAAGGGGGGGGGAGTAAAGAGTGTGGTGGTGGTGTAGAGAATTTGTGGGTGGTGGTGGAGAAAAGTGGTTAGAGAGGTGTGGTGGAGAGGGGTGGTGGAGGAAGAGGTTGGTGTGAGCAGAGGGACGTTGCAGTGGTGGTGGACAGTGGTCACTGCCAGTGACCCAGCTACACACAAAACAGGTGCTCCAAACTGTCCACTGCCCCAAATGTCTGCCAGCACACACACAGGTGCCCACTGTCACCAGTGACCGCACAGGTGTGTCACCCATGACCCCGCCAGCACGGATGCGAGGTCACTTGTCCCTAATGTTCCATCCGCTCGGGAATCGAACTAGGAATAATCCGGTTGTGAGCCACATGGGATGGTGGTGCCAGGTGGCTGTGAACGATATACAAACAGCAGTTATGAGGATCCAGGTTGCTGTGTTTATTTGAATTGGGACAACATTTCGCTCTTTGTGGAGCTTTATCGAGTTGTGACTTGAAAATGTTCTTCACTGAGCGAAACGTGACTTGATGAAGCTCTATGTAGAGCGAACCACTTGAGCGAAACGTTGTCCTCAGTCTTTCACACAAACTCTATGATCAACACCATCTGTGAGGCGCCTTGGTGAAGGTGAAGGGCTCTTGATCCAAATGAATTGGAGCTTCCCTCCACTTCCTCGGATCAATGTTAATAACATACCATCCCCCTCACCTCCCAGGTCCTGTATGACCTTTCACAGGAAAGGTCATTAATTACCCCAGATGGGGTGATTACAAGACGGCTCTGCGGCGCTCAAAATTCCTTGGCTCAAGAGCCATCCACAAGCATCAGGGTAAGGACGCGCCTTTAAAACGATCGTTCGTTGGGAACAGACACACGAACTTTAAATTTAGTGACGTGGGCTCGATACACCGTACTTTTAAAAGGAACGTTAAAAAATCTGCTAAATTTCAGCAAGGGCATTTTTATAAAGAGGGAATGTGTGTGTTGTGTGTGTGTGTGTGTGTGTGTACTTACCTAGTTGTGATTGCAGTGGTCGAGTCATAGCTCCTGGCTCCTGTGTGTGTGTGTGTGTGTGTGTGTGTGTGTGTGTGTGTGTGTGTGAGAGAGAGAGAGAGAGAGAGAGCTCACCAATATGTTGTTGCAGGTGTCGATTCACAGCTCCTGGTCCCGCCTTTTCGTTGGCCGCTACTGGCTTCAAGAGTCATATCTAACCTGTGTGTGTGTGTGTGTGTGTGTGTGTGTGTGTGTGTTTGGGGGTGTATGAGAGCTCAAACAGAGGCTGTGAACCATCTCATCCAGACGCACTTTCTTTCGCGATATTTTTTAGGTAAGCCAGCGGAAGGCCTCGGTCAGATGACCAGAAGCTCCGGTGGTGGGTCATCATATGGCTAAGACAACTGACAAACCTTACCTAAGTGCAGAGCAAAAAATCATCTCACTTCTCCCCTTTTCCAGCCATAAAATATCTAACAGACCCGTGATCTAGACCACTCAAGGTGGTCCTCGGGAGGTGGTCTGGGACCATCACAGGTCGTCTAAGGTCGTCCCGGGTCCGAGGCCCCTCGCTGAGGGGTCGTAAGAGATGAAAAGTTCTTTAATAATCACGACAATTTCCTCGCCTCGTAAATTCCAACGAAGTTGGAAATGACACTTACAAAGGTGATAGAGATGCCCGCTCTCTCTCTCTCTCTCTCTCTCTCTGTGTGTGGGTCATTCAGCAAAACAAGAATGGAGGCTCAATCCTCCGTCAGCCAGCAGCCTTGAGAGAGCAGTAAAATCTGTCTGCAGAAGCGTTAATGATGTAGAAGCATGTGTGTGTGTGTGTGTGATGAGTGAGCTTTTGATCGAGCTTCGGGACACCTACAGGAGTCTACTGGGAGGCTGCATCTGTTCTTGTTACCATCTCCCTAAGTGAGAACCATGAGCACTGTACACCAATAACCCGCACGTGAGAGAGAGAACCTTACGACAACGCTTCGGTCCGACTTGAACTAACTACAGGTCACACGTCGTCGTAAGACTGTGCGGGTTATTTGTGTATTGTTCCAGTCACGGTATTGTGCCTTTTCTTTTTTCTGTACGGGAACTATGTTGAGTTAGGGATAAGAATTAACAACTGGGTGTCTACACTGCAAATTAAGTTGTTTATCGTTCTACTGTTGACTTCTTGACTTCACACTTCGGTTGACTTCCCGTTTTCGTGTCAAAATGTCCATGTATAATATTGAGTCATATGTATTACCCAAATTTAGCATTCTTTTTCAGTTATAGAGATTAAAATAGAAGAATATGGAATGCTGGTACTGTCAGCCTCACTCTGCTTTGAGATGCAAGAAGGAATAGCAAGCTTCCTCTGGCAATAAGCCGGACATATAGTGAACGATCTGTTTTCTGAGGACTGTGTACAAACACGCTCCTAATGTCTTTCTTCCCTCCAGCTCCTGCTGTGTGTGTGTGTGTGTGTGTGTGATTATTTCTCTCTCGCGCGCACACACATACATACACACACTGTGTGCCTTTACCTATAAAGTTTTACAGCCTTTCTAGAAATGCAAATAAACACAAACTATACGTATTATGCCTTTTCTAAGAGTACAAATGAACCCAAACATATCCATACAACCTATATACACCCTGTTTTAGGGATAGAAGTATTCCTGACTGGTATGGAACGGGTTTTGTGAAGTTGAAAAATAAACACAAATGCACTATAATGCGATCCTTTATTGACTACGTTTCGCCCACACAGTGGGCTTAATCAAGTCACAAACAGATCTACCTGGGTATAAAGGGTATAGAGGTAAGGTTCGCCACGACGTCCTGGCCAGGGGGAGAGTCAGGTGTGTGTGTGTGTGTGTGTGTGTGTGTGTGTGTGTGTGTGTGTGTGTGTGTGTTACTATTCATCTCCGTTGGGTTATGTACAGCCTTAATGACCATCGTGGTAGCCGATAGGATTTACTCCCAATTACCCAACCAACCAACCGACCAATTAACCTTTACAGCAATGCAATAACAGAAGTCCAGTTCCAGTTCCCTCTCCCTCAACTATAACCTCATCACAGCCATCACTCACACCACCTGCACTGAACGCTTCCCGACTCTGGTACCAAAACTTGCCAAGTTCACCGTAGACTTTCGTGAATCTGTCGCAAGATTTGACGAATTTGGCCGAGGTGTCGTTAAATTCCGCAGAGGACTTGACGAACCTGACGAACCTGACAAACCTGACAAACCTGACAAACCTGACAAACCTGACAAACCTGACAAACCTGACAAACCTGACAAACCTGACAAACCTGACAAACCTGACAAACCTGACAAACCTGACAAACCTGACAAACCTGACAAACCTGACAAACCTGACAAACCTGACAAACCTGACAAACCTGACAAACCTGACAAACCTGACAAACTTGACAAACTTGACAAACTTGACAAACTTGACGGACGAACAGCTAAATTTGTTAAAGAACTTACCTATATTATCTTCCAGTTAGCGCAAACGTCTATATTTATACAATGTTCTCGATATAGAAACTCTAAGACTTATAGTGCCGCGATAGTTATGTATTTCCACTATGATTTAAATGTTATCCGCGTGATTTAAATATTACCAGCGCGATTTAAATTGCGTAATTTAAGCATTCGCGTGATTTACATATCCACGTGATTTACATATCCGCGTGATTTAAATATCAGTGTGACTTAAATATTCCCAGAATAATATTAATATTTCTTATATTTAATTCTCTTCGGGTTTAAAAAAGTATTACCTCAGTAGAGTAATATTCACGATGCAGGAAGATTCTACCACTGAATGAAATATTATTATGCTTAAGTGGATATTCCCACTGCAAGAAACATCTTCACTATATAGTAGCTATTCCCAAGGAAAGCAAATATTCATATGAGAATATGGAGTAAATATTCCCACGGTGGAATATTCCCAGCGTGAAGGAAATATTCCCACGATGGAGTAAATATTTCCACGGTGTAGAAAATATTCCCACGGTGGAGTAAATATTCTCACGGCGAAAAAAATATTCCCACGGCGAAAAAAATATTCCCACGGTGGAGTAAATATTCCCACGGTCATTCTAATTGCTTCTCACGACCTTGCAAACATTCCGCCGCTCTGTAATTAGTGGGGTCGATTATGTAAATGTAATTGGTGAGGTGAATGTAATTACCAGCGGCAGCAGCAGCAGCGTTGCAAGATTGCCTGACAGGAGACCAAAGAAACAAGGAAAGAAATGCAGCTAAAATACAACACACACTCACATCAGTCCTCCCACCCTCCTCACAACACTAATGTACTACCATCATAAACAACAAGTGTTCTTTCAGACTCCACATAATATTCACCTTGGATTTACCTTAAAGAAAACGACCCCCCGAATTTACGAGCGTTTTCGTGAGTTACACTGAGTATTAGCGTCGTGTTGGTGCATCTAACTGCATCCGGGAGCATTAAGGAAAGATTAAACAGGAAAAAAATGTGGATTGTTTGGTGTATGTGTGTGGGGGGATGGGAGGCTCCTTGTTGATTTTCCTGAAAGTTAATCTTATATTTTTTTAAACGAACGTTTGCTGCAGAGGTTATATGTGATATGCTCGGTACAGTGCCCACCTCGGAGTCCGACTTGAGCGAGATTTGCGGCCTTTGCTTTTCGAGACTGTATTCTGTTTCTGGACTTCTTTGTCCTTTCCCTTTTTTTTGTAACTTTACATTTGCTGGAGTTCATTTCTAAAAGCACGTCGAAGTCGTTCGTAGTTCTCCCTGGTGCTCACCTGTATGTATTCTCGTTAATTTCACATTATCTGATAAAAGGAAAAAATCTGTTTCTTTAGCCATGCCGTTCATGTCTCAAACGATACCGGTCCCTTGTGGAACCCCACTCGTCACACTTGTCCATGTCTACATCTCTCGTCGTTTCCTTCCTGGAAACACTTCTATGTTATTCCTGCCAGTTCCTCTTGCTTTTGACTCAGTCTCATCTGGGGGACTGTATTAAAAGGGTTCCTACATTCCAAAATATACAGTGAACTCTATCTCTATCTTTCCTGCCTCACTTCTATTACCTTGTCGTAGAACGCTAGCAGGTTTGTGAGACTGGATTCCCTCTCAAATCTGATGTGTGTGTGTACTTACCTAGTTGTGGTTGCAGGGGTCGAGTCATAGCTCCTGGCCCCGCCTCTTCACTGTGTGTGTGTGTGTATTTATGTGTATGTTTGTGTTCTCACGGTATTGTAAACACACACACACACACACACGGGAGTGGTGTACAAGAAGAATGATTAAGGTTGGCAGCGGATAATCAATGAAGACATGATCTTGAATTATTAATTTAGTGAGTCATTAACGAAAGAAAACGGGAAAGGGTGGTAGTGGTGGTTGATATGGTGGTGGTGGCAGAGATAGTGGTGATGGTAGTGGTAGCTAAGATGATGGTAATGGTGGAGGTAGAAATGGTGGTGGTTGAGATAGTGGTAGTGGTGGTGACAGACGAAATCAGGGATGACAGTGATAAATGAAGGGATTTGTAGCGGTTTGAATTACTAGTGTTGTGTTGATGGTGATGATTGTTGTTGATAGTGAAGATTGTTGTTGATGGTGACGATTGTTGTTGATGATGATTGTGGTTGATGGTGGTGATTGTTGATGGTGATTGTTGTTTGTGATTGTTGTTGGTGATGATTGTTGTTGATGGTGATGATTGTTGTTGATGGTGATGATTGTTGTTGATGGTGATGATTGTTGTTGATGGCGATTATTCTTGATTAAATTCCCTTCCTCAGACCCTTAATGATCACTACAGTCTTAGACCTTCCCCATACTACTACTACTACTACTGTTACTACTACTACTAATACTATTGCTACTACTGCTACTATTATTACTACTACTACTACACATACACGCACACACATACGCATACACACAAGTGACCCAGTAGCGGCCAGTGACGAGGCGGGGCCAGGAGCTATGTCTCGACCCCTGCAACCACAACTATTTGAGTACACACACACACACACAGCTGCAAATGAATGGTCCACTCATAGCACGAACAAGGAACAGGCTCATAGGCACTCATTAACGAACAGTTATTGGTAATTTAAAACAAAAGTCAGGGCGGACAGACAAGTGTTGGGTCAACGTCAGGTCAGGTGGGCACAACACCACGTGTAACACGCCACGCGCGCGCACGCACGCACACCCTAACACACTCCTACCCACTGCTCTTCACAAACACACCACACACACACACACACACACACACACACACATACACACACACACACAGTGTTGATAGGTCTATGTGTTAAACATTTTACCTCTGCAATTTATCAATAATTCAAAACGTCACTGAGAATTAACTCTGTGGATTCATAATGTAATTAGTCTGTGCCAGACCCCGCGGCAGCCAGACCCCCAGTCTGTGCTCTCCATGTCTGTGTGTGTCTGTTAATGTTGTTTATCTAGTATGTTTGTTGATGTGTTTGCATTTCTGCGTTTCTCGTTCTTTGCGTCAGTTTGCATTTGTCATAGACCTGTATGTTTCTGACCCCGTGTTTGGTGTGTGTGTTTCTGACCCCGTGTTTGGTGTGTGTGTGTTTCTGACCCCGTGTTTGGTGTGTGTGTGTTTCTGACCCCGTGTTTGGTGTGTGTGTGTTTCTGACCCCGTGTTTGGTGTGTGTGTGTTTCTGACCCCGTGTTTGGTGTGTGTGTGTTTCTGACCCCGTGTTTGGTGTGTGTGTGTTTCTGACCCCGTGTTTGGTGTGTGTGTGTTTCTGACCCCGTGTTTGGTGTGTGTGTGTTTCTGACCCCGTGTTTGGTGTGTGTGTGTTTCTGACCCCGTGTTTGGTGTGTGTGTGTTTCTGACCCCGTGTTTGGTTGTGTGTGTTGCCGTGTTTGTGTGTGTGTTTCTGACCCCGTGTTTGGTGTGTGTGTGTTTCTGACCCCGTGTTTGGTGTGTGTGTGTTTCTGACCCCGTGTTTGGTGTGTGTGTGTTTCTGACCCCGTGTTTGGTGTGTGTGTGTGTTTGACCCCGTGTTTGGTGTGTGTGTTTCTGACCCCGTGTTTGGTTGTGTTTCGACCGTGTTTGTGTGTTTCTGACCCCGTGTTTGGTGTGTGTGTTTCTGACCCCGTGTTTGGTGTGTGTGTTTCTGACCCGTGTTTGGTGTGTGTGTTTCTGACCCCGTGTTTGGTGTGTGTGTTTCTGACCCCGTGTTTGGTGTGTGTGTTTCTGACCCCGTGTTTGGTGTGTGTGTTTCTGACCCCGTGTTTGGTGTGTGTGTTTCTGACCCCGTGTTTGGTGTGTGTGTTTCTGACCCCGTGTTTGGTGTGTGTGTTTCTGACCCCGTGTTTGGTGTGTGTGTTTCTGACCCCGTGTTTGGTGTGTGTGTTTCTGACCCCGTGTTTGGTGTGTGTGTTTCTGACCCCGTGTTTGGTGTGTGTTTCTGACCCCGTGTTTGGTGTGTGTTTTGACCCCGTGTTTGGTGTGTGTGTTCTGACCCCGTGTTTGGTGTGTGTGTTTCTGACCCCGTGTTTGGTGTGTGTGTTTCTGACCCCGTGTTTGGTGTGTGTGTTTCTGACCCCGTGTTTGGTGTGTGTGTTTCTGACCCCGTGTTTGGTGTGTGTTTTGACCCCGTGTTTGGTGTGTGTTTTCTGACCCCGTGTTTGGTGTGTGTTTCTGACCCCGTGTTTGGTGTGTGTTTCTGACCCCGTGTTTGGTGTGTGTGTTTCTGACCCCGTGTTTGGTGTGTGTTTCTGACCCGTGTTTGGTGTGTGTTTCTTACCCCGTGTTTGGTGTGTGTGTTTCTGACCCCGTGTTTGGTGTGTGTTTCTGACCCCGTGTTTGGTGCTCAATTCCACAGTTGTTGTTTTTTGGTCAGATCACTTTGTTTATTTTCATCTTTATGATTTCAATCCTGAGTGTATGTACTCACCTAATTGTGGTTGCAGGGGTCGATACTCAGCTCCTGGCCCGCGACTCAGTGTGTGTGTGTGTGTGTGCGTGCGCTCACAAGCAGGATGCTAGCACCAACAGTGGCGTGTTGACTGTGTGAAATATTCACACAGAGCAAGTATATTCCCATCTGCCCCGCGAGAATTAATTTTCCCAAGCTGGAAGCTTAGCTCAGTCCCAATCTCTCTCTCTCTCTCTCTCTCTCTCTCTCTCGTGTTGTATCCTTCCTCTAGTGATATAACATGTTTTACCTCCCACCTCCATTATCATCATCTCTCCCCTCTCTTCTCTTCCGTTCCTCCGTGAATTATTCCCATTATTTTCTTCTTAATCAATGCTCGGGTGGTGAAAATGTCCTTCCCTTCTTCTCGTCTCTTATTTATCACAAGTTTTCTCTATATTTTACCTCTCCTTCCCTAGAATTTTCTTTTTCTCCTCTTTTTCTGTTTTCCTTAAACATTTTTTTTGTTTTGGAGAGAGAGAGAGAGAGAGAGAGAGAGAGAGAGAGAGAGAGAGAGAGAGAGAAGAGAGAGAGAGAGAGAGAAGCTGGAATAGGGGCGTGACAAGGGAAGAAGGTATATCCATCCATCCTCGTAAACACTTCAGGAAGTATCCCTCCCTCTAGGTATACCTTCTAAAGATTGCTCATAGAGACTAGGTAGGGGACTGCCGGGGGTGGAGGAAGAATGGCATCGCTTATTTTGGAGGAGGAGGTCAAGGTTTGGAGTAGGAGAGTGACGCAGCTTCGAGGAGGAAAGAGACATCGGCGTCTGGAGGAGGAGGGGAGTGTTTGGAGGACAAGGGGAGGGTTTGAAGGAGGAGGGAAGGGTTTGAAGTAGAAGGGGAGGGTTTGAAGGAGGTGAGGAAGGTTTGGAGGAGGAACAGGAGGTGAAATGTGGGTTTGGAGGATGCTCAAGGCGAGGAGGATGACGATAAGAAAAAAAATATCAAAGTTTGTCTTTCTGGCGGCGTGATATTGGTTCAGCAATGGGCGAAACGTAGTCTTAAGCTTTTTCTTAATTCTTCAAGTTAATTGTGACTCGGATTTTTTTAGAGGTCTATAGGCCTAGAAGTAGGCCTTGATTAGAGGAGAAGGAGGAGGTGGAAGACAGGGCTTGAATGACATACCCAGGGAAGACAGGGCTTGGATGGCAGTCAGGGAAGACAGGGCTTGGATGGCAGTCAGGGAAGACAGGGCTTGGATGACAGACCCAGGGAAAACAGGGCTTGGATGACAGACCCAGGGAAGAAAGGGCATAAATGACAGTCAGGGAAGACAGGGCTTGGATGGCAGTCAGGAAAGACAGGGCTTGGATGACAGACCCAGGGAAGACAGGGCTTGGATGACAGACCCAGGGAAGACAGGGCTTGGATGACAGACCCAGGGAAGACAGGGCTTGGATGACAGACCCAGGGAAGACAGGGCTTGGATGACAGACCCAGGGAAGACAGGGCTTGGATGACAGACCCAGGGAAGACAGGGCTTGGATGACAGACCCAGGGAAGACAGGGCTTGGATGACAGACCCAGGAAGACAGGGCTTGGATGACAGACCCAGGGAAGACAGGGCTTGGATGACAGACCCAGGGAAGACAGGGCTTGGATGACAGACCCAGGGAAGACAGGGCTTGGATGACAGACCCAGGGAAGACAGGGCTTGGATGACAGACCCAGGGAAGACAGGGCTTGGATGACAGACCCAGGGAAGACAGGGCTTGGATGACAGACCCAGGGAAGACAGGGCTTGGATGACAGACCCAGGGAAGACAGGGCTTGGATGACAGACCCAGGGAAGACAGGGCTTGGATGACAGACCCAGGGAAGACAGGGCTTGGATGACAGACCCAGGGAAGACAGGGCTTGGATGACAGACCCAGGGAAGACAGGGCTTGGATGACAGACCCAGGGAAGACAGGGCTTGGATGACAGACCCAGGGAAGACAGGGCTTGGATGACAGACCCAGGAAGACAGGGCTTGGATGACAGACCCAGGGAAGACAGGGCTTGGATGACAGACCCAGGGAAGACAGGGCTTGGATGGGCCAGAACAGGGGAAGACCCAGGGCTTGGATGACAGACCCAGGAAGACAGGGCTTGGATGACAGACCCAGGAAGACAGGGCTTGGATGACAGACCCAGGGAAGACAGGGCTTGGATGACAGACCCAGGGAAGACAGGGCTTGGATGACAGACCCAGGGAAGACAGGGCTTGGATGACAGACCCAGGAAGACAGGGCTTGGATGACAGACCCAGGGAAGACAGGGCTTGGATGACAGACCCAGGAAGACAGGGCTTGGATGACAGACCCAGGAAGACAGGGCTTGGATGACAGACCCAGGGGAAAACAGGGCTTGGATGACAGACCCAGGAAGACAGGGCTTGGATGACAGACCCAGGGAAGACAGGGCTTGGATGACAGACCCAGGGGAAAACAGGGCTTGGATGACAGACCCAGGGAAGACAGGGCTTGGATGACAGACCCAGGGAAGACAGGGCTTGGATGACAGACCCAGGGAAGACAGGGCTTGGATGACAGACCCAGGGAAGACAGGGCTTGGATGACAGACCCAGGGAAGACAGGGCTTGGATGACAGACCCAGGGAAGACAGGGCTTGGATGACAGACCCAGGGAAGACAGGGCTTGGATGACAGACCCAGGGAAGACAGGGCTTGGATGACAGACCCAGGGAAGACAGGGCTTGGATGACAGACCCAGGGAAGACAGGGCTTGGATGACAGACCCAGGGAAGACAGGGCTTGGATGCGACCCAGAAGCAGGGCTTGGATGACAGACCCAGGGAAGACAGGGCTTGGATGACAGACCCAGGGAAGACAGGGCTTGGATGACAGACCCAGGGAAGACAGGGCTTGGATGACAGACCCAGGGAAGACAGGGCTTGGATGACAGACCCAGGAAGACAGGGCTTGGATGACAGACCCAGGGAAGACAGGGCTTGGATGACAGACCCAGGGAAGACAGGGCTTGGATGACAGACCCAGGGAAGACAGGGCTTGGATGACAGACCCAGGGAAGACAGGGCTTGGATGACAGACCCAGGGAAGACAGGGCTTGGATGACAGACCCAGGGAAGACAGGGCTTGGATGACAGACCCAGGGAAGACAGGGCTTGGATGACAGACCCAGGGAAGACAGGGCTTGGATGACAGACCCAGGGAAGACAGGGCTTGGATGACAGACCCAGGGAAGACAGGGCTTGGATGACAGACCCAGGGAAGACAGGGCTTGGATGACAGACCCAGGAAGACAGGGCTTGGATGACAGACCCAGGGAAGACAGGGCTTGGATGACAGACCCAGGGAAGACAGGGCTTGGATGACAGACCCAGGGAAGACAGGGCTTGGATGACAGACCCAGGGAAGACAGGGCTTGGATGACAGACCCAGGGAAGACAGGGCTTGGATGACAGACCCAGGGAAGACAGGGCTTGGATGACAGACCCAGGGAAGACAGGGCTTGGATGACAGACCCAGGGAAGACAGGGCTTGGATGACAGACCCAGGGAAGACAGGGCTTGGATGACAGACCCGGGGAAGACAGGGCTTGGATGACAGACCCAGGGAAGACAGGGCTTGGATGACAGACCCAGGGAAGACAGGGCTTGGATGACAGACCCAGGGAAGACAGGGCTTGGATGACAGACCCAGGAAGACAGGGCTTGGATGACAGACCCAGGGAAGACAGGGCTTGACAGACCCAGGAAAGGGCTTGATGACAGACCCAGGGAAGACAGGGCTTGGATGACAGACCCAGGGAAGACAGGGCTTGGATGACAGACCCAGGGAAGACAGGGCTTGGATGACAGACCCAGGGAAGACAGGGCTTGGATGACAGACCCAGGGAAGACAGGGCTTGGATAACAGACCCAGGAAAATAGAGCTTGGATGACAGATCCAGGGAAAACAGAGCTTGGATGATAGACCTAGGGAAGACAGGGTTGATGACAGAGACAGGGAAGACAGAGCCTGGATGACAGACCTAGGGAAGACAGGAAAAAGAAAATAGCCTTTGAAGAAAAGAGTTTAAATACTATAATCCCTCAGAAAGAAAATATTTTGAGCGAGATTTAAAAGTTAAGCATCCACACGTCCCCACGTCGCCACGACCACACGTCCACACATCCACACATCCACACATCCACACGTCCACACGTCCACACGTCTACACATCCACACGACCACACATCCACACATCCACACGTCCACACATCCACACTTTCCACACATCCACACATCCACACGTCCACACGTCCACACATCCACACGAATACACGTCCACACATCCACACGAATACACGTCCACACATCCACACGAATACACGTCCACACATCCACACGTCCACACATCCAGGAAATAATATCCACACGTCCACACATCCAGGAAATAATATCCACACCTAAGTTCCTCAAAAACAAATCCTTGTAAATGGCCTTAAAATGTCTTTCTAAAAAAAGGTATCAGAAAACTATCCTGGAAACAGGCGAAGGTAACCACACGGTAGATGTAAAAGAAACTTTTAATTTAAATGGCCTTTTGGGAATGACCCAAAATTTGTCTCTCTTGGGAGGTCATCAGAAGATTATTATGTTCTTCTTGAAGTGAAGAGGAAGTGACTAGAAGAGGAAGTGGATGAGGAAGTGACTAGAAGAGGAAGTGGATGAGGAAGTGACTAGAAGAGGAAGTGGATGAGGAAGTGACTAGAAGAGGAAGTGGATGAGGAAGTGACTAGAAGAGGAAGTGGATGAGGAAGTGACTAGAAGAGCAAGTGGATGAGGAAGTGACTAGAAGAGCAAGTGGATGAGGATGTGACATGAAGAGGAAGTGGATGAGGAAGTGACTAGAAGAGGAAGTGGATGAGGAAGTGACTAGAAGAGGAAGTGGATGAGGAAGTGACTAGAAGAGGAAGTGGATGAGGAAGTGACTAGAAGAGGAAGTGGATGAGGAAGTGACTAGAAGAGGAAGTGGATGAGGAAGTGACTAGAAGAGGAAGTGGATGAGGAAGTGACTAGAAAGAGGATGAGAAGTGACTAGAGGAAGTGATAGGGAAATGACTAAGAGGAAGTGGATGAGGAAGTGACTAGAAGAGGAAGTGGATGAGGAAGTGACTAGAAGAGGAAGTGGATGAGGAAGTGACTAGAAGAGGAAGTGGATGAGGAAGTGACTAGAAGAGGAAGTGGATGAGGAAGTGACTAGAAGAGGAAGTGGATGAGGAAGTGACTAAAAGAGGAAGTGGATGAGGAAGTGACTAGAAGAGCAAGTGACTAGAAGAGCAAGTGACTAGAAGAGCAAGTGACTAGAAGAGCAAGTGACTAGAAGAGGAAGTGACTAGAAGAGGAAGTGACTAGAAGAGAAGTGACTAGAAGAGCAAGTGACTAGAAGAGCAAGTGACTAGAAGAGGAAGTGACTAGAAGAGGAAGTGACTAGAAGTCCTAGTGGATGAGGAAGTGACTAGAAGAGGAAGTGACTAGAAGTCCTAGTGGATGAGGAAGTGACTAGAAGAGGAAGTGGATGAAGAAGTGACTAGAAGAGGAAGTGGATGAAGAAGTGACTAGAAGAGGAAGTGGATGAAGAAGTGAATAGAAGAGGAAGTGGATGAAGAAGTGACGAGAAGAGGAAGTGGATGAAGAAGTGACGAGAAGAGGATGAGGAAGTGACGAGAAGAAGGAAGATGGATGAAGAAGTGACGAGAAGAGGATGAGGAAGTGACGAGAAGAGGAGGATGATGAAGTGGATGAGGAAGTGACAGGAAGAGGAAGTGGATGAGGAAGTGACAGGAAGAGGAAAAGAATGAGGATGAGGAAGTGAGAGAAAGAGGATGAGGAAGTGAGAGGAAGAGGATGAGGAAGTGAGAGGAAGAGGAAGTGAGAGGAAGAGGATGAGGAAGTGAGAGGAAGAGGATGAGGAAGTGAGAGGAAGAGGATGAGGAAGTGAGAGGAAGAGGATGAGGAAGTGAGAGGAAGAGGATGAGGAAGTGAGAGGAAGAGGATGAGGAAGTGCACTAATGGCAGGGAAAGAAAAACTGGAAAGGAATGAGGACATAAAAGAGAGAGTAAAATTATATCGTAAAAAAGGGGAAAAAAAAGAGTGGGAACCACAAAGAGAAGAACCACAAAAAGAGGAACCATAAAGAGTAGGAACTACAAAGAGAGGAACCACAGAGAGAGGAACCACAAAGAGAGGAACCACAAAGAGAGGAACCACAAAGAGGAACAGAGAGTATTCAAACAACCTAATTAAAAAAAAGTCAAGGGCCAATTCTCTATCTTTTATTTAAAGTTAAAATATATAGATAAATCTTATTGAAACCTTTTTTTTAGGCTAAGATTCAAGGTATGAAAATCTTATTTTGAAATATATTTATTTTTAACGTTTCGGTAAAATCTTTTACCATCATGTCTATATATATATATATATATATATATATATATATATATATATATATATATATATATATAGGTTGATAGACAGCAACCACTCTGGGAGGTACTACCATCCTGCCAGGTGACTGTGAAACAGAAACCTGAAACTGTTTTACATGATGGTAGGATTGCTGGTGTCTTTTTTCTGTCTCATAAACATGCAAGATTTCAGGTACGTCTTGCTACTTCTACTTACACTTAGGTCACACTACGCAAACATGTACACGTTTATTGTATACACACTCATCTGAGTTTTCTTTGATTTTATCTTAATAGTTCTTGTTCTTATTGCTTTTCCCTTTCATATCCATGGGGAAGTGGAATAAGAATCTTTCCTCCGTAAGCCATGCGTGTTGTAAAAGTCAACTAAAATGCCGGGAACAATGGGCTAGTAACCCCTTTTCCTGTATAGCTTACTAAAAGAAGAAGAAGAAAATCGTCAAAGTAGGATGTTTGAATGTGCGTGGATGTTGTGCGAATGATAAGAAAGAGATGATTGTAGATGTTATGAATGAAAAGAAGCTGGATGTCCTGGCTTTAAGTGAGACAAAGCTGAAGGGGGTAGGAGAGTTTCAGTGGGGAGAAATAAATGGGATTAGATCAGGGGTTTCAAATAGAGTTAGAGCTAAAGAAGGAGTGGCAATAATGTTGAATAATCAGTTATGGCAGGTAAAGAAGGAATATAAATGTATAAATTCAAGGATTATGTGGAGTAAAATAAAGGTTGGATGTGAAAAGTGGGTTATAGTAAGTGTTTATGCACCTGGAGAGAGAGAAGTGTAGAAGAGAGAGAGATTTTGGGAAATGTTGAGTGAGTGTGTGGGGAGTTTTGAACCAAGTGAGAGAGTAATTGTGGTTGGGGATCTTAATGCTAAAGTGGGTAAAAATGTTGTGGATGGAGTAGTAGGTAAATTTGGGGTGCCAGGGGTAAATGTAAATGGGGAGCCATTAATTGAGCTATGTGTAGAAAGAGGTTTGGTAATAAGTAATACATATTTTATGAAAAAGAGGATAAATAAATATACAAGGTATGATATAGCACGTAAGGAAAGTAGTTTGTTGGATTATGTATTGGTGGATAAAAGGTTGATGAATAAGCTTCAGGATGTACATGTTTATAGAGGGGCAACGGATATATCAGATCATTATTTGGTTGTAGCTACAGTTAGAGTAAAAGGTAGATGGGACAAAAAGAAAATGGCAACAGCAAGTAAGAGAGAGGTAAAAGTGTATAAACTAAGGGAGGAGGAAGTTAGGGTGAGATATAAGCAAATATTGGCAGAAAGGTGGGCTAGTGCAAGTAGGAGTAGTGGGGAGGTGGAAGAGAGTTGGGATAGTTTTAAAAATGCAGTATTAGAATGTGGGGCAGAAGTTTGTGGCTATAGGAGGGTGGGTGCAGGAGGAAAGAGGAGTGAGTGGTGGAATGAAGAAGTAAAGGGTGTGATAAAAGAGAAAAAGGTAGCTTATGAGAGGTTTTTACAAAACAGAAGTGTTAGTAGAAGAGCAGAGTATATGGAGAGTAAAAGAAAGGTGAAGAGAGTGGTGAGAGTGCAAAAGAAGAGCGGATGAAAGAATGGAAGAGGCTCTGTCAAGAAATTTTGCTGAAAACAAGAAAAAATTTTGGAGTGAGATAAACAAGGTAAGAAAGCCTAGGGAACGAATGGATTTGTCAGTTAAAAACAGAGTAGGGAGTTAGTAGATGGGGAGCTGGAGGTATTGGGTAGATGGCGGGAATATTTTGAGGAACTTTTAAATGTCGATGAAAATAGGGAGGCGATAATTTCATGTACTGGCCAGGGAGGTACAACATCGTTTAGGAGTGAAGAAGAGCAGGATGTGAGTGTGGGGAGGTGCGTGAGGCATTACGTAGAATGAAAGGGGTAAAGCAGCTGGAATTGACGGAATCATGACAGAAATGTTAAAAGCAGGGGGATATAGTGCTGGAGTGGTTGGTATTTTTGTTTAATAAATGTATGAAAGAGGGAAAGGTACCTAGGGATTGGCAGCGAGCATGTATAGTTCCTTTATATAAAGGAAGGGGATAAAAGAGAGTGTAAAAATTATAGGGGAATAAGTTTACTGAGTATACCAGGTAAAGTGTATGGCAGGGTTATTATTGAAAGAATTAGAGGTAAGACAGAGAGTAGGATTGCAGATGAGCAAGGAGGCTTTAGAGTGGGTAGGGGATGTGTAGATCAAGTGTTTACAGTGAAGCATATATGTGAACAGTATTTAGATAAAGGTAGAAGTTTTTATTGCATTTATGGATTTAGAAAAGGCATATGATAGAGTGGATAGGGGAGCAATGTGGCAAATGTTGCAAGTGTATGGAATAGGTAGTAAGTTACTGAAGGCTGTAAAGAGTTTTATGAGGATAGTGAGGCTCAGGTTAGGGTGTGTAGGAGAGAGGGAGATTACTTCCAGTAAAAGTAGGTCTTAGACAGGGTTGTGTAATGTCACCATGGTTGTTTAATATATTTATAGATGGGGTTGTAAAAGAAGTAAATGCTAGGGTGTTGGGGAGAGGGGTGGATTAAATTATGGAGAATTAAATGCAAAATGGGAGTTGACACAGTTACTTTTTGCTGATGATACTGTGCTTATGGGAGATTCTAAAGAAAAGTTGCAAAGGTTAGTGGACGAGTTTGGGAGAGTGTGTAAAGGTAGAAAGTTAAAAGTGAACATAGATAAGAGTAAGGTGATGAGGGTATCAAACGATTTAAATAAAGAAAAATTGGATATCACATTGGAGAGATGGATTATGGAAGAAGTAAATGTTTTCAGATATTTGGGAGTTGATGTGTCAGCAGATGGGTTTATGAAGGATGAGGTTAACCATAGAATTGATGAAGGAAAAAAGGTGAGTGGTGCATTGAGGTATCTGTGGAGACAAAAAACGTTATCCATGGAGGCAAAGAAGGGAATGTACAAAAGTATAGTGGTACCAACACTCTTATATGGGTGTGAAGCATGGGTTGCAAATGCTGCAGCGAGGAGGAGGCTGGAGGCAGTGGAGATGTCCTGTCTAAGGGCAATGTGTGGTGTAAATATTATGCAGAAAATTCGGAATGTGGAAATTAGGAGAAGGTGTGGAGTTACTAAAAGTATTTGTCAGAGGGCTGAAGAGGGGTTGTTGAGGTGGTTTGGTCATTTAGAGAGAATGGATCAAAGTAGAATGACTTGGAGAGCGTATAAATCTGTAGGGGAAGGAAGGCGGGGTAGGGGTCGTCCTAGAAAAGGTTGAAGGGAAGGGGTAAAGGAGGTTTTGTGGGGGAGGGGCTTGGACTTCCAGCAAGCATGTGTGAGCGTGTTAGATAGGAGTGAATGGAGACGAATGGTTTTTGGGACATGACGATCTGTTGGAGTGTGAGCAGGGTAACATTGTGTGAATGGATTCAGGGAAACCAGTTAATTGATTTAGTTGGACTTGAGTCCTGGAAATGGGAAGTACAATGCCTGCACTTTAAAGGAGGGGTCTGAGATAGTGACAGCTGGGAGGGACTTTTCTCAGCAGTAGTATCTGAGCTCCTCTGCAAAGACAGTGATTATGTATGAGTGTGGTGAAAGTGTTGAATGATGATGAAAGTTTTTTCTTTTTGGGGATTTTCTTTCTTTTTGGGTCACCCTGCCTCGGTGGGAGACGGCCGACTTGTTGGGGGAAAAAAAAAAAAAAATATATATATATATATATATAATATAAAAAAATCGCGAGCAAGCGATGCAAGATGCAGAACAAGCTCTGGAGTTGAAAGATAGCTCTAGGTCTTTCGTGTTAAAATCAACACATCATCAGGAGCTTGAAATGTTGTTGGAAAGAGGATAAAATCCGAGTAAACACGTTCAGAGTGAGCGTTCCTGCAACACTGCAAGCTCCTGATGTGTTGATTGCAAACACGAAAGGCCTAGAGCTATCTTTCAACTCTCCCCGTGCTTGTTTTGCACATAGAGAGCTAACTGTTACTAGGTAACTGTGATTAGGCCTAACTAGTTAACTGTGCATAGGTCTACCAACTAACTTTGCTTAGAAAACTCTAATCACTTCTTCGTGAACTTCTGGTGAACTTTGTTCACTCTGTTCATAAATCCAGTTAAGCATCAGGCATTTCTATGCTTAATACAGAGAAATGTACAGAATTTTTTCCCGAGATATTCACCATGATTTTCATTCATTCATCTTGAAGAATAATGTGAGAGCCTTGTATTCTTTTCTCGTGTAATTAAGATTATTTGATTCTTTGTATTCTGTTGTTTAAGGGTAATAAAGCTTTTGTATCATGTTCTTGTTTATGTAAGGTTGCTGGAGCCTTTGTATCATGTTCTTGTTTATGTAAGGTTGCTGGAGCCTTTGTATCATGTTCTTGTTTATGTAAGGTTGCTGGAGCCTTTGTATCATGTTCTTGTTTATGTAAGGTTGCTGGAGCCTTTGTATCATGTTCTTGTTTATGTAAGGTTGCTGGAGCCTTTGTATCATGTTCTTGTTTAAGTAAGATTGTTGGAGTCTTTATATCCGCTGCCTTATAATATTACTCCCTTTTAATCCTGGGGCCATTTAAAAAAGATATCCCGACCTTTAAAGTTACTGGATCCCTTATACCCAAGGATATAAGGAATTCAGTAAGGATGTTGCCATGATAGTGTTGCATTCTTGACCAGGTAACAACACTGGTTCAGGTGTTGACGTGCAGCCCGGGCGCCTTAAATAGTCAAAATTAGATAATATTTTCATGGTGAGGAACATTGTAGGGGTTATGAAGGTTCCCATGAAGGCGGTCTGGAGTCCCCATGAAGGAGGTGTGGAGTACCCGTGAAGGTCTGTAGTCCTTATGAAGGAGATCTGGAGTTCGCATGAGGTTTGCAGTCTTTATGAAGGAGGTCTGGAGTATCCATGAAGGAGGTCTGAAGTACCCAGGAAGAGGTCTGGAGCACGCATGAAGGAGGTCTGGAGTATCCATGAAGGAGGTCTAAAGTCCCCATGAAGGAGGTCTGGAGCACGCATGAAGGAGGTCTGGAGCACCCATGAAGGTATGGAGTCCCCATGAAGGAGGTCTGGAGTCCCCATGAGGGCCTGGAGTCAAAATGAAATACTGGATTCGCCCTCCACAAGATCTGGAGTCCCCATGAAGGAGGCCTGGAGTTTCCCTGTACAAGGTTTGGAATCCCCCATCAGGCTAATCCTTCCAAGAAGAGGATAAGCAGAACGTCTATTCAACCACCTTGACTCGATCTCTCTCACACATTAACATTCTTCACACTAATAAATCTCCTAAAAAAATCATGAATAGCAACAAGAAAGTCCTCAGGTTATCTAATCTTATCTAACCTTTGATCTTTTGTTATCTGGAAGGGGTTCATCCGCCTAACACCCACCAGGACCAAGAAATCTAAAGAACTCTTGAAATAGACACAAATTCTCATTGTTTACCAAACAGTAATTGTGCAAACTTCTCCCGGGTCAGAAGTTGGCCATACCCTAAAATACGTTAGCCATACCCTAAAATAAGTTAGCCATACCCTAAAATACGTATGATTCCAGCGTATGGAAAACAATTGAAGCAGTGCTGATAGGCTCTACAACAGCCCCTAAAGGAATACAGAAACCTGGCATATCCACATTTGCACTATAAAATAATATTTCAGCCCATAATGTTATTAGACCTAGTATTAGCACACGCGTGCGTACCGTCCACAAAGCTACTCTGTCAGCCTGACTGAAAGATGACGCCCAGCTGTGTCACCTGACGCTAACATTAACAAACTTGTCTTTTTCTTTTTCTTATCTGCTGAAGAGGATCGCAAGTGGAAGAGACATATTAAGCAGTATAAGACTGTTTTACAAACGTCTAACTCAAGGACAGCTTTATCAAGCCAAGGCTTTGGTTTTACCAAGCCAAGACCATAACTTTATCAAGCCAAGACCTTGACTTTATCAAGCCAAGACCTTGACTTTATCAAGCCAAGACCTTGACTTTATCAAGCCAAGACCTTGACTTTATCAAGCCAAGACCTTGACTTTATCAAGCCAAGACCTTGACTTTATATCTCTTCATTCCCTGAGGAGAATGTCAGTTGGTGGTCGAATATAGATTTTTTTCATCTCTGTGTCTACGTTCACATGTATACCCACGTTCACATATATGTCCACGTTTACATGTAAGTCACATCAGAAAGACCCTAAATCAAAGAATAAATGCATATAAGAAATTAATACATTTAAGGGGCAAAAAAAAAAAAAAAAAAAGCCTTCGGCCCTCCAATGGAGGAACAGCATAAAAATGGAATAATCTATTTTTCAGGAACAATATTATACGTAGATTTACCACAGACGCGGCTAACATGGACACTAAAATACAGATATATTACTATACACAAATAACCCACACAAAGGAGACAGGAGCTTGCGACGACCAGAGAGAGAGAGAGAGAGAGAGAAAAAAAAATTGTGGTAGGAAACAATCGTATCTTTCTCCCTTTAATTGCCTCGTTAAATTTATAAGTTGCTTCACGTCCAACAAGCTCACTTAACTCACCCAAACGCCTCGTAGTAAAACTTTTGTTCCTGTAAGCGTGATTAGGGAGGCGTCGTAATGACCTTTTGTAGTGCTAATTGCTTGGTAATTCTCGACCGTCATTAGAGATGAAAATGTGTTTGGTAATTAGTGTTTAATGAGTTGAAGATGAGCTGCTGCTGAAGTTGGTATCTAAGTTCAGATACGGTCGATTATTTTTTTTTTTTTTTATTTCCAAACTTGTTTACACTCGTTGTGTGGTTACTTTATTACATATAGCTTGACTATCCTATTATGTTGATAGTTACAATGTGAGAACACCCCTCAGTGTATGGCTACACTATTCTGTTTGATAGTGTGTGTGAACGCTAACTATCAGCGTGTCCCGTCATACTCCCTCACACAGGCTGGGTTACATAAGTGAGCTATAAAAAGGTTGAGACGGCTATGTGGTACAAACCTTGGTAATTAATACAGACAAACTGGTTAAGGAAACACGTAAGTAAACACTAGGACATATTTATTACAAAAACTTTTCCGTTCTGGAACCTTGATCACTTCTAACACAGAGATTTAAATAACAGTATATATAAACTGAGAGTTATAATCATAACCATAATTTTTAATGGGTGGACCGGTAAGCCAGCGTAAGGCCTCGACCAGATGACCAAAAGCTCCAGTGGCGAGTCCTATTTCCTGACAAACCTTACTCAACCTGTCCTCATCCCAACTTTAATCAAGATCCCAGGAGAGAAACATTTACTAACAAATATGTCCTAGTGTTTGCTCATGTCTCCCTTTAATCCAGACAGCTATGCGAAAAATCTATTATATAAATACACGGTGAAAGAGAATGATATATTACCCACGTATATGACTACAAAAAAAAACGCGATATGCAGCGCAATCTGTGTGTAGAAGAGCTCTGCCATGACTTGATAAAACTCCAGTTGGTTTTTAGTCATGACGCCTGAGCGGTTAGTTTATTGTGCACTCCGCATGCTCATCCTGCGAGCACTAGCCCAAAAAAAACATGATTACAGAGGTCACAATGGTCTTTGTCAGGCCTCGCTGACCATTGTTACATCGCTAGTAAGGAATATTAGGCATTACGGATTTTACAATTACTTCACACATTTGTTTTACACAGTACAGTAAGGAATACAGTCTCGAAAAAAAAAGATATCTAATAGCCACTATTTTTTACAATTTACGCAGAGCGAAACATTACCTCAGGAAAAGATAATCTCCAGCTTGTTGCCGCGTCTCCATAGCAGCTAGGTTTCGACGCGAGGGGGTGGGGGGAGGACAGTGGGTTTTGTACAGACAACGAGGTGGTGGTTGCGTCGTTAGGGATTCAGGTATGGTCTGGAGGAGAGGGAGAGATCCCCAACCCTCAATCCATCACTCCTCCCACAGGCGCTCAGAGCTCAGTGCATCAAGGGGCGGGTATCATATGGTGTGAGTGGGGGGCGGAGAGGAGTGGGAACTACCCCTCTGTGTTATGGTGGACAAGGAAGGAGGCTGAGAAACATCCTTCTCGCTCTCTCTCTCTCTCTCTCTCTCTCTCTCTCTCTCTCTCTCTCTCTCTCTCTCTCTCTCTCTCTCTCTCTCTCTCTCATCAATTATTCTCGAAATCCAGTTATGTATTTTTATTATTGAAGCTGACATTTACAACTTCCAATATACACTGTCCCCCACAATCGACCAACAGCTAAATGCCAGAATGCCACGTAACGTCCAGGTGACCTCATGGAAGAGCCAGGAGAAGACTATGTGAAGAATATGTATATAAGTGAAGCATAAAGTGAAAGGTAAGTTAATGACATCTGAGAACGAAATGAATACCAGTCAAAAAATTTAGACACACACCACTCAGAACGTGAAGTCTGAATGGCAGAGTGGTTTCTCCCCATAGGCTTGCCATGGGCCTAATATTTTATCACAATATCATCCATGTTAGTATACACTACTGCCTACGAGGCCATAGGACGTGCCTTGCTGCTGTAAGGCCATAGGCTAACCCACCTTCAAGCATCTTTACACTGTCTTGCGGCGCCCTTACCGTAGTTCTAGCACCACTGAACGACCCATAACACACCCGTGTCAGATGATTTGTTCTGACCAGTTCAATAACACCCAATGACTAGCGGCCGTCCAGGTGCACGCCAGCTATAACGCGAACTCAAGACTGGTGAAACCCAGGCGTAAGGTTGGGAACACCTACGTCAGGTGACACCCAGGTGAGAGAGGAACCTAAGTCTCGGAGGAGTGGAGTGGGAGCAGCATTAGAGACCGAGGCGACAGGTTAAAGAGCGAGAGATTCTCTGCGCCTCGTGTAGGTAAGCTCTTCCAGCCTTCAATATTTGAAGCCATGTATAGCAGGGTGGTGAGAGCCTTCCGTGGCTAGCATTACTTCCCCTCTGGCTAGTTCCACCGAGCAGTGCGCCGGTAGAGTCTTATGAAAACATGCATTAGAACTATCTCTAGAAAGTGGAAAAGGAGACGTAAATCAATAGAAACAACTTCTAACGTTAAGACGTTGCATCAAAGTCAGACTTTATCTTTTACTCTGGTCAAGCCTCTTGTAGGAGAAAGGTCAAATCAAAAGAAAAATGCTTTTTCTGTACTTTCTCCAGCTAATGCTGATACTTTTTTCCATTTTCTAGAACTAGTTCTAATGCTTTTTTCACTCTCTAGAGATAGTACTAATACTTTTTTCACTTTATGGAGCTATTTCTGATACTTTTCCCACTTTCTAGAGAAAGTGCTAATAATTTTTCATTTTCTAGAGCTATTTCTAATACTTCAGCTTCTAGAGCAAGTTCTAATACTTTTTCCACTTTGTAGAGCTAGTTCTAACATTTCTAAACTTTCTAGAGAGTTCAAATACTTCTCAGCTTTCTAGAAAGAGTTTTAATACTTTTCTGTTTTCAAAATCTAGTTCTAATACTTCCCCCACATTCTTGTGAAAGCTGTAATACTTCTTCACTTTCTAGAGCTAGTTTTAATCCTTCTCTAACTTTGTAAAGTTCTAATAATTTTTACACTTTTGATCTAGTTCTCAAACTTTTTCCAACTTTCTAGAGCTAGTTTTATTACCTTTTCAAGCTATTTCTCATTCTCTCTCTTTCTCTGTCTCTCTTTAAAGAAAAAGTATTCTTTTAATCTTTATTTAATCGAGAATAAACATAATGATTTACTTTAAAAAAATTGTTTCTTTCTTATAAGTGAATTTTATTTTTGACCTGAGAATTTACTGTCTCTCAATTCCACTTTATTTCTTAAATATTCTTGAAAGATAGTTTTCTATGTGGTTGCTTTATTGACAAATAAAATTAATATGTTTTTAGAGGATGGAGGGTGAGCTTGGGGGCCAGAGATAGGGTGAGCTTGGAGCCAGCTGTGGGTTGAGCTTGGAGCCAGCTGTGGGTTGAGCTTGGAGCCAGCTGTGGGTTGAGCTTGGAGCCAGCTGTGGGGTGAGCTTGGAGCCAGCTGTGGGGTGAGCTTGGAGCCAGCTATAGAGCACTTTCGAAGGATCTTTCGGTTCTTCCTGGATCATTATTGGTACGCGATTCTTGTATATATATATATATATATATATATATATATATATATATATATATATATATATATATAATATATATATATATAATATATATATATATATATATATATATATATATATATATATATATATATATATATATATATCTTACTGACTGAGATCTATATATATATATATATATATATATATATATATATATATATATATATATATATATATATAATATATATCTCAGTCAGTAAGATTCGATCCCACTACAGGAAAATTGGAAGGATTACCATGTGACGTTGTCTATCACTCGGCCACAGATGCCCTATAAGCTGGGCAGCCTGGTTTACAAGCCATGTTTCTTTCCCAGCCCGGACACGTGAGCCTCAAACATGGATTCAAGCTATGTCAATCTCCTCCTGTATGTGCTGACCTCACAAGCGATTTTTATATCAATGCACCACGCAAAAACAGGCGGGTGTACTCACCTATTTGTACTCACCTATTTGTAGTTGCAGGGGTCGAGTCATAGCTCCTGGCCCCGCCTCTTCACTGATCGCTACTGGGTCCTCTCTCTCCCTGCTCCATGAGCTTTATCAAACCTCGTCTTAAAGCTATGTATGGTTCCTGCCTTCACTACGTCACTTGCCAGAGTATTCCACTTCCTGACAACTCTATGACTAAAGAAATACTTCCTAACATCCCTTTGACTCATCTGAGTCTTCAGCTTCTAATTGTGACCCTTTATTTCTGTGTCCCATCTCTGAAACATCCTGTCTCTGTCCACCTTATCAATTCCTCGCAGTATTTTGTATGTCGTTATCATGTCTCCCATAATCCTCCCGTCCTCCAGTGTCGTCAGGCCGATTTCCCTTAACCTTTCTTCTTAGGACATTCCCCTTAGCTCTGGAACTAGTTTTGTTGTAAACCTTTACACTTTCTCTAATTTCTTGACGTGCTTCACCAGGTGTGGGTTCCAAACTGGTGCTGCCTACTCCAGTATGGGCCTGACATACACGGTGTACAGTCTTGAACGATTCCTTACTGAGGTATTAGAACGCTATTCTCAGGTTTGTCAGGCGCCCATATGCTGCAGCAGTTATCTGGTTGATGTGCGCCTCAGGAGATGTACTCGGTATTATACTCACCCCAAGATCCTTTTCCTTGAGCGAGGTTTGCAGTCTTTGGCCACGTAGCCTATACTCTGTCTGCGGTGTGTATGTATATATATATATATATATATATATATATATATATATATAATTTATATATATATGCATACATACATATGCAGCAGAGGTTTGTGGGTACAGGAGGGTGGGTGCAGATGGGACGAAGAATGATTGGTGGAACGAATAACAATTCAGAAATTTATTCAGCTTATAAATAATAGACTGTAGGCAGACTATATTGAGAAAAAGAGGGAGGTTGAAATAGTTGGGAGGGAGTGCAAAGGGAGGACCAGTGAGAGAATGGACGACTCTTATCAGGAAAGTTTGCTGTTGTTTGTTGTTGTTGTTGTTGTTTTTTTGTCTGGAGAGCAAGTGCACTTAGCAGTTGAAAATGAAAAAAGGGGAAATATCGAGGGGATTTTTGAAGAATTACTGAATGTTAATGATAAAAGGAATTCAATTATTTCATGTATGGGGCAAGGAGGAATATCGTATAGGAGTGAGGGAAAGCCTGAGGCGAATATGGGGTGAGTGCGTGAGGCAGTGAGTAGAATGAAAATGGATAAAGCGAATGGGATTGAAGGGATTAAGACAGATGTTAAAAACAGGGGGAAATATATTGTTGGAGTGGTTGGTGTGTTTGCTCTACATATGCAACAAAGAAGGGAAGTTACCAATTCTCAAAGAGGGTGGATAGTTCTTTTGTATAAAGGGGGGGGAGGACAAGAGAGATTTAAGATATATAAGGAGATAAGCCTATAAACCTGTTAATTATATCAGATAAAGCTTAAGGTAGAATTATTATTGACAGGGTTAGGGGTAAGACAGAAAAAAAGGATTGCAGAGAAACAAGGAGGATTTAGGAAGTGTGAGGGATGTATTGACCAAGTGTTTACAGTGAAGAGTATGGGTAAGTATTCGGATAAGGGTAAAGCATTGTTCCATTTGTGGATTTAGAAAAACGTGTGATTGGATAGATAGGGAAGCAACGAGGGAGATTCTGCAAATGTATGGAATAAGTGGTAAGTTAGTAAGAGTTTTTAAGAATGAAACGTTACTTTACCAGTGACTTAGATAGGGATACATAATGGCACCATGGGTGTTTAACATAGTCATAAATGATGCTGTAAATGAAGTTGGGGAAGAGGTGTGGGATTAAAAGATACTGAATCTAATACAAAGAGGCAGCTATCACAGTCGCTCTTTGCTGATGATGCAGTTCTTTTGAGGGATTCCGAAGACAAGTTACAAAAGTTGGAGGATGCATAGAGGAAGGAATGTAAAAGAAGGAAATTAAAAGTAAACACTGGAAAAAAAGCAAAAGGATGAGAATGGCCAAAAAGTCTAGGCAATGATGGGATGAATATCAGATTAGAGGAAGTGAATGTGTTCATGTTTTTGGGAGTGGTCGTGTCGGCAGATGGGTTTGCGAAAGACGAAGAGAGGGGGGGAAGGGGGGGTTATGGTGTGTTGAGGTACAGTGTCTGTGCAAAGTGGAACACACCAGAGTATAATGATACCAACACTTTAATCATGCGGAATTATTTATGTATTGACATATTGCCTAAAAAGTTAATATAAGTATTATTTGTTGCCTGAATTTTGCTTAGAACTTAGAACGTTGCTTTCGTATATTAACGCACGTTCTGTAGTTCGTATATAAACGCACGTTGTCACAGCAGCCACTCAGGCAAGACAGTTTCCTGCTCATCACTTCCCCAGCGGGTAGTTACCCAGACTCTGATAGCACTTTAATACCCGACCTGCATGGGGAGGAGATGGGGAGGGAGGTATGTCCGTGAGGGAGGGGAAGGCAGGGTAGTTACTAGTAGTCAAATGCACTTGTCGATAGACACTTGGCTAGTTCTGCGTGATGCGGTTGTGTGAGGTAAGTGTGTGTGTGTGTGTGTATGGAAGGGGGGAAGAGTATCCCTCAGAAGGAGGGGGAAAGGGAGGAAGAGTGTTGAAATAGGGTGAGAGAGAGGAAAGGGAGGTCGCTGGTCAGCGCAACTCTGTTTCCACAAAAGGTCAAAGGTCACCTTGGAGGTGTAGAGGTGGTCACAGTGTCTCTCATGATAGCGGAGGAGGGAGGGGGAAGGGAGGGAGGAAGGGGAAGGGAGGGATAGAGAAGGGGAGAGTAAAGGATTAGAGCCAATAGTAGTAGTTGCATTAATGTAGTAGTAGTAGTTCAATTAATAGTAACAGTAGTAGTATAGTATCAGTAATGGTAATTGTAGTAGTAGTAGTAGTAGTAGTTTTAGTAATAGTAATAATTGCAATAGCAGTAGCAGTAGAAGTAGTAAATGATGTTGTAGTTGCAGTGACAGAAATAATAGGTGTAGTTATAGCAGTAATTGTAGTATAGTAGTAGTAATAGTTGCAGTAGTAGTATTTTTATTAGTAGTATTGGTACTACTAGTAGTAGTAGTAATTGCACTAATAGTAGTAGCAGTAGTAGTAGTGTAGTATCTGGTCTTCTGTGTTAATTCTAAGTGTGTTCGATTTGATTCTAGTGTTGTCAGTTCTGAGTTGTTTCGAAATGTTCAGCATCTTAATTATATCCCCTTTTATTTATTCCCATGTTCCATTTTGTCTAGTGGGAGGGCGAGAGAGAGAGAGAGAGAGTATACGTGTGCATTAATGAAGTACACCGTCCATTCCCCTTTAAAAGCGCGCAACATCCCACCGTTGAAATGCCTCCCGGCGATATCTCTGCGAAGTTGGGCGAGGGACAAGAAATGTGTTTGTGGCTCTGTGAGGAGATAAGAGCGGGCGAGTGGTGCTTAGCTCGTCAGCGCTCTCCTGAGCCCGCTGCAGGACGGCGATCTCTGGTGTCCTTCATCAAAGCTGAGGGAATGAACACCGTCTGTCAGGACCGAGGGAGGATTACCTCATTTTCCACTCTGTCCGGTATATAATCTATGTGTCGAATTGAAAAAACAAAAACAATCTTTACCTCGTCACTTCTGCTGCATAAAATACGTTCTCTGTATTTGACTGAAGAAACCTCCCTTGAAGGCGAAATGTTTCTTACTTATCGAAGTGAAAAAGTTCATAGTTGGGGAAACGTCTTCATAAATATAGATACCCAGGTGTTGCACAGGTGTCTTGCTCATTAACCTGTACATATCGTGTGAAGATAATACAGTGATCTTCTAATTAGTTTGTGTTTTTAGTCTCTTCTGTCTTGTTTATTCCTCGTTTATTCTCTACCTCCGATCTTCTTTTGGACTTTCCGTTCAGCTTTCGTACTTTACATTTGTTCAGTTCGTCTCTCCGTTCTTCGTTGTGCCCTTCCATTCATTCGACTGTCCATCCATCTGATCCCGGATATCCGATAATGTTTTCCCTAGACCCGGTCTCTACAAGACCTCGTATTTCAAGTAACCAGGAACCACTGTACCAGTCTACCTGAATTCTGACGATATAAAATACTCATCCACTGGATTATTATATTAAGCGCTAAACCCTAAGGAAATACGAAGAATAGAAGTAAATCACTAATTGCCCTTACTTAGAAAGGAAACTTTAGTGTTTGTTTCGATCCATCGTAAACCATAATCACATCAGAACAGAGCAAAAAAAAGGAAAAATCAGAAGACAGGTCGGGAGGAGAGAGAGAAAAGTAGTAGTAGTAGTAGTAGTAGTAGTATAGTAGTAGTAGTAGTAGTCGTGTGACCATAAATCTTATAATAAAATTGAATGAGAGAATTTCGCGACCCGAGTAACTAGAAACTCATCCATCTACGAAGAAGAAATATTCTTACAGCAATTCTTCGACATCGTAGATTACGAGGAAAGCAACAGTAGAAGAAGGGTAAAATACGTTTATACTTGTGAGAAGCTAAACATAACAGGAAGATGGAACCGCTCCTGCCGTCACTCAAGTCACGATCTCAAGTTGGCACAACTGGAAGACTGTTTGTTCCCATATTGAGCTGAGAGAGCATCCAGCGGCACACCTCCTCCCAAGATTGCTTGGCTAATACTCGGGTTTTGGGGCTGCGTGTGCCTTCCCTTTATTCTTTTTCCTCTGTCTCTGTTATACTATTTTGTTCTTCCGCTTATTATTTTGGTTTCACGATTTTTATGGAAAAAAGTATTTAGGAGGGGAGGAGGGGCAAATAAACATCATGAACATGTTTATGTAGGTCTGCCAGGACGGGTCCTTGGCCGGGTCTTCTCCATGTGGTGACCCGACAAGAAAAAATAAACATCAATAGGATACTGAGTACAAACACAGGTGTATGGATATAACGGAAAGCGTAAGGCACACTTCTGCTTGCAAGCAGGTGCGTGGGAAAAGAATCAGGCGACATTACCACAGAGATTCGTGAATACAAATGTCCAGACCAAGCACTCTACATCACCAGCGACATATGCGTAATCCACGGGGACGAAGATATGCCCCCCGCGGCATAAACTTACAGGAGGAACACAGAAGCAGCAGTAACTCAAGAACGTAACATTGGCAGAGACTGAGGGAGCCTCCAGAAGGAAAATGAAAGCAACACTAGAAGCATTCATCCAAGCAAATAACACTAGAAGCAGTCAAGCCAGTAACACTAGAAGCAGTCAAGCCAGTAACACTAGAAGCAGTCAAGCCAGTAACACGAGAAGCAGTCAAGCAAGTAACACTAGAAGCAGTCTTTCAGGCAAGTAACACTAGAAGCAGTCTTTCAGGCAAGTAACACTAGAAGCAGTCTTTCAGGCAAGTAACACTAGAAGCAGTCTTTCAGGCAAGTAACACTAGAAGCAGTCTTTCAGGCAAGTAACACTAGAAGCAGTCTTTCAGGCAAGTAACACTAGAAGCAGTCATTAAAGCAAGTAACACTAGAAGCAATTAACACTAGAAGCAGTCAAGCAAGCAACACTAGAAGCAGTCAAGCAAGCAACACTAGAAGCAGTCAAGCAAGCAACACTAGAAGCAGTCAAGCAAGCAACACTAGAAGCAGTCAAGCAAGCAACACTAGAAGCAGTCAAGCAAGCAACACTAGAAGCAGTCAAGCAAGCAACACTAGAAGCAGTCAAGCAAGCAACACTAGAAGCAGTCAAGCAAGCAACACTAGAAGCAGTCAAGCAAGCAACACTAGAAGCAGTCAAGCAAGCAACACTAGAAGCAGTCAAGCAAGCAACACTAGAAGCAGTCAAGCAAGCAACACTAGAAGCAGTCAAGCAAGGAACACTAGAAGCAGTCAAGCAAGCAACACTAGAAGCAGTCAAGCAAGGAACACTAGAAGCAGTCAAGCAAGGAACACTAGAAGCAGTAAGGCACTAGAAGCAAGGAACACTAGAAGCAGTCAAGCAAGGAACACTAGAAGCAGTCAAGCAAGGAACACTAGAAGCAGTCAAGCAAGGAACACTAGAAGCAGTCAAAGCAAGGAACACTAGAAGCAGTCAAGCAAGGAACACTAGAAGCAGTCAAGCAAGGAACACTAGAAGCAGTCAAGCAAGGAACACTAGAAGCAGTCAAGCAAGGAACACTAGAAGCAGTCAAGCAAGGAACACTAGAAGCAGTCAAGCAAGGAACACTAGAAGCAGTCAAGCAAGGAACACTAGAAGCAGTCAAGCAAGGAACACTAGAAGCAGTCAAGCAAGGAACACTAGAAGCAGTCAAGCAAGGAACACTAGAAGCAGTCAAGCAAGGAACACTAGAAGCAGTCAAGCAAGGAACACTAGAAGCAGTCAAGCAAGGAACACTAGAAGCAGTCAAGCAAGGAACACTAGAAGCAGTCAAGCAAGGAACACTAGAAGCAGTCAAGCAAGGAACACTAGAAGCAGTCAAGCAAGCAACACTAGAAGCAGTCAAGCAAGCAACACTAGAAGCAGTCAAGCAAGAACACTAGAAGCAGTCAAGCAACACTAGAAGCAGTCAAGCAAGCAACACTAGAAGCAGTCAAGCAAGCAACACTAGAAGCAGTCAAGCAAGCAACACTAGAAGCAAGTAGCACTAGAAGCAATTAACACTAGAATCAGTAAAGCAAGGAACACTAGAAGCAGTCAAGCAAGGAACACTAGAAGCAGTCAAGCAAGGAACACTAGAAGCAGTCAAGCAAGGAACACTAGAAGCAGTCAAGCAAGGAACACTAGAAGCAGTCAAGCAAGGAACACTAGAAGCAGTCAAGCAAGGAACACTAGAAGCAGTCAAGCAAGGAACACTAGAAGCAGTCAAGCAAGGAACACTAGAAGCAGTCAAGCAAGGAACACTAGAAGCAGTCAAGCAAGGAACAATAGAAGCAGTCAAGCAAGGAACACTAGAAGCAGTCAAGCAAGGAACACTAGAAGCAGTCAAGCAAGGAACAATAGAAGCAGTCAAGCAAGGAACACTAGAAGCAGTCAAGCAAGGAACACTAGAAGCAGTCAAGCAAGGAACACTAGAAGCAGTCAAGCAAGGAACACTAGAAGCAGTCAAGCAAGGAACACTAGAAGCAGTCAAGCAAGGAACACTAGAAGCAGTCAAGCAAGCAACACTAGAAGCAGTCAAGCAAGGACACTAGAAGCAGTCAAGCAAGGAACACTAGAAGCAGTCAAGCAAGGAACACTAGAAGCAGTCAAGCAAGGAACACTAGAAGCAGTCAAGCAAGGAACACTAGAAGCAGTCAAGCAAGGAACACTAGGGAAGACTGAGGTAGCCTCCAGCATCGCGAAACCACTTGCACAACACATGCTATGTAAAACCTTAGACAGATCCGACCCCTTGTCCTGACCCCGTGCACCTTACCCCTTGCCCCTGACCCCTTGCACCTGACCCCTTGCCCCTGACCCCGGAACCTGACCAGATAACTTACACTTCTCTGGTTGTACTGTTTACCTTATGTATGTTCAGTTTGCTGACCTGTGTGACTTGATAATCAAAAGCTCTCCATGAGCGAAACATTGTTTTAATGAAGCTCCCCATGAGCGAAACGTTATTTGAATAAAGCTTCCCTTCAGCGAAACACTGTCTCAATGAAGCTTTCCATGAGCGAAACATTGTTTTGACCTAAGAGTCTTCGTATGTGTCCACTTGACCGGCACTCTTCTGAACAGCTCTGGGACAGGCAAATAAGTGGAGTCTCTTTGAAGGGTTTTTAGCGTCTAACAATAAGTGGAGCCTTTTTGAAGGGTCTTCAGGGCTTTTCCCTAGAAAATACAAGATGACGTATTCTCATAACTGCAACCAGTCTGTGGCCAGACTGCAACAATAACTGCAACCAGTCTGTGGCCAGACTGCAACAATAACTGCAACCAGTCTGTGGCCAGACTGCAACAATAACTGCAACCAGTCTGTGGCCAGACTGCAACAATAACTGCAACCAGTCTGTGGCCAGACTGCAACAATAACTGCAACCAGTCTGTGGCCAGACTGCAACAATAACTGCAACCAGTCTGTGGCCAGACTGCAACAATAACTGCAACCAGTCTGTGGCCAGACTGCAACAATAACTGCAACCAGTCTGTGGCCAGACTGCAACAATAACTGCAACCAGTCTGTGGCCAGACTGCAACAATAACTGCAACCAGTCTGTGGCCAGACTGCAACAATAACTGCAACCAGTCTGTGGCCAGACTGCAACAATAACTGCAACCATACACACACAACCCGCACATATAAAAGAGAGGAGCTTACGACGACGTTTCGGCCCGACTTGGACCATTTACAAAGTCACACTAACACACAGAGACAGAGGAAGGGTATTTATAGGCAGGCAGACAGGGGAGGGTACAAGAGAGTGGGGAAATGTAGGAGTAGTGGTAGTAGTGGTAGTAGTAAAGGTAGTAGTAAAGGTAGTAGAGTAGACAGTCATATGGGAAGGAGCACTGCTATGAGGCTAGCGGCCCGCAAGGGGGGTACGAGAGGGAAGAAAAGCGAAAAATGAAGGAAAATACAAGGCAAAAGAAAGAACAGAAGAAAGGAAAACCCAAGGAGAAAAAAAGGAGAAGGGGAAGATAAGACAGGAAGGAATCAGGTTAAGTCACGGGTGTTCTGAAGTTTAGAGCATTTAACAATGTAATGAGAGAGGAAAGCATCAACAGAGACAAAGCCAGGGCTAAGATTCATACAGGGAAAGTTGTGTATAAGGGAGGATTCAACCAGGCGGCGACTATGAAAGTTAGACGTAGGGTAGACAGTTTTAGCAGAAGACCAATCAATGGGATGACTGTGATCTCTGACATGACAGAAAAGAGCATTATTAGTGTCGGCAAGCCTAACACTATTTTTGTGCTCCCTGAGTCTGTCAGAAAGAGATCGGCCAGTTTCTCCGAAGTACTGAAGAGGACAGGAGGAGCAAGAAATAGAGTAGACACCAGGAGAATCTGTGGAGGTAGGGGAGGTATGAACTAGATTAGTGCGAAGAGTGTTAGTTTGGCAAAGGTAAGTTTGATGTCTAAGGAACGGAGAGAGTTGCTGAGATTAGAGAGACCAGAGATGTAGGGAAGGCAGAGGACTGGAGAGTTCTCAGGAGTAGAGGTTTAGAGAGAAGAAAGTCCGTTTAGCACGAGAGAAAGCAGAGTCTATGAAATGGGAAGGGTAGCCCAGGCGGGAAAAAGAATTATGAAGAGTGGAAATTTCTGCTTCAAGAAACTGAGGATCACAGATGCGAGAGCACGGAGAAAGAGGAGATAAGAACACTCTTCTTGACAGGAGGCATGATAAGAGAAGTAATGAATGTACATGCCACTGTGCATAGGCTTGCGGTACACGGAGAAGGCAAAACCTGTAACTGAACGGTGGACATGAACATCAAGGAAAGGAAGCAAAGAATTAGATTCCCAATCAGCTTTAAACTTAATGGAAGGGGCAAGATTATTAAGAGCATCAAGAAAAGGTTGGAAGAGACTTAAGTCATGAGGCCAAAGAGCAAAGATGTCATCTACATAGCGGAGCCAGAGTGAAGGACGTACATCAATAGTGGGAAGAAGAACAGTCTCGAAGTATTCCATATAAAGATTAGCAAGAACAGGAGATAGAGGAGAGCCCATAGCGACACAAAGGTTTGAGAATAATATTTACCTTGAAAGGAAAAGGAGTTAGAGTCCAGCAAAGTCGGATAAGATCAAGAAAGACATCAGTAGGTATAGGGAGATGAAGTAACCCTTCATTGGCCTTCTCTCGAGAAAATTAAGGACATCATCCAGAGGGACATTAGTGAAGAGGGACTCGACATCAAGACTAAGCATCTTACAGGTCGGGAGAGAGCGAACACGTTCGATGAAGTCTGCAACCAGTCTGTGGCCAGACTGCAACAATAACTGCAACCAGTCTGTGGCCAGACTGCAACAATAACTGCAACCAGTCTGTGGCCAGACTGCAACAAACTGCAACCAGTCTGTGGCCAGACTGCAACATAACTGCAACCAGTCTGTGGCCAGACTGCAACAATAACTGCAACCAGTCTGTGGCCAGACTGCAACAATAACTGCAACCAGTCTGTGGCCAGACTGCAACAATAACTGCAACCAGTCTGTGGCCAGACTGCAACAATAACTGCAACCAGTCTGTGGCCAGACTGCAACAATAACTGCAACCAGTCTGTGGCCAGACTGCAACAATAACTGCAACCAGTCTGTGGCCAGACTGCAACAATAACTGCACCAGTCTGTGGCCAGACTGCAACAATAACTGCATCCAGTCTGTGGCCAGACTGCAACAATAACTGCAACCAGTCTGTGGCCAGACTGCAACAATAACTGCAACCAGTCTGTGGCCAGACTGCAACAATAACTGCAACCAGTCTGTGGCCAGACTGCAACAATAACTGCAACCAGTCTGTGGCCAGACTGCAACAATAACTGCAACCAGTCTGTGGCCAGACTGCAACAATAACTGCAACCAGTCTGTGGCCAGACTGCAACAATAACTGCAACCAGTCTGTGGCCAGACTGCAACAATAACTACAACCAGTCTGTGGCCAGACTGCAACAATAACTGCAACCAGTCTGTGGCCAGACTGCAACAATAACTGCAACCAGTCTGTGGCCAGACTGCAACAATAACTGCAACCAGTCTGTGGCCAGACTGCAACAATAACTGCAACCAGTCTGTGGCCAGACTGCAACAATAACTGCAACCAGTCTGTGGCCAGACTGCAACAATAACTGCAACCAGTCTGTGGCCAGACTGCAGCAATAACTGCAACCAGTCTGTGGCCAGACTGCAGCAATAACTGCAACCAGTCTGTGGCCAGACTGCAACATTAACCACGGTAACTTCCATCCGCATTATAAAAAAAATAGAAAGTAATAATTTCGATTTTTTTTGACCACCTGTATCAAACCATTTGTGGAATTTCTGAAGAAGAAGAAGAAGAAGAAGAAGAAGAAGAAGAAGAAGAAGAAGAAGAAGAAGAAGAAGAAGAAGAAGAAGAAGAAGAAGAAGAAGAAGAAGAAGAAGAAGAAGAAGAAGAAGAAGAAGAAGAAGAAGAAGAAGAAGAAGAAGAAAGAAGAAGAAGAAGAAGAAGAAGAAGAAGAAGAAGAAGAAGAAGAAGAAGAAGAAGAAGAAGAAGAAGAAGAAGAAGAAGAAGAAGAAGAAGAAGAAGAAGAAGAAGAAGAAGAAGAAGAAGAAGAAGAAGAAGAAGAAGAAGAAGAAGAAGAAGAAGAAGAAGAAGAAGAAGAAGAAGAAGAAGAAGAAGATCTTTAATTATTACAAGTACATGTACAAGGTATACAGGCCTATCTGACATCAATGACATACTACTATATAGAAAGCCCCTTGTTATTACCCGAGTTTACCTGGAGAGGGTTTCGGGGGTCAAGGCCCCCGCGGCTCGGTCTGAGACCAGGATGCAGAGCATTTCGGGCAAATTAGGTCAGTTTTGTCCCAGGATGCGACCCACACCAGTCGACTAACACCTAGGTACCCATTTTACTGATGGGTGAACATAGACAATCTGTGTGAAGAAACACGCCCAATGTTTCTACCCTTTAGCCACCAGGCCACGGGGCACCGTAATTATATTACTCGGCGAGTAATAATTAATTGTAATCATTTATAAAAGATGGGTTTTTAGGAGAATTGGAATATTCAAACGGATTCGATGTGAAATCTAAATATTTGATTCCCTCGAAAAAAATTTTGGTATTACTTTTCTGAGGCTACGAATCCCCCTAATTTGTACTAGAGGTCGACTCCATCTACCTTATACAAAGCTATGCAACTTTAATCAAACCACGGAACGGGTGGGGATTGAACCCATCGCGAGTGATTTGTTGTCAAGCGTGTTATTGCTAATACTCTCTGAACTGCTCCATGATGCAGGAATCAAAATCAGCTTAAGGACAAAAGTGAATTTCATTGTTACGGTAAACAACAGTGAGAGGACCAGCAGGGAAATCCCATTAAGATGAAAGACTGAAGGTGAGGTCTTTCTGGGAGGCACTGAGAGGATGTGCAGTGCCACCCGCCTGCAGGTCAGGCTGTGCCACTGCGGGTGGCAGGAGGAACGGAGGGAAGGGGAGGGGAAGGAGAGGGGTGGGAGGGAAGAAGAGTGAAGGGCAGGTCTTGAGAAATGATGAATAAGGGCGAGTGGATGGAGGTGAATGTTTAGAGTAAGGGATGAGTGGTTGGGAGAAACTGTTTGACATGCTTGGAAGAGTGATGACACTGTGTGCAAGGGTGGGAGGGGGTGTGTAAGGAGGGAAGGGGGTGTCTAAGGACAGTAGGCGGTGTATAAATGAGTCTTCTAGCGCAGGATTAGGCAATGTGCAACTGATGTGTAAGGGAGGGCTTCCTACAGAGATTGTAAAGCTGTGGGGATGGGCGGAGGTCAAGAATGGATGGGTGGAGGTCAAGAATGGATGGGTGGAGGTCAAGAATGGATGGGCGGTGGTCAAGAATGGATGGGCGGAGGTCAAGAATGGATGGGCGGAGGTCAAGAATGGATGGGTGGAGGTCAAGAATGGATGGGTGGAGGTCAAGAATGGATGGGTGGAGGTCAAGAATGGATGGGTGGAGGTCAAGAATGGATGGGTGGAGGTCAAGAATGGATGGGCGGAGGTCAAGAATGGATGGGCGGAGATTAATGGTGGTATCCAGACAAACGGAGGGGAACCGGAATGTATATTATTTTGTAGGCGATGGATGAGGATTGAAAGACGTCTGGAACAGAAAAGGAAAACACAGGCTCCAGATCCAAGGAATAGGAGCAGAGGGTCTGGAGAGGGAGGAAAGGGTTGGAGTGAGAGCTCTTGATCCTGAGAACTAGAGCTACCCCTTTCGAGGAACAAACCTGATTGCCTCAGTGTCCACACACAAACACACACACACAGTAATGGACCAGGTAATCAAACTGAAGATGGAAGGAGAACTCTCAAGAAATAACCAGAAAGTCTAAGGAACTCAGCAATAAATTTAAGGAGATATTCTCGGAGGAAATAAGAATATCAAGGAGTCAAAGTGGTATAGTGCACCAGCGACTGTTGGACACAATACATACGACAGATACTCTGCAAGCGAGGTACCTTGAAGGCAATGAGACCAAATTACATTTCTCCATGGGTCCTGAGAGTCGAGGCGAGCACTGAGTGAACCCCTAGAAATAACCCTGAAGACAGCAAATGTAGTCCAGTATTTAAGACGGGACAAACAAGAAACTTTAAACTACGGGCAAATGCTACTGACGTGTATATTATGTAAGGTCATGGAAAAGATTATCAGAAGAGTGGTGCAGCATCTGGAAAAAAAAAGGTTTATAACAACCAGCATAGCTGAAGAGATGGTAAATCCAGTCTCACAAAAATATTAGAGTTCTAAGATAAGGTAACAGAAGTGAGGCAGGAGAGAAAGAGAGAGAGAGAGAGAGAGAGAGAGAGGAGAGAGAGAGAGAATGGGTAGATTGCATTTTTGTGGACTGTAGGAAGGCTTTTGACTCAGTACCCCAAGTGAGACTGGGTCGAAAGCAAGAGGAACAAGTAGGAATAACAAGGAACTTCATTGGATCAAGGAATGCTTAACAGGAAGAAAATAATGAATGATTATCAGAGACGTGGTGTCAGAAAGAGAACTCTGTGACGAGTACTGTTTCACAAGCATCAGCACCGGGACCAGCATTATTTCTTTAGTACGTGAACAACATAACGGAAGGGATAGAGTCAGAGGTATCCCTGTTCACAAATGAAGTGAAACTAATGAGGAGAATACAAACAGGTGAGAACTAGTACAGACTACAAGTGGACCTGGAAATGCTAAAGGTCTGGTAAATGTTTGTACCACAATTTAACCCTAGCAAATTAAAAATTTAGAAAATTGGGAGTGTGCAAAGAGAATTGAGAACGAAATACAGGCTCGATGGGCAAAAACTGAAAGGTTTCCTCAAGGAGAAAGACCTCGGGGTGAGCACTGTACCGAGGATTTCCCTTGAAAAGCACATCAACTGAATAACTGCCGCAGCAAACGCGCGTCTGGAAAACCTAAATTTAGTTTTCAGAAACCTCAAGGAAACATTCACGACACAATATATAGTGTACATAGGGCCGCCCATATTGAAGTATGCAGCACCTGTATGGAACCCACATTTAACCATGTCAAGAAACTGGAGAAAGCAAAGAGGCTTGCAACGAAAGTAGTCTCAGAGCTAAGGAGTACGAACTATGAGGTGAGACAGGAAGTAGAAGACAGAAGGATTAGGGGGTGATATGATAAAAATGTACAAAATACTGAAAGGAACTGAGAGTGCCAGGCACATACTGGTCGAAAGGCGGGAAGCAGGAACACCAGGGCACACTTAGAAGTTGAAAATACAGATGAGTCAGAGGGATATTAGGAAATATTTCTTCAGCCGCAGACTAGTCATGGAGTGGAACCACCTGGACGGTGAAGAAAGAGGCAGCATCCATACATAGTTTTAAGAAGAGGTACGATACGTGCTCTTGAAATCAAGCGTAAACCCTGTGTCGGCCAGCGAATATATATATATATATATATATATATATATATATATATATATATATATATATATATATATATATATATATATATATATATATAAACTATTACTATTGGTAACTATTAACACAAAAATAAAGAGGGGAAAAAGCTTGGATATCGGGAGTGAGGTTTTGAAGAAAGCGAGGGGAATTACAGGTTTGGCGAAGGAAGGAGTAGGATGTTGAAGGAGAGGATTGAGGAATCTTCTTAGGATGAGGCTTTCTTGAAGGCAGTGGCGTGTGAGGGATGAATTTAGTGTTAGAAATGGAGTGAGAGGAATGATGTGGGAGGAATGGAGTGAGCGGAATGATGTGGGAGGAATGGAGTGAGCGGAATGGAAGGAATGGAGCAAGTGTGATTGGTGGAATGAGAGGAATGGAGTGGGAGGGGTGGAGTGTGAAGAATGGAGTGATAGGAATGGAGTGCGTGGAAGGGGTGGAGTGGGAAGAATTGAACTGAAGGAATGGAGTACGTGGGAGGGGTGGAATGGGAAGAATGGAGTGGAAGAAATGGAGTGTGTGGGAGCGGTGGAATGGGAAGTATGGAGTGGAAGAAATGGAGTGTGTGGGAGGGGTGAAAGGAACATGTCATCTTGTAAGAGAGTGATGATAAATGTGGCTAGAACCACCACCAGGTATTTTACTGACTGCTTCTCACGGATCCGTCTCATTTAACTCTTTGGGGGACGCGGTGGATGCTTGACAGGTGGATAGAGGTTGAAAGAACCTTTGATAGATGGATAGAAATAGAAAGAACTCCGGGTATATCATTCTTTCGTGTGTAGGCTCATTCGTTAACGAACATTCACTATCCCCACATTCATTAACTCATGTGTGTTTACAAGAAGCAAACTGCAGCCATAGTTCTTATACAAACGTGCACACAATCCGCTTCGAGATGTGATTACGACTTTGGCTTCTGCGATCGGAAACCATTATGTCGATGCTTCTTTGTTTCACCTCCCAGCCTGACTCCTGTTTTGTTGTTTCTTGTTCTCGGAGTATTTATATGGTGTGTGTGTGTATGTCTCATTCTAATCACTGCCGTTTCTATATAAGGATTCTGTTTTTTGCGAGTTATGGTTGTGTATTTATTGTCTCACCTCGAAGAAAATGATGATTTGTGTATATCCCCTTCAAGGCAAGGAGTGGTGGGGACTCGAACCTCCGTCCGTGCAGGTCATTCAAGGCAAGGAGTGGTCACGCCATTGATTTATCCAAGAGTTCGTTAATATTTTATTTATAGGGAAGCTATAAACCAGTAGGGCGTCAAACAACACCTGGGGAATGGCGGAGTATTCAAGTTTATTGCAAGGGTAGACAGCTCCAATTCCTGGGATGAAGAGCTCTTCATCATCAAGGTGAAGGGATTTGAGTTTTAAACTTTTATCCCCACCTTCTTACCCTGACCCCTCTCATGTCAATGTTCTCCCTCTGTGTTCTTAAGTATCTGCTACATCCTGGTCATGTCTCCTCCCTTAATCTTCAAATGACGCACAGTTAAGCTCGTTTTGTATATCAAAACACGCATGCGTTTGCGTGTTTTAATATGTACACGCACTGCGTGTGTACATATGTATCATGCGTGTTTTGGTATATATGTACACACAATCATGTATACGAACTACTGTTCGTATATGTGTGCGTGAATGTGTGTACATATATATGTGAACATGTGCGTTTATATGTGCGCGTATAATGTATACATGATGTTTATACTCATGTATTTGTCTGTGTGTTTAAACATCTGTCATACCAGAAACAATTCATTGAATGACGGGGAAGTCCAAGTCTTCCCAGCCTTTTTTTTTTTTTTCACTGTTATGGATTTTCGTTATTAATTAGTCCAGTGACATTACTCCTCTTATTATTATTGTCTTCACTAATTAACGAAAAAACAGTTGGCATTGTCGTACGCAAATGAGCAATGTTGAAATCAATAATTAATTTTCCTCTGAACAATAACGTAATAACTGTCACATGGAATATATTGTCTTAACAAATACACAACAAACAATATAACACACACACACACGCGCACGCGCGCGCGCAATAAAAAATTCACATCAAAACTATTAGTCTTTTTTTGTAATGAAATGTGGCGTGTGTAGACCGTAGAGTTTTGTCAATGTCTGTGATGATCTATCGTCTCTGGTCACCGCCCCCCCATCGCGGTCCGGTCCCAGACCAAGTATCTTGGTTAATAGTATGATCAACGAGACTGTTGGTGGTGGCTTTACAGCAGTCCAGTGCAGGCACCACAGCCTGGCTGATCTTGAGGAACTTCAAAAATTTCCTCTAGAAGACATCTAAGAGTGTGTTGACAATTCTCCTTATGTATGAAAGGACAGTATTGAAGAGTCTTGGTCCCTTTAAACTCATTACTGAGAAGTGTTTTATGACGATGGTAACGATGGTCATGGTAATGGAAATAATATTTCTCTGGCACAGTGGCAGCGTGTTTGCTTCTGCACTTGTGAAGACGCCAGTTCGAGTGCCCTACAGTACTTTCCATCTCATACTATTGATTTGCGTTATTGCTGTTTTCTGTTACTGATCTTATATCCCTCTGGACAGTGTGTGTGTGCGTGTGTGTGTGTGTGTGTGTGTGTGTGTAAGGAAACACTTCGAAATGTTTCGGCCCCGCCGGGAATTGAACCCGGGCCCTCCGTGCGTGAAGCAAGAGCTTTAGCCACCATGCCATCGGGGTGTGTGTGTATGTGTGTGTGTAGGCGTGTGTGTGTGTGTGTGTAGGCGTGTGTGTGTGTGTGTGTGGGTGTGGTGTGTGTGTGTGTGTGTGGGCGTGTGTGTGGGCGTGTGTGTAGGCGTGTGTGTAGGCGTGTGTGTGTGTGTGAGTGTGTTTGTGTTTCATGGTATAAACTAACGCCTCATATCTCACCTTTAACTTATAAAATATTGACATTTTCCAACTTATTATTTGGTTTGCATGCGTGTCCGTGCGTGTCCGGTGCGTGCTCGTGCGCGTGAGTGCGTGCGTGCGTGTGTGTGTGTGTGTGTGTGTGTTGCAGATGTTGAATTTAGGTTCTAATAAACGCGCAAAAAGAACTGGCGATGTTAGTCATCAGATCGTCTCAGCGTCGTTGTACTTCTTAACTACGTTGATACAAAGCCTAACTACGCTGAGACAAAGCTTAAATACACTGATACTGAGCCTAACTACACTGATACAAAGCCTAACTACTCTGAAACTATGCTGATACAAAGCTTAACTACGCTGATATACGACTTAACTACGTTGATGCAAAAGCCTGCATAAGTACGATGATACAAAGCCTAACTATGCTGATACAAAGTAGAACTACGCTCTTGCAAAGCCTATTTATGTTGATACAAAAAAAAATGACTGAAAAAAAGGAATCCTTAACTGATGTTTTTGCAACGGGTTCACCCAGCATCTTTGTGCTTCTCCAAGCAACACCTCTGAAGATATTTTTTACGTCCTGAACATGTCGCCTCAGTATTTTCTGTCAGTCTCGTGAAGTTCAGTTGCTTGACTATCTGTCTTGCTGTTCAGTAGAACACAGCCCAAATGCTCTTTTTTTCAAAATCTGGATTTTTTCTTGATCCTCGGAGTGCTTTTTTTCAGGCTCCATGCTGGTGCTGTGTACTCTAAGATGCTCTTAAATTACGATGTGTACAGGTTTCTAAATGACTCTTATATTTTTTATCGAATACCAGAATGACGAAGATGGGAAAAGATAGGGAAGAGAGAACAGGGAGAGGATTATAAAGGAAATAAGGAAGGCACAGAGAGCGAGGGAGATAGAGACAGAGGGTGTAAAAAAAGAGACAAAGGGAAATAAAAAGAGAGATAGAGAGGTGAGAAAGAGCTAGTGATTAAGAACGTTAAAGGAGATGATGGTGGTGCCAGGCAACTTGTGAAGGTTGTTATGGAAATAACTCAGCCTCCTCTTTCTCGTCTCTTACTCTACCTCCTCAGCCTCCTCCTCCTCCTCCTCCTCCTCTCTTCATCCATTACCCCAGGTATCACCTTCGATTCTCACCTTATACATTAATTTGTGATTTTTGTTTATTTCTTCTGTGTAAACTCAGAAAAAAAATTGTATAATAAATTGAGCAAATGAAAGGAGGGAAGAAGACGTAAGAGAATAGGACAACAAGGAGAGAAAGAAGGAGAAAAATGAGAGGTGAAAATGAAAGGGAAGAGAAAAAAGGGAAGAGAGGAGGAAGATAAAGATGGAGAATGGAAAGAGGCAAAGAAATCAGTGGGGGGTAGGGGGTAACTCTACGGACTTAATACACCATTCTCGCCAAGTCCTGAAGGGTAATACCAGGTGTATTACCAGGTATCTCTGAAGGTACATCTACTGGTATTTCCAGGTAGATATGCAGATATATCTACTGGCATTTCCAGGTATCTCTGCATGTATTTCTTCTGGTATTTCCAGGTATCTCTGCAGGTATTTCTTCTGGTATTTCCAGGTATCTCTGCAGGTATTTCTTCTGGTATTTCCAGGTATCTCTGCAGGTATTTCTTCTGGTATTTCCAGGTATCTCTGCAGGTATTTCTTCTGGTATTTCCAGGTATCTCTGCAGGTATTTCTTCTGGTATTTCCAGGTATCTCTGCAGGTATATCTCATATATTTTAGGTATCTCTGAAGATATATCTACTAGCATTTCCATGTATCTCTACATGAATTTCAAGGTATCTCTGCATGTATCTCTATTGGTATTACAGGTATCCTTCCAAGCATATCTACTAGTATTTACAGGTCTCTCACCAGTATCTTTCTAGGTATCTCTACGTATCCATATATACCCAAGAGTCTCTCTCGTTCTCTCTCATTTAGTCATTGTACTCATCTCTCTGTATTCATGTAAGTCAGCAAAGGCTCCTGGGCTCCCCATTTTTTACTCATTCTCGCATGGGGTTCCATCCCAAGTCTTTGATTCTCATGTTTACTCTTGAATCCATATATTGAGTTATGCTCCACTACACTGCATCATGCATGCCACTTGCATACTTTCTCTCTCTCTTTCTCTCTGAAATATTTATTATGATTTTTGTACTCGCTCGTCTATGTATGTATGTGTGTACGTATATGTGTGTGTATGTATTTTTGTACAAGTGTATGTATAAAAGAAGGAATGTATGAATACGTGTACGTATGTGTAAAAAGAAGGAATGTACGTATGTATTTATAGATGTATTAGTTTATGTATGTATTTAATATATGTATGCATGTATTTCATGTGTGTATGTATGTTTGTATGTGTGTGTATATATGTACGCATGCGTGTATGTTTATTCAGGTATACACAAATACAGTTACATAGATCATCATACATAGCAGCATAATGTATGTGTATACATGTGTGTGTGTGTATATATGTATGTATGTACGGTATCCTGTAGTTCGATCGCACTCAGCTCACACACTGAGGTCCGGGGTTCGATCCCCGGCACGGCTGAAAAACATTACAAAGTGTTTCCATAAGACACCTGCTCTCCATGTTCACCTTGTACCTGGGAGTTAGTCGACTGGTGTGGGTCGCACCTTGGAGGCAAAATTGACCTAATTTGCCCGAAATTCTCTGCATAACGAGGGGTTTTCTATATAGGAGTATGTCATTGATGTCAGCTAGGCCTGTATACCTTGTACATGTACTTGTAGAAATGAAGATTATTATTATTCTGTAAACGGAGGTAAATTTCGCAGTATACCCTTGTAAATGTACCACAGAGAATGAATCCCAGAGAACGAATCACAGTGAGCGAATCATAGAGGGTAACACTGAAAACATAGAACAAAAAAAACATACGAAGGAAAATGCATCACGGAAATCGAGCCCAAGAAAATGCTACACGGAAAACGCACCTTAGAAAACGAACAAAATGAGCCATAGAGAACGTACCACGGAAACCAGTATAAACATATCATAGAAAACGGTTTGAGTATGAACTCCCCTCAAAACTTCTTTATTAATTTAAGGCATGTGGGTGTATTAAGGTGTATTACTGTGTAATAAGGAATACCAAGTTGTATTAAGGTGTATTACGGTGTAATAAGGAATACCATGTTGCATTAAGGTGTATTAAGGAATACTAAGGTGTATTATAGTGTATAAAGAAATATTATGGTGTATTGTGTATTTGGATGTACATATAGGAGTACTGGATTTTTTCTGGTGTATGATAGCTTACCCGGGTCTATTAGATGCATTTTGATTGCATTAGTGTACTTAGTTGAAGTAAAGTGGTTGCATTAGTGTGTATTTGGTTGTATAAGAATGCATTTGGTTGTCCTTGGTGGTATTAAAGTATATTTTGTTGTATTAGAGTGTTGTATTAAGAGTGCATTTGGTTGTATTAGAGTGAATTTCATTTGAGTTTTATTCAGGGAGAAGCGCTAAAACCGTAAGAGTTATACAGCGCTTGTAGGAATGAGGATTATGCAGGTTCGATCCAAAGGCTTTTGATTTAGCTCCCTTATATCAAGAGCCCTTGGATCTAGCCTCGAGGCAGCTCCCGCTGAGGGATGTATTCAGCTGTTTTGGTAATTTCTGATGTATTCGGGTGTATTTTGTTGCATTCCGGTGTATTTATCTGTATTCTGGTGTATTTGATTGTATTCGGGTGTATTTGCCTGTGTTCCGGTGTATTTGGCTATATTCGTGAGTATTTGATTGTATTCGGTGTATTTGGCTGTATTTGGGTGTACTTGGCTGTATTCCGGTGTATTTTGCTGTATTCTTGTTTATTTGGCTGCATTCCTGTGTATTTGGTTGTATTCGGATATAATTGGCTATATTCCGGTGTATTTGGCTTTAAACAGTGTATTTGGCTGTATTCGGGTGTATTTGGCTGTATTCCGGTGTATTCAGGTGGGCAGAGAGTCCAGTAACGGCGGCTGGGGTAAGCTGTCAGGCTGTCAGGCTGTCAAGCTGTCAGCTAAACCAGATTTGCATCTTTCTGGCAAGAATCTTGTTAAAATAATGAGATGCAGGTATGATCCTTGACTGCCTGGGGGATGGAGGGGGGGGGAGGGGAGGGGAGGGGTGAGAAATAGGGAAGAAGGGACGTAAGGAAGGAGGGAGGTGGAGAGGGAGAGATACGGGTGGGAGAGTATATGGAAGGAGAAAGGGAGGAAAGAAGGGAACGATCGAGGGAGGTAAAGGGGGGAGAGATACGGGTGGGAAAGGGTAGAATGATGGAAGGAAGATAACGAGGGTGAGAAGCAGGAAGAAATAGAAGGGTAATAATTATTGGATGGAGGAAGATAACCACCACCACCACCACCACTACCACCATCTCTACCACCATCACGGGCACCACCACCACCACTACCCCCACTACCACCATCACCACCACCACCACCACCACTACCACCTTCACCACCACCACCACAACTACCACCATCACCCCAAACACCACCACTACCACCCCACCACCACCATCACCACCACCACCATCACCACCACCACCACTACCATCACCACCACCACCACCACCATCACCACTATCACCACCATCACCACCACCACTACCACCAACACCACCACCATCACCACCACCACCATCACCAACACCACCACCTACTTAAGAACATTATTCCTCAGACTGCTGGAAAAAAAGGAACATCATAACATTGTCTCTCCAGAGAGAAAATGCCTTAGGGTAATTGTAAGCAAGATGGTCCCAAATGGCCCTAAAATGGCTTCAAATAGAGCCTAAATGGCACAGGCTCACGCAAACACATGTTCCCCCTTATTACTGGCTTTAGCGGGCCATTTAATCTTCCTCTTTTTTCGCACCTGCTTTATTTATCTCTCTTTATTCCTTGTTTTCGAAGCTTTTCGTGTCATTGGAAAACGGACCCATGATTGTGATAATTGTTGCAATGTTTGTAGTTGTTGTTGCAATGATTGTTGTAATGTTTATTGTAATTCTGATAATTGTTGGAATTGTTGTAACTGTCATAATGTTTGTTGAAATTCTGATAATTGCTGTTGGAATTGTCGTAATGTTTGTTGTAATTCTTGTAATTGTTGTTGTAATTGTGGTAGTGTTTGTTGCAACATTTGGTGTAATTGTTATTTTTTTTGTGTGTAATTGTTCATTGTACATAATGTTTAATTTTCACTATGATGAATAATGTTTTATTGTTCTATTTCTATTTTGCATTATATAATTTATTAGTGTTATTTAAATTATTATATTATTTTAGATATTATGTAATCGTTTGAATATTTGCAGATAATAATAATAATAATAATATAATAATAATAATAATAATAATAACTTCAGCCATAAGAACGGTACAAGTTACAATATGAGCATTAATTATTATCATTAATTCTTTAAGTGCCCAATAATACTTAAGAACTAATCACTCGTGTTATTAGGTTAATCAGCCGACCATTCTTGGTAATCAACAGGTTCGTCGTAATGAGCTGGTCGACCTCTTGCTCGCCCTCCAGTCAATCAAGATCTTGAGGTCGAGGGTATTGGCATAATTAAAATTTAGAGGCCAACAGTGATGGGATTGTTTCAGGGGATTTGTGTTCCTGGTGTCGCCTGTTTTTTAGGGGATTTATGTTCCTAAGGTTATCTGTTTCAGGGGATTTGTGTTCCTGAGGTCAGACGTCTGTTTTAGTGTATTTAAATTCCTGAGATCAGACGTCTGTTTTAGTGTATTTAAATTCCTGAGGTCGCCTGTTTTAGGGGATTTAACTTCATGAGGTCACCTGTTTTAGGGGATTTCCTGAAGTTCGCCTTTTCTAGGAGATTGAATTTTAACCTCAGGCAGTGTCTGATTATTTCTGCTATTCTCAAACAGTAGCGCTAAACCCGTACGAATTTTAATAATCATCGTGGTGTTTGTACTGTGGTTCAAAAAGAATTAAGTCTGGCTGTGGACGCACTCCAAGACTAATGTTGCTCTGCGGCTTACGTCCTGGGAGAAGAAAATTAGATTCTGGCGTCTTGATCAAAAGGAAAAATATTAGGATCTTGTGGAGGTTCTTCCTGGATAAAAAAAAAATATATAGTCCTGGTGATGTCTGACAGGCAGCAGAAAATTATGTTCATTCTGTGAAGGAAGAATGAAATTAGGTACTGGTGGTGTTCGTAATAAAAGGAGAAATTAGGTTCTGTTGTCTGTAGGTTGTGGTGGTTTCCGTAACGGGAGAAGAGAAGAGGTTGTTTTCTGTTTATTAGATCAATAGAAATTAGGTTCAGATAGTATTTACTGTATAATGGAAGAAAATAATTCGATTCCGTTGCCTGTATAATAAAGATAAAATTAGGTCTTGCTGGTGTTTACATTGCGAGAAACAAATTAGGTACCAATGTCTGAAATTTTGTGATTTGCCGTGTCCTCAGTGGATGACACTCGTGCAGATCCTAGTATCGTCTGCAAAGGATGATACGGTGCAATGGTTTACATCTCTGTCTGATATGAGGATGAGGAACAGGATAGGGGCGAGTACTGTGCCTTGTGGAGCAGAGCTCTTCACTATGGCAGCTTCCGATTTAACTCTGTTTACCACTACTCTTTGTGTTTGATTGGTTAGAAAGTTGACGATCCATCTGCCTACTTTGCCAGTTTGTTTTCCAGTGCATCCAAGACCATATCATAGTTGTCCAGTAGTTGCGAGAGGCAGGAGCGACCTGCTCAGAACCCATGTTGCCCTGGATTGTGCAACTGTTGGGAGTCCAAGTGGTTTGCAATCCTGCTTAGAACTCTTTCAAAGATTTTTATGATGTGGGATGTTAAAGCTACAAGTACGATAAAGCCCCTAAATTACTGGGAACGGTTGAAGTCCTATGATTTGTATTCCCTGGAACGCAGGCGAAAAAAGTACATGATAATATACACTTGGAAAATCCTAGAGAGACTAGTCCCAAATCTGCACACGAAAATCACTCCCTACGAAAACAAAAGACTCTGCAGGAAATGCACTATCCCTCCAATGAAAAGCAGAGGCGCCACGAGTACGCTAAGAGACAACACAATAAGTGTCAGGGGCTGTCTTCAAGAAGGCGCTGGACAGACACCTAAAGTCAGTACCTGACCAGCCGGGCTGTGGTTCGTACGTCGGTTTGCGTGCGGTCGGTAGTAACAGCCTGGTTGATCAGGCCCTGGTTCACCGCAAGGCCTGGTCACGGACCGGGCCGCGGGGGCGTTGACCCCCCGCCCCCGAAACCCTCTACAGGTATACTCGAGGCATAGCACTGTCTTGTTACCTAACCTAAAAGAGAGCAGAGGAACTGAAAGTCCCCACTGAGGTTATCTACCGAGAAGAACAATCTACTTCTGTCTACATTAAGAACTACCAAGTATTATCTAGGTATATAACTCAAAGATAGAAAAGAAAAGGGCTCTGTGTTTGTTACGAAAAGAACTAGAGAAGAGAAATAACAGCTAGAAGATGAACCATATAATTTTTTTTTCTCTAGGGTAGCTAGTGGACTGCAGTAGGTGAAGTTGTTTTAGGTAAGTACTATACACAGCTTCAAGACAAGGAATGGTCGAGCCCTGATGGTCATAAATAAGCAGTGAAAATAGTCGATAAGAGTTACGAGACGGGGGACAGGAGCTATGTGTCAACCCCTGCAAACCCAGCTAGGTGAGTACACACACACACACACACACACACACACACACACACACACACACACCTAAGAATGGCTCAGACAATTGTTAAATATTTACAGTAGAAATTAAACGGTGGAAGTCTTCAGCTTCAGCAGTAATAGTGAAGTGAATCTTCAGTACTTGTTTTACAAGTACACTTCCCTGGTACCACTTCCCTGGTACCACTACCCTAGTACCACTTCCCTGGTACCACTACTCTAGTACCACTTCCCTGGTACCACTACCCTAGTAGCACTTCCCTGGTACCACTACCCTAGTACCACTTCCCTGGTACCACTACCCTAGTACCACTTCCCTGGTACCACTACCCTAGTACCACTTCCCTGGTACCACTACCCTAGTACCACTTCCCTGGTACTACTACCCTAGTACCACTTCCCTGGCACCACTTCACTGGCACCACTTCCCTGGTACCACTTCCCTGGTACCACTATCCTAGTACCACTTCCCTGGTACCACTTCCCTGGTACCACTACCCTAGTACCACTTCCCTGGTACGACATCGCCACTCCAGCAGTAGAGAAGAATGGAGAGCAGTAACAGTGACATCCGTCAGAATGTTCTTCCCAGAGCAACATTAACAGTGACATCCGTCAGAATGTTCTTCCCAGAGCAACATTAACAGTGACATCCGTCAGAATGTTCTTCCCAGAGCAACATTAACAGTGACATCCGTCAGAATGTTCTTCCCAGAGCAACATTAACAGTGACATCCGTCAGAATGTTCTTCCCAGAGCAACATTAACAGTAACATCCGTCAGAATGTTTTTCCCAGAGCAACATTAACAGTAACATCCGTCAGAATGTTCTTCCCAGAGCAACATTAACAGTAACATCCGTCAGAATGTTCTTCCCAGAGCAACATTAACAGTAACATCCGTCAGAATGTTCTTCCCAGAGCAACATTAACAGTAACATCCGTCAGAATGTTCTTCCCAGAGCAACATTAACAGTGACAGCCGTCAGAATGTTCTTCCCAGAGCAACATTAACAGTGACATCCGTCAGAATGTTCTTCCCAGAGCAACATTAACAGTAACATCCGTCAGAATGTTCTTCCCAGAGCAACATTAACAGTGACATCCGTCAGAATGTTCTTCCCAGAGCAACATTAACAGTAACATCCGTCAGAATGTTCTTCCCAGAGCAATATTAACAGTAACATCCGTCAGAATGTTCTTCCCAGAGCAACATTAACAAATAAAGTTTGTGAAACATTAATTTCGTCAACTTTTTTTTTGTTAGCCGACGTTTAAGTCTCTATTGAACCTAAACGAGTGAATATAGACTGGAAAGATGGAGGGAGGGAGGGAGAGGGAGGGGAGGGAGGGAAAGGAGGAGGTGGGAGAATGAGGTTACAAGAACATAACCCCAGTCATGTAGGGGTGATTGTTGACGAAGGACTTACCTCTTCTTGTCCATCTCTCCTTGATGTTTCCTCCCTTCCTCTAACCCTCCCTCCCTCCCCTTTCATGCCCCTCCCTTCCTCCTTCATGACCCTCCCTACCTCATTCCCTCCCTCCCTCATTCCCTCCCTCCTAGACCACTTTAAGACCATCTCTCTAAGTTACAATCATGGGAACTTCTTCGATATCTCTTAGTGCCAGGTGGTGCCAGGTGGTCCTAGGTGGTGCCAGGTGATGTCAAGTAGTGACAGGTGGTGTCAGGTGGTCCTAGGTGGTGCCAGGTGATGTCAAGTAGTGACAGGTGGTGTCAGGTGGTGTTATTTAGTGTCAGGTGCTGTGTTTGGTGTCATTTAATGTCAGATTGTGTAATTTAGTCAGATGGTGTTAGGTTGTGCCACGTAGTATCAGTTGGTGCCAAATGGTACCGAGTGATGTCAGAGAGTATCAGGTGGTGTCAGACGGTGCCAGGCGAGGCCAAACGGTGCCAGGTGAGGCCAGGTGGGACCAGACGGTGCCAGGTGAGGCCAGGTGGGACCAGACGGTGCCAGGTGGTGCCAGGTGAGGCCAGACAGTACCAGCGTCGAGTCAAACACTTGTCTTGGTCACGTAGTCATATATTTAATTCCTTCCTTAAGAACACAACACAACCTCTCAAGACACTCTCCCATTTTCTTATCCCAATAATTTTAATTACTCTTTATTATGACTTTATTAATTTCCTTAAAACATACTTATTGTTCCTTTATTCTTTTTCTGACTTTCATTCGTGTAGTTTGCACTTTTTTTTTTTTTTTTTGCAATTCTCTTTAACTATTGTAAGGGATATTTTTTTTTTCATATGTTTTCGTTGTTTCTTCTGGAATAATGTTGTTTTTCGTGCTTTTGTTTTTCCTTTTTTTCTGTGTTGGAGGATGTAAGTAGGTCAGGAGAGGCGTATATGAATGATAATGTGAAGGGTGTAGAGAGGGAGATGGAGAGAGGGAGGGAGGGAGAGGGAGTTAGCAAGGAAGGGAGTGGGAAGGAGGGGAGGTATTAAAACTAAGGGAGAGAAGAGAGAGGTAGAACGAGAATGGGAGAGAGAAAGAGAAAGGGAGGGAGGTTAAAGGACTGAGGGAGATAAGTAGAATAGGAGGAAAAAAGCGAGAGAGAGAGAGAGAGAGAGAGAAGGGGAGAGAAAAGCAAGTAAGAAGGAATTAATGAGGGGTGAGAGGGAAGGAAGGATATGCACAGGATGGAGGGAAAGAGGGAGCAAGGGAGTTACGAAAATAGGAAAGAGGTAAAGGCAGAAGAGGAAGGAGAAAAAGTTTAAATGTACGTCACGAGAGAAGAAAGAGAGAGAAAGAGAGAGAGAGAGAGAGAGAGAGAGAGAGAGAGAGAGAGAGAGAGGAATATGTTAATTTTCCTGAGTAAAGGGAATATGAATGAGAAAGAAAAACATCATGTTTATTCAAGAGAGAGAGAGAGAGAGAGAGCTCTGGAGAGAGAGAGAGAGAGAGAGAGAGAGAGAGAGAGAGAGAGAGAGAGAGAGAAAGGGAGGAGAAGGAGGCACAGAGAGACAGAGAAAAAGAAAGGGAAGAATAAAGGGACCAAGGAGAGGATGAGAAGGGAAGAGAGCAAGAGACGAAATAACAGAAGAAGAGAAGATAAGAGATGAGAGAAGACAGAGGAAAGAATAATTAGAAAAGAAATATTAAGACCATAACGAGACACGTGTGAAGAGGGTGATGGTGTCACGTGGGAACAGCAAGACTGGAGGAATGGGGAATAGGAATAGGGCAAATTATAGGTGGAGAAATGGGTAAGAAGGAATGGGGGATGGGACCCCACCCATACCCCCACGAGAATACCATTATAGCTGATTAAAGGCGCTCAAATGTAATAGACAGCGGAGGGCATGTCTAGTGGAGTAGGTTAAAGTTGAGATGGATGGTCCTTGGCCAATACCTGGGATCCTTGACTACCACCTGGGGTTTCTGATCACCACCTGGGGTTCTTGACCACCATCTGCGGTTTTGACCACCACCTCGGGTTCCTGACCACCATCTGGGGTTCTTGACTACCTCCTGGGGTTCTTGATCACCACCTGGGGTCTTGACACCACCTGGGATCCTTGACCATCACCTGGGGTTCTTGACTACCACCTGAAATCCTTGACCACTACCTGGGGTCCTTGACTATCGCGTGGGGTCCTTGACCACCACCTGGAATCCTTGACCACCATCTAGAATCCTTGATCACCACCTGGAATCCTTGATCACCACCTGGAATCCTTGATCACCACCTGGGTTCCTTAACTACCACCTGGGTTTTTGACCACCTGGGGTTCTTAATCACCACCTGGGGTTCTTGACGACCGCCTGGGGTCCTTGACCACCACCTGGAATCCTTGAACACCACCTGGGGTTCATGACCACTCCCTGGGGTCCTTGACCACCACCTGGAATCCTAGACCATCCCCTGGGGTCCTTGACTATCGCGTGGGGTCCTCCTTGACCACCACCTGGGGTTCATGATCACCACCTGGGGTTCATGATCACCACCTGGGGTTCATGATCACCACCTGGGGTTCATGATCACCACCTGGGGTTCATGATCACCACCTGGGGTTCATGATCACCACCTGGGGTTCATGATCACCACCTGGGGTTCATGATCACCACCTGGGGTTTTGACCACCACCTTGGGTCTTGAACACCACCTGGGAACCTGAAGGTTTGAAGACCTGACCACTACCTGTTTAGCTCTCACCTGACTAGGCTTCTCACGTCCTTCCTAATCACACTGATGACACCAACGAGATCTGTATTTAGGTAAAGTCTCAGGTTACCATCGAATTTGCTTCTCGTGTATATATATATATATATATATATATATATATATATATATATATATATATATATATATATCACTCTCATATCATTTCATGTGTCTACTTTCTTGACGTTCATTCTTCCACTTAGGCGGAGAAAAAGGGTAATCAAAAAATTCCCATCACTGTCTCCTCGGCCGATGTTTCAATTTTCTCTTATCTCTTCAGTGATGATTGAGAGTGTGTGTGTGTGTGTGTGTGTGTGTAATTACCTCAGTATGCAGGAGGGGAACCATGTTCCTTGTGTCCTGTCTTCAATTATTATTAGTGCTGTACGACCCCTTTCGGGTCTGGCACCTAATTTGCTTATTTCATCATTACGACTCAGTAAGTTGGTCGTCATGTAATTCTTTAAAAAAAAAAAAAGAACTACAAATGCACTTTCTATCTTTTTTTATATATTTTATTCCATTAGTCAATCACTCACTGAAGGAAAAATTCTATTCCTTCTTTCATTTTCTTAAATATTGATATCATCTGTTCGTCTTATTCACTCTTTCCATCTTTAGTCTTTTCAGCTTTTCATCATAACCCATTATTTTTATTTTTAAGTCTGGTAACCATTTTGTATTTATTGGGATATTTTCTCTCGACCCTTTTTTTTACCAGCTGCGGCACACCAACCAACTCTGCGTATTCCAATTTTGGTCTATTATGTGTTAAAAATAGCTTCCTTAACATTTCACCATCCGAATATTTGAAAGCAATTTTATAGTCTGCCAGAGTAGCGTATGTCTCGCTGTTTTATAGCTTGTTAGAGTAGCGTATGTCTCGCTGTTTTATAGCTTGTTAGAGTAGCGTATGTCTCGCTGTTTTATAGCTTGTTAGAGTAGCGTATGTCTCGCTGTTTTATAGCTTGTTAGAGTAGCGTATGTCTCGCTGTTTTATAGCTTGTTAGTGTAGCGTATGTCTCGCTGTTTTATAGCTTGTTAGAGTAGCGAATGTCTCGCTGTTTTATAGCTTGTTAGAGTAGCGAATGTCTCGCTGTTTTATAGCTTGTTAGAGTAGCGTATGTCTCACTGTTTTATAGCTTGCCGGAGTAGCGTATGTCTCACTATTTTATAGCTTGTTAGAGTAGCGTATGTCTCGCTGTTTTATAGCTTGTTAGAGTAGCGAATGTCTGTTTTATAGCTTGTTAGAGTAGCGTATGTCTCGCTGTTTTATAGCTTGTTAGAGTAGCGTATGTCTCGCTGTTTTATTGCTTGTTAGAGTAGCGTATGTCTCGCTGTTTTATAGCTTGTTAGAGTAGCGAATGTCTGTTTTATAGCTTGTTAGAGTAGCGTATGTCTCCTGTTTTATAGCTTGTTAGAGTAGCGTATGTCTCGCTGTTTTATAGCTTGTTAGAGTAGCGTATGTCTCGCTGTTTTATAGCTTGTTAGAGTAGCGTATGTCTCGCTGTTTTATAGCTTGTTAGAGTAGCGTATGTCTCACTGTTTTATAGCTTGTTAGTGTAGCGTATGTCTCGCTGTTTTATAGCTTGTTAGAGTAGCGTATGTCTCGCTGTTTTATAGCTTGTTAGAGTAGCGTATGTCTCACTGTTTTATAGCTTGTTAGTGTAGCGTATGTCTCACTGTTTTACAGCTTGTTAGTGTAGCGTATGTCTCACTGTTTTATAGCTTGTTAGTGTAGCGTATGTCTCACTGTTTTATAGCTTGTTAGAGTAGCGTATGTCTCGCTGTTTTATAGCTTGTTAGAGTAGCGTATGTCTCGCTGTTTTGTAGCTTGTTAGAGAAGCCTATGAGTATCTCACTATTTCGTTTATATGATCTTTCAGTTACACTCTTGTTTCTTTAATAATAGCTTCTAGTTCACTCTCTAATACTCTTAATATTTTATCATACACTCTGGTAAGTCATTTATATAAATTAAATGCATCAGTGGGCAAGTACAGATCCTTGTGGTACCCCACTTGTGACATCTCCCCACCAGGACATTGTTTTCCTCTTATAACAACTGACAATGTCCTCTCGAACCAAACGTCTCTCATCCACGTTACTTCTTGCAGTTTCCAGATTACCTTTTCATGGGAAGTCAATTAACACAGCTATTATAACTTGATGTACATAAATTTGTTGACCGAAATCCGCATTCTTTATTAGTAATAAGGTTTTGTTAAATTAATAGGTTTTTGTTAAATTGTCTCTATTGTGTGTGTGTGTGTGTGTGTGTGTGTGTGTGTGTGTGTGTGTGTGTGTGTGTGTGTGTGTGTGTGTGTGTGTGTATCTGTCTGTCTCCGTCCATTAATTCTCTCTCCCTTCCTCCAAATGCTTTCTCTCTCAGCCTTCCCTCTATATCTCTCTTTTTCCTTTCTAACCCCTTTTAAGCCTAATAAACCTCCCTTTACCTCTCTTTCCCCTCACAATAAAACTGCAATGCTATGCTTAAATAAATGGAGAATTCTAGAATCTATTTTTTAGTCAGGCTGCTCTCCATTAGTGTAATTAATATAACTCCAGTCTCTGTGAATGGAAACCTAACAAATCATTTATTTTTGTAGGATAGGCCCATCCATAGAATGGAACTCCCTGGTGATAGAACTCCAGTCTGTGGACACCTTGAACTGAAAACATTTAGTGGATGATTAGGTCGCTGACACTACTGAACCTCCCAGCTCAGGCTGACACTACCGAAACCTCCCAGCTCAGGCTGACACTACCGAAACCTCCCAGCTCAGGCTGACACTACCGAAACCTCCCAGCTCAGGCTGACACTACCGAAACCTCCCAGCTCAGGCTGACACTACCGAAACCTCCCAGCTCAGGCTGACACTACCGAAACCTCCCAGCTCAGGCTGACACTACCGAAACCTCCCAGCTCAGGCTGACACTACCGAAGTCTCCCAGCTCAGGCTGACACTACCGAAGTCTCCCAGCTCAAGCTAACACTACCGAAACCTTCCACCTGAGTCTGACACTACTGAGATCTCTCCCAAGCTCAAGCTGACACATTTCAACACTGTGCATGTAACCTGACCCACTATGACGGAACATGGTAGGGACACAGCTAAGTTCTGTTCCCACTGCGTAGCTGTCATATAAAACAGAGTAACAGCACACTACTGATGTATCCAGTTTTGTTAAAAAAACTTCAGTTCCATCTCTGGTTGTCAGGTAATTTTCTCGGCGGTTGTCATCTTTTTTTCTCAATGTTTTTCACTTCGGGACTCTCATTAATTTCAATTGTTTATTTTAAGTGCCTTTTAATTTATGGATTTGTAGAAAAAATAATAATACTAATACTACCACTAATAATAAATAATGATTTTTAATTTTATTATTATTGATCCTGATGCATTGATCTCGTAGGGGTCACACAACATCTGTAGCAGTCCTCTCGTATCTGGCTAAGGTGGTCACATTCTGAATCCAGCGGTCGGTAACGCCACACTCCGAATCCGACTCCTAGATGCGGTAAGTCCGCACTGCAACTCCGGGTCAGAGGGTCATGAGGATCACATTCCAAATCCGGCTTAGGGTAATGGAAGGTCGCATCCCAAATCCGGCACCGGCGGTCTGAAATGTCACCCCCATCTACCCCCCGACGCCGGCTTCTTTACCGCCTGGCACCTCACCATCGACCTGTCTATAAAGCTGAGCCCGTGGGAGACGTATACACACTCAGACTACCAGCACCGTAAGCTGTTACCGTGGTCCACCATAGGGCCATCGGCTACCCCACCTTCAAGTGCGCCCTTAGACACCACCAAACAAGTCATCCTACTGAGGATACTTATTTGCACAAGGTTTCGTTCCCTTTGAGCTTTATCCATATCATCTCCTTCAACAACGTGACATTTCTTCAAAACTGTCGGCAGGACTCCATTCGGATCCAGGTCATCTTATAAAAACGTCTCGTGTCAGATTATTTTTCGCTCCCTGAAGAAGAAAGCAACAGAAATGCATTACACGCCAGCCAGAACACCTTGGTTTCTTGCTTTCCAATCTGCCTGGAAACCTGTATTTACGCCTGAAAAAAAAAATCCATTTATCAGAGTCGTTCAGACTTCTGATCGTTTTTCTGTGGTAAAGTTAAATCTGGAGAAACTGCATGCTAGAGCTTTGTTAGAAAGTTGGGCTTCCTCCTCGTATGTTTTCCAGACCGATAAATAGCTTTTAACGGAGGCGAGATAGTGTGTGTGGGGGAGACCTGATGGACGTGTGGTGAAGCTGAACCTTTGGAAGTCAGGCAAACTCTGGTGTGAGAAGTGAGCAAATTTTTTGTGTAATGTTGGAGGTGACGCAAAACAAAAGAGGATGTGGTGACCTACGTCTCCCTCGATAAGGCTGCTGCTTCGTTAGCGTCTGCAGTATTTTTCCTCACGAAGCGCTCAACCCTTGTGGCTCTTATATCGTTAGAAGAAGCCTAGACTCTGTCTTCCGTCCGCTTAATACAGCATGATGTCTGGCTACACAGGCTGTTAGTAATAACAATTACTGCCTATAAATCTCCTAACAGAGCCTTTTAGTGACGTTTGATAAGCCGTCCTGCCAAAGAGAGCTGAGAAATGGTGTAAAGTTGACAAAGTCTTTAGAAGGTGCCACAAAAGACCGGTGGCGGGGTATTATACATTGTTCCATTGTTTACTGGTACACAGGAAATACTTGCCACACATCCCACTTGCCTAGACCCTTTTCTTTTTCATAGGTACTATAAATCCCTGAAATTGAAATGTGATGCGAGTGAACAGTATCCTCACGAGCACCTTGCAACAACAAAAAAAATAGATACAATTGTCGTAATGCCGAAAACAACAAAGAAAAAACATACGTTGCATAACCAACCGCCAAAAGTAAAGCTCTGTGTGGAGCTTTACTTTTCGGACAGACTTGAGTTGACAGTTAACGCCTGTGAAAACCTATTAAATGTACGTTTTTTTTTTTTCATTGAGCCTCCGTTCCTCCCCCAGTGGAATGTTCTCCCTTAGTGACAAGACGAAGAGTTCATCTTTAGCGTCTTTGTGTGCTAGGCTGGAGAACAGGAAACAACGCCAACAGGGCCTCAAACAATCGTAGTGCCAAATTTCTTGTTATTGTTGTGTATTACTATTTACCAATGTTTCCTATAGTATTTGTTTGTCAGTTCTGTCTTCCAAACGTCTAATATATTGTGTGTGTGTGTGTGTGTGTGTGTGTGTTAGGCTTTCCTTCAGTGTTCCGGGATGATAAATTCTGAAGAATGAGACACTTTTGCAACATATGGGAATCTTTATTGAGGAAACGTTTCGCTATACAGTGGCTTCATCAGTCCAATACAAAGAAGAGCAGGAGTTAGAGGTAGTCAGTCCCCTAGCCTGGAATTGATGTGGTCCGTCCATCAATCTTGAAGAAAGTACAGCATATGGTCGGAGAAGTGGCTTATATACTGTAGTTAGGTGAGAAGAAACAGGAGGAGGTGTAGTCATCGTGGAACCATTCACTAGTGTAAGTAGGTCTTAGTCCGAAGGTTGGACAAGTGTTGAAGAACTCCTATATAAAGATCCCATGATGTTGCAGTGTCTGACAGATGTGATAAGTGGTTTTCAAAACCGATAGTTGAAGACTGAGACATTTATTCAACTGGTGGTTCATGAAGGCTGGTACCCTAAACAGGGTGAGGTTGAAATTAGTCTCTGAGGCTCCACGACCACGTATGTTCTCGCATCAGGGAAAACACGCTCACCTGGTGTTTGAGAATTGATGGTCAAGTGGATAGAGGGATGCGTACTGGGTCCTGTTCTCACAGGGCTGGCCATGGCGACGCAGGATCGAATCCTGGCCAGCCGCAGTTCTGTTAATGATTCAGAATCACTTGCTTGGTGATTTCATATATATATATATATATATATAGGGACTGAACACATCACCAGGCCGAGGGACTGAACACGTCACCAGGCCGAGGGACTGAACACGTCACCAGGCCGAGGGACTGAACACATCACCAGGCCGAGGGACTGAACACGTCACCAGGCCGAGGGACTGAACACATCACCAGGCCGAGGGACTGAACACATCACCAGGCCGAGGGGACTAACTATCTCAAACTTCGTCTCCACGTTTTCTCTCGTTTTCTTCTGTTATTTTGTAAAGCCACTGATTGGCTTTACAAAACGAGTGGAAATGCTGAACGTGTCCCAAACACCTGTTGCCCCTGTCCACCTGGCAGTAGGTAGGTACCTGGGCGTTAGGCGACTCCTGTGACCCTCGTAGCTAGAAAAGAGGCATTAAAAAATCCAAGTGGAAGTGAGCCACACTAATGGACTTTCTTGGGTTATCCTGAGTTACTATCCTCGCTGATTAATAATCAGGATAAAATCTTCTCATGAAACCGTAGATTTTTGTTCTTTACAGGAGTTATCCATCAAATTTATAGTTTTCTGTGACAACGACTTGCTCATTTTCTTTAAAGTATTAAAGGGGTAACCTTTCCATTTACATTTTCTTTAAGTGAAGAAGAAGAAAAGAATAAAAAATAAAAAATAAAAGAGAAGAAAAAGATGATGAAGAAGAAAATGAAGAAAATGAGGAACATATTCGGATTATTAACCCAGAATTATTCCCCCAGAAAAAAAACAGTGATTCACTACCAATGTGGTCCTCTCCCCCAGGATGCGATCCACACCAGTCGACTAACATCCAGGTACCTACTTCCTGCTAGGTGACTATAAGTGACAAGTACAAAAAAAAGCGTTTGTATAATGAGAGTTTACTGTATTCTTTAACAATGAATGACTTTGTTTGTTTTACCTAAATTTTAGTAATAGAGAGACTGTGGTTTTAATAGCTGCTTTTAATTATTTTATTATTCCTTACTCTAGGCTCTGTATGACCCCTACGGATTTAGCGCTTCCCCATACTACTATTACAAATAACAGAAATAATACATATTAGTAATAATTATAATAAAATAATCATAATAATTGGTCCAGAACAGAGCTGTGTAGATAACGTTGCGACTATTATTGCCAGTCGATAAACCAATCAGAGAACTTCTTCTATAACGTCATTTAAGCCTCAGCCAATCAGATATTTTATCTTACCGCATCAGAGAGCTCCACCTATACGTAATATAGACCTCAGCCAATCAGTGAACACCCAGACGCAGTTTACGCCTCGGTCGGTCTCAACTTGAACTCCGTATTTGCCATAGCCAATCAGACACCTCGTCCTCCATCACATATACACAGCCAATCAGAACCTCACCTTAAACTCTATCTTGTTTTCCAAAGATAATCCTGTTAGACAATCCCCCTTACAGTGTTACAAACTGCTGAATATTGAGAAGATAATAAGCGCAAGGTAGAACTTGTCAGAACTTTAGTCGCGTCATCCCGCTGGCAGGCGTGAGAGACTCAGCTCGCCAACTTTAAGTTAGGATGAGTTAAATCACTAACTTAACCCCACGGCTAGTTAAAGTTGTATCGTTGTAACTTGATTAACTCTCCTTACTCTCGCGTGTTATTATTAAAAAAAATTCGAGTTCCTCCATGGACAGAAACGAAATTTGTTTCAATATCAGCCGCAAGATGATTATTTTCCGCGAGGGTGTGAATACTATCTCTTAGTGTACACACACACACACACACACACACACACACAGCCCCCGGTGGCCTAGTGGGTAAAGCTCTTGCTTGACGCACGGAGGCCGGTTCAATTCGTGGGGCAGAAACATTTCAAAGTGTTTCTACATACACATACACACACATATATACAACAGGCCTAGTGTCAATTGACATTGCCTAGGACAAAAGGTAACTAACTACACACACACACACACACACACCGAGAGTTGACGCTAATCCCTAATTTACACACACAAAGTTTGTCAGGAAACTGGACAAGTGTTTGCTGACGCGGGTCTTAGTCCTAAGATGACCCACAACTGGAGCTTTTTGGTCATCTAACCGAGGCCTTCCGCTGGCTTACCCCTCCACCCATTTAAAAATTATGGTCATAATTATAACCAATCAAGGTCCATTTTATGACCATAATTTTTAAAGGGGTGGACCTCTTCAGATGACCAAAAGCTCCAGTGGCGCGTCATCATCTAAGACCCGCGTCAGGAGACTTGTCCTGTTTCCTGAAGAACCTTACCTAACGTATATGGCTCTGAAATCTCGAACGTCACTTGAGAATTACGTTATAAGAGTCGTAGACGTTTATACTGAATATGGAAGGCACTTAGAAGCAGTTGTGATAACAGATTTATTAAAGTTTTCCCTTGTGTGTTATAGAATCATAACCTTGTGTGTTATAGAATCATAACCCTGTGTGTTATAGAATCATAACCCTGTGTGTCACAATCATAACCCTGTTTGTTATAGAATAATAAGCCTGTGTTATAGAATCATAAGCCTGTGTGTTATAGTTCATGATCTTGTATGTTATAGTTTCATAACCTTGTGTGTCCCTCGATTATATCCTTACGTATTACTTGATTATACTCCTGTATGCTATATAATTATGCCTTCATGCGTTACACATCTATCCCCTCGGTTTTATAAGGTAAATTATAGTCATATAACATTATGCAATTATTGTCATATATATATTATAAAAAATGACATGTAATTCATTATGTAATTTTTTTATCAATATGGTATTGATTTGTACAGTGGTACCAGTTACGTAATATTGATTTGTACAGCGGTACCACTTACGTGATATTGATTTGTATAGTGGTATCAATTACAAGATTGTTATTCTGGGTATTATTGACTGGGCTCTTGATACGCAGAAAAATTTAATGACGAGGTTTTTTTTACGCAGTTTCGCGTACAGGCTTATAGCCACTCTTCCACCTGAGCTCATTTGAGAGCCCTGCCATATCTACTTACACCAACATAGCTCCAAACCATTACAATACCATCGATACCACAACCACCACCACTTCCGTACACTACCTTCACCATCACTACCACAACTACCACCACCATACACTACCCTCACCATCACAACCACAACTACCACCACCATACACTACCCTCACCATCACTACCACTGCCATACACTACCCTCACCACCACAACCACCACCACTGCCATACACTACCCTCACCACCACCACCATACACTACCCTCACCACCACAACCATACACTACCCTCACCACCACAACCATCACCACTGCCATACACTACTCTCACCACCACTACCACCACCATACACTACCCTCACCACCACAACTACCACCACCATACACTACCCTCACCATCACTACCACCACTGCCATACACTACCCTCACCATCACTACCACAACTACCACCACATACACTACCCTCACCATCACTACCACAACCACCACCACCATACACTACCATCACCACCATTACCACCACCGTACATTACCATCACTATAACTACCACCACCACTATTCACACGCACCACACTGCACCTAATTTCACCAATGCCTGTGTGTCAATGGCGTGTATCTCATTCTGAGTGCCAGCTCTTGTGGCACTGATGCCAGCCTTGATCTCCGGCTCTCAACCGACCTTCTGATGCCTAACCACATCACAAACAACTTCCTTGATCGATTAGCGCCTCTAATAATCATCCGTGAAAATCACCACTATTTTTCATCAATGTAGATTCTGAATAGCAATTACAAAGACTCTTAGATAATTATAATTAAAATGACTGATATGCTGACAAAAAAGCGCTAAATCGTTAGGGATTATACACGGTTTTGGGAATGGGATGTAAACAGGTTTGAGCCATTTCCTCGGATCAAAGAAAAAACTTTCACCTAGGTTCAGATTTTGAAAGCTTTGAATAGTAAATTTTCAGATTACTTTGAAAATGTAATTAAGCTAATTAGTCTAGAATGTTTTAATAATAATAATACTAATAGTAATAATAATAATCATAAAAATAATACACAAATAACCCGCACATAGGAGGAGCTTACGACGACGTTTCGGTCCGACTTGGACTATTGACTTTAAATGGTCAAATTACGACCGAAACGTCGTGATAAGCGTCTTTTATGTGTGAGTTATTTGTGTATTGTTCCAGTCATGGTATTGTGCCTTTTTGTTCTTCAATAATAAATATTTATAACTATTATTACTATTATAATTATTATTATTGTTGTCGTAGTAGTCGTAGCAGCAGGAAAAGTTGTAGTAGTAACTGTAGTAGTTGTAATTTTTAGTAGTAGTAATAGTAGTAATAATAATAGTAAAATAATTATCATAATTTAGCATCATTCGTAATAGTCAGGACTATAATCCTTCTTCATCTGTCTTACCCAACAATATTGCTCAGCCAGATTTAGGCAATCTGTCCGGATTACCCGGACAGGCCCCCACAATACCGACTCCAGATAAACCGATCACCAAAGATTATCTTCTAATTAGGATGACCCGTGTGGGTGTAGGCTCGATCCTCCGTCTTCTAATCCATGACTGGGGGAGTGTATGGGAGAATAATGGAGAGGTGAAGGAAGGGACGAAAAAGGAAGGGAATTAAGAAGGGGGGTTGAAGGATAGGGAAGGGGTGGAGGAATAGGAAGAATGGGAAGGAGCCGGGAGAGTTGGGAAGTGCAGGAAGAGAAAATGGAATAGGGGAGAGAGTAGAAGAGGGGGATGGAGTGAAGAAGAAAGGGAAAGGGAGTGAAGGAGAGAGAGAGGAAGAGAGAGAGAGAGAGAGAGAGAGAGAGAGAGAGAGAGAGAGAGAGAGAGAGAGAGAGAGAGAGAGAGAGAGGGTTGGGTTAGAGGAAATGGAGGAGAGGAAGTGGAAAGAGAAATAGAATGTGGAAGTGGATGAGAGAGAAGTGAAGGAGGTAGGAGTGGAAGAGATGAAGTGGAGGGAGAAACAGATGAGTAGAAATGGATGAGAGAAGTGGAGGAGACACACAAAAAGGCTAGACAAGTCAAGACTGAAGAGGCAGGAGAAGAATAAAGAGAAGTGATCAAAGACGGGAAAACCCTAAAGCAGAGGACGGATCATGAGGAGGGAGAGGAGGAGGCGAGGAAGAGGAGGGGAAGAGGAAGAATGAGGAAGATGGAGAGGAAGGGAAGAGACGTCCAGGGAGGCGGCTAGAATGATTAGAAGGGGGAGGAGGAGGGGGAGAGGGAGAGGAAGAGGTAAAGCAGAGGCGTAAAGAGCGTGAAAGTAAAAAAGTTGTAATTTGTAAAGTGGTGTAGCAATCTCTTGAAAACCCTGGCAGGGAAGTTGAGCAAGTGTGAGAGATGCATTATAATGCTTGGACCTCTCCTTACCAGCCTACTCCATTTATTTAACAGTATATTTTAGCATATCGTACATTTTTCATAGCATATTTTTATGATTTATAATAGGAATGGGTATAATAAATTATGCTAATTTATTCATATGAATACATCTCGTTTGAAGGTAATGGCATCTGACGCTGCTTCCCGGATGTGAAGGACCACCATCCACGTGTATTTGTTTACATTTGAGAGACAGGTGATTGTTGCGTCATCGCGAGATGGCGCAACGGGAACCTTCGATAGTTTAATGAACCGCCGACAGATGTCATGGACAATAAAGAGAGGGATGATGCTTCTCACAATCCATTACAATCAGAGAATGAGGATTAACTGTTGAACATATCAAAACAGAAGAAGCAGAAACCTCGCAGTCTCCTCCACCAACCCCAGACAATCATCGTTCACAATCTCCTCCACCAACCCCAGACAATCATCGTTCACAGTCTCCATCTCAACGAGAATATTAGCTGACCACTTGTAAGTGGAAATAGAAATAGCAATTGTAAAAGTGTCTGATGAACTCTTAACAAACGTTATCACGCAGTGTCTTCGACCTCAGTGATACATAATACCATCAAAGTCCCAAGAACTGTGTGTGTATGTGTATGTGTGTGTGTGTGTTATATGAATATTACAGTTATAAAGTCATAAATATTATCAGTGAAATATTTGTAATTTCCACTAGTATAAATTATAATAATTGCCATAGCGAGACATAATCCGAGTACATTAATTAATAATAAAAATTTTAATTCTCTCCACTACCTATTGTAAAAAAATTAACTGAAAGTACATCAAAATAAAATTGTATACGGATATATTTCAGTTACGTTACATTACGTGTTTTTATTTTGATATCTGATGTTACTGTCACTTTAATCACAATCCTCTATGTCAATATGGAAAGTGCATGTAACAGTGACTCCAGCGCAGCTGTTATTTAGAGCTTAGTAGTTACCTCTGTACAATTACTTAATATTCTTACACTGTTGTGTGGTATTCCTCTTAATTTTCAATGCGATCTAAAACATACCATCTTGGTGTTTAGCACATGGGCCTTTATCCCACTAAACTAGGGTGACCCAAAGAAGAAAGCACATTTACCATCCTTTTTTCAATACCTGTCTAGCCAGGAGTGCTCGAACATCGCAACTGAAATGATTCACCAACCTGTTAGTATCTTCGACCCTCCAGCGCAGGGCAGGAGTTGTACTTCCCACTTACAGAACACAAGTCCTGATTGACGGTTCCCTGGAATATCTTCTTAAATGTTACTTTTGTAACAGTTTCATTTCAGTCTAACAGGCTGTCGAGTCAAGGTTCAAATGTCCCAGCGCCGAGGTTTTAAGTGTCCCAGACGACGATGTTTAAACATTTCAGAAGCGCTGAGGTTCAAATGTCTCGGACGCTCCGAGGTTTACGTGACAAGATTTTTTAAAAAAGACTGAGACAGCTGGGATTCTGGAAGGCGGTAGGGAAAGGGGTGAACAAAGAGCCGGAAAACAAAAGGAACAGCCTATCTTGCTCTCTCTGAAAAGCAACAACAACAATAAAACTCTTTAAAGACCCAAGACAATCTTCCTCACTGTGCTCCAGATCTTCCTCCGCCTACCAACCCACTACTCTACCTCACTGTGCATTAAAAACCTTAACAGCCCGAAGCGAAAGGATGCAAACGTTACTACCAAGACCAGGGGAGGACAAAAAAGTAAAGAAAATGCAAAATATCGTTATCTCTTGCATCATTAATCTTGTCTAGGGAGGCGCCATGATGATAAACGAACCCCTGACCACAATTTCTCCACTTTGGAAGCCAAATTTCATTAAATTACGCCTTTAAACAGTCTTTATGCTAAAATCTTCGGGAAAAAAAAGTTTGCGGATAATATAAAAAAAGTGACATGAGGCGGGGTAAAAGGTTCCCTAATGACACCATCAAAACTTTGAGAGAAAACTTCGAGGATGATGTGGCAGACGCGTCATAGAAGACTAGGGCAGACGTGAGACAGACTTCGATATTTTATGGCTGGACACTAGCTGCCGTAGATGATGGTAAGATCTGGTCGAGTTGTTAGGTTCAAAACCTGTCCACCACACGATAGTCATTACAGCTGTATGTTACCTGTACACTACTAGTGAAGAATACGTTAATAATAATAATAAAAGGTTAAGATAAGATTTTGTTGGGATATTTAACACCGGAGGGTTAGCCACCCAGGATATCCCAAGAAAAGCAGTGCGTTATCAAGGTACTTTCTTTCTTTTTTCCATTGTGGTCCTCAATCTTGTCCCCCAGGATGCGACCCACACCAGTCGACTAACACCCCCAGGTACCTACTTGTTTGCTAGAATGGGACAACTGGTGTAAGGAAACACGCCCAGTGTTTCTATCCTTCCCGGGGATCGAACCACGGACACTCAGCGTGTGTAGCGAGAGAGTTGCCTACTGTTGGTTGGTTAACAGGGTTTGTAGTCTGTCGACTACACTGGTGTCATTAAGGTCTGCTCGTAACCTTGTCATTATTAGTCAAGAATACTTTAATACCTAAAATGGGCATAAAGTTTCGGCGTATATACGCTAAAGAAAATACTTCTCGGTGTATATATCCGGTGCAATAATAATAATAATAATAATAATAATAATAATATAATTATAAATGTTAATAATAATTTAATATTGGCAGAGGAGAAGTAATTATAGATTGGCAAGAAGATATAAGATGTGATATAAGACAGTGAGAAAAGATAAGATGATACCTTCAAGATTAATGGAGTCGTCTTCAATGTTTGTAAACATTAGGTGAAAATTGTTTACATTTGCTACGTCAAGTGTTCATGTTTCATTCATGAAGTGGAGTGCTCCTTAAGGAGTCTACCTGGAGTCTACCTGGAGAGAATTCCAGGGGTCAACGCCCCCGCGGCCCGGTCCGTGACCAGGCCTCTTGTTGGACCAGAGCCTGATCAACCAGGCTGTTACTGCTGGCCGCACGCAGTCCAACGTACGAACCACAGCCCGGCTGATCAGGTACCGACTTGAGGTGCCTGTCCAGTGCCTGCTTGAAGACAGCCAGGGGCTTGTTGGTAATCCCCCTGATGTATGCTGGGAGGCAGTTGAACAATCTTGGGCCCCTCACACTTATTGTGTTGTCCCTCAACGTGCTAGTGGCACCCCTGCTCTTCATTGGGGGAATGTTACATCGCCTGCCGAGTCTTTTGCTTTCGTAGGGAGTGATTTTTGTGTGCAAGTTTGGTACTAAGCCCTCGAGAATTTTCCATGTGTATATAATAATGTATCTCTCCCGCCTGCGTTCTAGAGAGTACAGGTTTAGGAACTTCAAGCGTTCCCAGTAGTTGAGGTGGTTTATCGCACTTATGCGTGCCGTGAAGGTTCTCTGCACATTTTCAAAGTCAGCAATTTCACCCGCCTTGAAAGGTGCAGTTAGTGTGCAGCAATATTCCAGCCTAGATAGAACAAGCGATCTGTAAAGTGTCAACATGGGCTTGGCATCCCTGGTTTTGAAGGTTCTCATTATCCATCCTGTCATTTTTCGAGCAGATGCAATTGCTACATTGTTATGGTCCTTGAAGGTGAGATCCTCTGACATGAACACTCCCAGGTCTTTGACATTAGTTTTTCGCTCTATTGTGTGGTTGGAATTAGTTTTGTACTCCGATGAGATTTTAATTTCTTCACGTTTTCCGTATCTGAGTAATTGAAATTTCTCATCATTGAACTTCATATTGTTTTCTGCAGCCCATTTAAAGATTTGGTTTATGTCTGCTTGGAGTCTTGCAGTGTCTTCAACGGTGGACACTGTCATACAGATTCGGGTGTCATCTGCAAAGGAAGACACAGCACTGTGGCTTATATCCCTGTCAATGTCTGATATGAGGATGAGGAATAGGATGGGAGCAAGTACTGTGCTCCTTAAACAATTTGTTTATCTTTCTCTCTCTCTTTCTCCTTCTTTTCTCTGATATAAACCGGGAGAAGTATGCCTCTCTGTGTGTGTATGCATTGGGAGGAACTTTAATCCCTTTTAAAGGGATTGAAATATTCTTGACTGCTGGTAAACAGGTTACATGCAGCCTTGATGACTCTCGTGTAGTAGATAGACTTTAAAACCTATTAAGTAAATCTCTCTCTCTCTCTCTCTCTCTCTCTCTCTCTCTCTCTCTCTCTCTCTCTCTCTCTCTCTCTCTCTCTCTCTCTCTCTCTCATTCATCCCTTCCCTTCGCTCCTCTTCCATTCTTCTATTCTCTTTCTGTCTTCGCCGTTTTTCCTTTTCTTTCTTCTTCTTTTCCTCCTTTTCCTCTCTCCCTATTACCTCTGTCACTCCTTCCCCTTTCAATCCACGTTTTCTGTCCTCTCTCAGCCCCTCACTTCCTCCCTTTTCCCCCTCGGTTTCCTTGGGGGATTTCCCCCAGGAGTGTCCCTGGGTCTCTCCGAAGGGGATGTCCCTGGGTCTCCCCTGAGGGAGTGTCTGTGGGTCTCCCCTGAGGGAGTGTCCCTGTGGGTCTTCCATCAGGGTGTGTCCCTGGGGTCCTCCCTCAGCGGAGGAAGTAAGGGTGCTCTTCATGAGTGGGTAATTATTGATTATTGATCCATTGATTCCTGTGCAACTGCAAGAGCAAGAGGAAGAAGAAAGAGGAAGAAGGAATAAGAAAGAGGGGAAGAAGTTTGAAGGGAAAAGGGGACAGAGGAAGCTTGAAGAAGGAAGGAAGAAGCATAAAGAGGAAAGGAAGAAGCATAAAGAAGGGAGGAGGAAGCTTGAAGGAAAAAGTAGGAGGACATGAAGGAGGAAGGGAAAGGATAGAGAGAAATAAGGAAGGAGGGGACTGAAGGGGTAAGATTAAAGGAGTGTGTTAAGGGGATGTGTGCTGGGGGAGAGGAGGGAATCAAAGGTCATCACGCTCCGCCAATCACAGCCCACTGTGCTGAGACCTCTGTATACGTCATGCTCTGATTGGCTGAGCAAGAGGGCAGGTGAGGGAGCATAGGTTACCTACCTCTCAATTTCTGTTAAGGAGATTCTCCAACACCTGCATGATATACATCTACATATATACATATATATATAGGTTACTGCTTTAATAGTTGCTCTGAAAGCTTTATTTTAAAATATTTATAGTGGTCAATTTAGAGGTCTCAGTTGCGTAAATAGTAGCAATATAGTAGAAGAATTAGCGGTAGGATACTTTAGACATGGTAATAATAGTAGCAGTAATAGTGATAGCAGTAGTATTGATAGTACTGATAATGGTAAAAGTTGTAGTAGTAGTAATGTTAATAGTAGCTATAGCAGTATTAATAATCGCAGCAGTAGTGGAAGTAGTATAGTAGTAGTAGCAGTTGTAGTAATAGTATTAGTAGTAGTAGTTGTAGCAGTAGCAGTTGTAGTAGTAGTAGTAGTAGTAGTAGAGTAGCAGCAGCAGTGTAGTAGTAGTAGCAGTAGCAGCAACAATAACAACAGCAACAACAGTAGCAACAACAGCAGCAGCAGCAACAACAGTAGCAACAACAGCAGCAGCAGCAACAACAGCAGCAGCAACAGCAGCAGCAACAGTAGCAGCAACATTAGCAGCAGCAGCAACATTAGCAGTAGCAGCAGCAGTAGCAGCAACAACATCAACAACAACAACAACAGCAGCAGCAATAACAGCAGCAACAACAGCATTATTTTTATTAATATGTAAATTCTCTCACTTAAAAATTTCCCAAGAACAGTTCCAGGAATAAAAAAAATAGTATAACATTTTATTCTCCCTCCTTTTCTCTTTTCGTTTCTGACTAATTAGTCATTAGCATAATCCTGTTTTGATTAATTAGTCAGGGTTGAGTGTGTTTACGAGTTGCATCATAATCTTGCCGCTTCTATCTACCCTAACTACGCCTCTCCGATTATCGCAATAACTCAGCTGGGTTATTCTTGTTGATCGATTATCTTAAAGTGAATATTGATCATTTATTCTTAATTAAAGTGAATATTGATCATCTATTGCTTATCTCCTGAGGCACACATCTGTTAAATAACTGCTGCAGCATATGGGTGCCTAGCAAACCTAAGAATAGCGTTTCAACGTCGAAGTAATGAGTCATTCACGACACTGTACACCGTGTACGTCAGGCCCATGTTGGAGTATGCAGCACCAGTATGGAGCCCACACCTGGTCAAGCACGTCAAGACATTAGGGAAAATGTAAAGATTTGCAACAAGACTAGTCCTGGAGCTAAGGGGTATGTCCTACGAGGAGAGATTAAGGGGACTCAACCTGACAACACTGGAGGACAGGAGAGAATGGGGGGAGGGGACATGATAACGACGTATAAAATACAGATAGGAATTGACAAGGTGGACAGGGACAGAATGTTTCAGAGATAGGACACAACAACAAGGGGTTACAACTGGAAGTTGAAAACTTAGAGGAGTAAAAAAGATGCAAGAAAGTATTTCTTAACTCATAGAGTTGTCAGGAAGTGTCTGGAGATTGATATAGTGGAGGCAGGAGCCATACATAGTTTTAAGAAAAGATACGATAAAGTTCATGGAGCAGGGAGAGAGAGAGAGAGGGGACCTAGTAGCGACCAGCGAAGAGGCGGGGCCAGGAGCTGTGAATCGACCTCTGCAACCACAAATAGTTAAGTACACACGCGCGCGCGCTCAGAAATAACAAACCCGGTTTCAGTTAGCTCACCGAGGTGGCAACACCAGTTTGGATTAGCCAATCACGACTTGCTTAGTTCATCACAGCAACACCAGTTTAGATTAGCCAATCACGTTGTGTTTATCTGACGTCATTTTTAGCTGTGACGTCACTTATATCCAAAACAAACGTCTAGTAGCTGACGGATGTAAACAATGGCGAGGTGAGAGAGAACTAGAGGAGGAAGAGAAGGAGGAAGAGAAAGAGGAGGAGTTAGACGAGGAGAAGAAGAAGAGAAATACTGACAAGATTTCAATCAGCAGCTAGAAGACAGAAAAAAAGAAAAGAAAGGAGGAGAAGGTTTTAATTAAAAACTTCTTTGGTGATCAATTTTCCCGCAGAGGAAAGTGACTGAGGAGAGAGACCGCAGAGGAAAGTGACTGAGGAGAGAGACCGCAGAGGAAAGTGACGGAGGAGAGAGACCGCAGAGGAAAGTGACGGAGGAGAGAGACCGCAGAGGAAAGTGACGGAGGAGAGAGACCGCAGAGGAAAGTGACGGAGGAGAGAGACCGCAGAGGAAAGTGACGGAGGAGAGAGACCGCAGAGGAAAGTGACGGAGGAGAGAGACCGCAGAGGAAAGTGACGGAGGAGAGAGACCGCAGAGGAAAGTGACTGAGGAGAGAGACCGCAGAGGAAAGTGACTGAGGAGAGAGACCGCAGAGGAAAGTGTCGGAGGAGAGAGACCGCAGAGGAAAGTGACGGAGGAGAGAGACCGCAGAGGAAAGTGACGGAGGAGAGAGACCGCAGAGGAAAGTGTCGGAGGAGAGAGACCGCAGAGGAAAGTGTCGGAGGAGAGACCGCAGAGGAAAGTGACGGAGGAGAGAGACGGCAGAGGAAAGTGACGGAGGAGAGAGACGGCAGAGGAAAGTGACGGAGGAGAGAGACGCAGAGAAGGACAGAAGAGCAGAGGAAGGGAGAGACGCAGAGACGCAGAAGTGACGGATGAGAGAGACCGCAGAGGAAAGTGACGGAGAGAGAGACCGCAGAGGAAAGTGACGGAGGAGAGAGACCGCAGAGGAAAGTGACGGAGGAGAGAGACCGCAGAGGAAAGTGACGGAGGAGAGAGACCGCAGAGGAAAGTGACGGAGGAGAGAGACCGCAGAGGAAAGTGTCGGAGGAGAGAGACCGAAAGAGGAAAGTGTCGGAGGAGAGAGACCGCAGAGGAAAGTGTCGGAGGAGAGAGACCGCAGAGGAAAGTGTCGGAGGAGAGAGACCGCAGAGGAAAGTGTCGGAGGAGAGAGACCGCAGAGGAAAGTGTCGGAGGAGAGAGACCGCAGAGGAAAGTGTCGGAGAGAGAGACCGCAGAGGAAAGTGTCGGAGGAGAGAGACCGCAGAGGAAAGTGTCGGAGGAGAGAGACCGCAGAGGAAAGTGTCGGAGGAGAGAGACCGCAGAGGAAAGTGTCGGAGGAGAGAGACCGCAGAGGAAAGTGTCGGAGGAGAGAGACCGCAGAGGAAAGTGTCGGAGGAGAGAGACCGCAGAGGAAAGTGTCGGAGGAGAGAGACCGCAGAGGAAAGTGTCGGAGGAGAGAGACCGCAGAGGAAAGTGTCGGAGGAGAGAGACCGCAGAGGAAAGTGTCGGAGGAGAGAGACCGCAGAGGAAAGTGTCGGAGGAGAGAGACCGCAGAGGAAAGTGATCGGAGAGAGAGACCGCAGAGGAAAGTGCGGAGGAGAGAGACCGCAGAGGAAAGTGACGGAGGAGAGAGACCGCAGAGGAAAGTGACGGAGGAGAGAGACCGCAATGGAAAGTGTCGGAGGAGAGAGACCGCAGAGGAAAGTGTCGGAGGAGAGAGACCGCAGAGGAAAGTGACGGAGAGAGACCGCAGAGGAAAGTGACGGAGGAGAAGACGCAGAGGAAAGTGACGAGAGAGAGAGAGACGCAGAGGAAAGTGACGGAGGAGAGAGACCGCAGAGGAAAGTGACGGAGGAGAGAGACCGCAGAGGAAAGTGACGGAGGAGAGAGACCGCAGAGGAAAGTGACGGAGAGAGAGACCGCAGAGGAAAGTGACGGAGGAGAGAGACCGCAGAGGAAAGTGACGGAGGAGAGAGACCGCAGAGGAAAGTGCGGAGGAGAGAGACCGCAGAGGAAAGTGACGGAGGAGAGAGACCGCAGAGGAAAGTGTCGGAGGAGAGAGACCGCAGAGGAAAGTGATCGGAGGAGAGACCGCAGAGGAAAGTGTCGGAGGAGAGAGACCGCAGAGGAAAGTGTCGGAGGAGAGAGACCGCAGAGGAAAGTGTCGGAGGAGAGAGACCGCAGAGGAAAGTGTCGGAGGAGAGACCGCAGAGGAAAGTGTCGGAGGGAGAGACCGCAGAGGAAAGTGTCGGAGAGAGAGACCGCAGAGGAAAGTGTCGGGGGAGAGAGACCGCAGAGGAAAGTGTCGGAGGAGAGAGACCGCAGAGGAAAGTGTCGGGAGAGAGACCGCAGAGGAAAGTGTCGGAGGAGAGAACCGCAGAGGAAAGTGTCGGAGGAGAGAGACCGCAGAGGAAAGTGTCGGAGGAGAGAGACCGCAGAGGAAAGTGTCGGAGGAGAGAGACCGCAGAGGAAAGTGTCGGAGGAGAGAGACCGCAGAGGAAAGTGACGGAGGAGAGAGACCGCAGAGGAAAGTGACGGAGGAGAGAGACCGCAGAGGAAAGTGACGGAGGAGAGAGACCGCAGAGAAAGTGTCGGAGAGAGAGACCGCAGAGGAAAGTGTCGGAGGAGAAGACCGCAGAGGAAAGTGTCGGAGGAGAGACCGCAGAGGAAAGTGTACGGAGGAGAGAGACCGCAGAGGAAAGTGACGGAGGAGAGAGACCCAGAGAAAGTGACGGAGGGAGAGACCGCAGAGAAAGTGACGAGGCCGAGAGAAGTGGAGTGTGACGCAGAGAAAGTGACGTGTTGATGACGGAGGACGTTTCTGTACTGTTGTACACAACGAGACGGTGTGACTGTTGTTGTACACGAGGTGTGATTGTTGTTGTACGCGAGGTGTGATTGTTGTTGTACGCGAGGTGTATCTGTTGTTGTACCGAGGTGTATCTGTTGTTGTACACGAGGTGTATCTGTTGTTGTACACGAGGTGTGTGTTGTACACGAGGTGTGACTGTTGTTGTACGCGAGGTGTATCTGTTGTTGTACACGAGGTGTATCTGTTGTTGTACACGAGGTGTGTGTTGTACACGAGGTGTGTGTTGTACACGAGGTGTGACTGTTGTTGTACGCGAGGTGTGACTGTTGTTGTACGCGAGGTGTATCTGTTGTTGTACGCGAGGTGTATCTGTTGTTGTACACGAGGTGTGTGTGCTGTTGTACACGAGGTGTGTGTGTTGTTGTACACGAGGTGTGTGTGTTGTTGTACACGAGGTGTGTGTGTTGTTGTACACGAGGTGTGTGTGTTGTTGTACACGAGGTGTATCTGTTGTTGTACACGAGGTGTATCTGTTGTTGTACACGAGGTGTATCTGTTGTTGTACACGAGGTGTATCTGTTGTTGTACACGAGGTGTATCTGTTGTTGTACACGAGGTGTATCTGTTGTTGTACACGAGGTGTATCTGTTGTTGTACACGAGGTGTGTGTTGTACACGAGGTGTGTCTGTTGTTGTACGCGAGGTGTATCTGTTGTTGTACGCGAGGTGTGTCTGTTGTTGTACGCGAGGTGTGTCTGTTGTTGTACGCGAGGTGTATCTGTTGTTGTACACGAGGTGTATCTGTTGTTGTACACGAGGTGTATCTGTTGTTGTACACGAGGTGTTCTGTTGTTGTACACGAGGTGTGTCTGTTGTTGTACCGAGGTGTATCTGTTGTTGTACACGAGGTGTTCTGTTGTTGTACACGAGGTGTAAGGTGATCTGTTGTTGTACACGAGGTGTATCTGTTGTTGTACACGAGGTGTATCTGTTGTTGTACACGAGGTGTATCTTGTTGTTGTACACGAGGTGTATCTGTTGTTGTACACGAGGTGTATCTGTTGTTGTACACGAGGTGTGTCTGTTGTTGTACACGAGGTGTTCTGTTGTTGTACACGAGGTGTTCTGTTGTTGTACACGAGGTGTGTCTGTTGTTGTACACGAGGTGTGTCTGTTGTTGTACACGAGGTGTATCTGTTGTTGTACACGAGGTGTATCTGTTGTTGTACACGAGGTGTTCTGTTGTTGTACACGAGGTGTGTCTGTTGTTGTACACGAGGTGTGTCTGTTGTTGTACACGAGGTGTGTCTGTTGTTGTACACGAGGTGTGTCTGTTGTTGTACACGAGGTGTGTCTGTTGTTGTACACGAGGTGTTCTGTTGTTGTACACGAGGTGTGTGTTGTACGTGTGTGTTGTACACGAGTGTGTCTGTTGTTGTACACGAGGTGTGCTGTTGTTGTACACGAGGTGTGTCTGTTGTTGTACACGAGGTGTGTCGTGTTGTTGTTGACACGAGGTGTTCTGTTGTTGTACACGAGGTGTTGTGTTGTACACGAGGTGTGTCTGTTGTTGTACACGAGGTGTGTCTGTTGTAAGGTGTTGTTTGTACACGAGGTGTGTGTTGGTGTGTTGTACACGAGGTGTGTCTGTTGTTGTACACGAGTGTGTGTGTTGTTGTACACGAGGTGTGTCTGTTGTTGTACACGAGTGTGTTGTTGTTGTACACGAGGTGTTTGTTGTTGTACACGAGGTGTGTTGTTGTTGTACACGAGGTGTGTGTTGTACACAGTTGTTGTTGTACACGAGGTGTGTGTTGTTACACGAGGTGTGTGTTGTACACGAGGTGTGTGTTGTTACACGAGTGTGTTTGTACACGAGTGTGTGTTGTTACACGAGGTGTGTGTTGTACACGAGGTGTGTGTTGTACACGAGGTGTGTGTTGTACACGAGGTGTGTGTTGTACACGAGGTGTGTGTTGTACACGAGGTGTGTGTTGTACACGAGGTGTGTGTTGTACACGAGGTGTGTGTTGTTTACACGAGTGTGTGTTGTACACGAGGTGTGTGTTGTACACGAGGTGTGTGTTGTACACGAGGTGTGTGTTGTACACGAGGTGTGTGTTGTACACGAGGTGTGTGTTGTACACGAGGTGTGTCTGTTGTTGTACACGAGGTGTGTCTGTTGTTGTACACGAGGTGTGTCTGTTGTTGTACACGAGGTGTGTCTGTTGTTGTACACGAGGTGTGTCTGTTGTTGTACACGAGGTGTGTCTGTTGTTGTACACGAGGTGTGTCTGTTGTTGTACACGAGGTGTGTCTGTTGTTGTACACGAGGTGTGTCTGTTGTTGTACACGAGGTGTGTCTGTTGTTGTACACGAGGTGTGTCTGTTGTTGTACACGAGGTGTGTCTGTTGTTGTACACGAGGTGTGTCTGTTGTTGTACACGAGGTGTGTCTGTTGTTGTACACGAGGTGTGTGTGTTGTTGTACACGAGGTGTGTGTGTTGTTGTACACGAGGTGTATCAATGCTTGCACACGAAGTGTGCAGAAAAAAAATAAAAACACACCGAGAAATATTTAGCAAAACCGGAACTGAACAGATCCTGAAAAAGTTCCTTGAATCTAGAGAAGCATATGGAAATTATTCCACCATATCTTCGTGAAGGTAACAAGAAACTTCACCTTGAAAACGTCGAGGGGCCTTTTCCCAGCGTCCTTGGAGAGCTTGACTTTGTCAGCTACACGAGATATAGTTACTGGTATCTTGGGGAAAAATAGAGTAGAAAGTTTTCTTCGCCAGAGATTTATCAAAAATTCTCTTTAAGGAACGGAAGAGAGACGTATAGTATTCAACGCTACTGGATATGACGGCACAACAGCCGATCCAAAGAGCTCAGGAAAGTCACAGACGCATTAGCAATCAAAGAAATAAAAGAACGTTAAAGAAATAAAAGAGCGTCAAAGAAAAAAGAACATCAAAGACGAAAGAACACGCTCCTGAATGGAAATTAGTTTGTCATGATGCCTTTATACCGGATGCAAATGTCTTACTGCCGACAGCAATAAAGAAGGGAAGGCACTCTGCAGAACAAGCTTTTATTTTTGCTCTGCGTAGAGCTTTATGAAGTCTTCATAAAGCTCTATGCAGAGCTTAATGAAGCTCTGTTCAGAGGGGAAAAGTTTTCTCAGTAACAACTTGTTCTTCAGCCTATGTCTGTTCTTCACAAGTCCTTTGAACTTGAAAGGAATTTCCAGATGTAACCAGCGCAACAGAGAGACCACAGAGACCAACAGAGGGACCACAGAGACAAACAAGAGGGACCCCACAGAGAGCAACAGAGAGACCACAGAGAATAACAGAGTTTACCATCATCCGACAGGCAATAAGAGACAGCTGTCTGATCATAATGTTATAAAACTTGAGTTCACGGTGGGGTAAACAACTCCATTAAAAGTAACTGAACTTGTTCGTCTCCAAAAGTTTGTCAAAATCTGGTAGACACAGACGTGTAATTCAAATATTTCCCCAAGTCACTGAGCATGGAGAGTAAATAAGTAAACAGTGATACGAAGTAAAGTTTAAGAAAATACTTCCAGACAAGTTCGAAAACAGATCCAAACCCGGCCACCAACAGTGATTTTCCGAGTCTTCTCAAACCAAGAATATTGTCGTAGATCTTGAAGAAGCAGTAAAGGGGCATTTTTCTTTTTTCAACGTGATCTACTGCCGTACCTTAGGTCTCAGTGTCATAACCGTGCGCTGCTTCGGTGACTGCTGGTCGTGGCGCAGCAGTTGGCCAGTCCGGGCTGCGTGTCTGGAGTCTTCAGTCCTCAGTAGTGATGTTCTACTCAATGCCAACAAATCCGTCTCTGATCCACAGCAGGAGCGCCGAGGAGACACTAGCTCTGACAACCACCTCTGGCTGTCACACACACTGATCGAAGGCGAATATAAACTGTTTTAGCCCACTGGTTCACTTACTGGGTATAAAACCTATCGACTACACGAAGGTCATTAAGCCGCATGTAATTTGTTCAACAAAAGTCAAGGACTCTTTGTTTTATTCGTCTAAAGACAGAACAAGTGTCTTAATAATACAGATGACCCGTTGGTGATCAGTCAAGAATACTGTTAGGTAAGGTTTGTCAAGAAACAGTACGCGGGTCTTAAGTCAAGAATATCGTCTGCCTGTCTCTGAGGTTCGTCGGTACTGCCCTCCCGGGTCTTTACCAGTCGGTGACCCGACCTTGACTCCCTATCGCGGGAGCGTCATTGACTAATGTCGATCATGGGAAGAGGTACAAGCACCTCTTCATCGTTTGGAACGATTTGTCTCCAGGCCTAGCCCCATTTTCCGCCCTCACGGGGCTCGTAGGGAGAAGCTAGGCACCTTGGGCTGCCACTAACCCCGCCCCACTGGGCTAGAAGGGTGCGTCAGCTACGTAGAAGCAGACGGTGTCAGGAGGCGCAAAGGCAGCAAGCACTAAAGGACCCTTTTGGAGCCACACCCCAGCTTTGGGCCGCAACCCGAGCGCTGGGGTGTGCTGACTGCTGCTGCTTCTTCACTTATCCGTTGCAACCTCCAAGAATATCGCTGCCATCCTGCCTTGTATAATGCTTATAACTCCAAATCCAGCCTGGTGATTGGCTACCAATGGCCCTCTTAAAACAGCCAGTCACCGTTATGTAGATTGTACCAGCCCCTGAAAACAGGAGTCAACGACGTGCGTGCACTATCAGCTGCTCTCGGGGAAGTCTGATGCGCCCATTGGTTAAATGAAACTTGCTTAAATCGCTAGTCACCCTCATGCATCTCAGCGACTGCTCGCAAGAAAACCTGGAGCCTCCATTAGTTAAGTAGTTTGCTTCGGTAGCCAATAATGGTCGTTTTTGTACTCGTACGCACACACAAACTCCTGCCTCCCACTCATAACAGTAATTTAAAAAATAAATAAAAGCTAAATCTGTGTGGATCACACTGCAGTTTTGTATCCATTCATCTCTTCTATCCTCCCTCGACTCTTATGAGGCTGGTGAAGAGCTCTTGATCCAGTGGGACCCGTAACCACTCCCCCATTCCTCGAACCATTGATCCCGTGGGACCCGTAACCACTCCCCCATTCCTCGAACCAGACCTGATTACCTCAGGTTCCCCCATGAGCTGAATGACCCATACTAGTTGAGCGCTTTTCCCATAAAATAATAATGATAATCTGCCGTCAGCCAGCATGCCCCATTGACGTCACCTGAGAGAAGTGAATCGCAGCTGAAGGAAAAAGTTTGAGTGTAGGTGAGGATAGCTGAGGTAAGCAAATTAGTGCCAGGGTTAAACTTGGTTGGAACTTTGTGTTGAGAGATGACTTAGCTGAGGCAGGGAAGGAGGGAGGGAGGGATTTGAGTGGCAGAAGCCGAGGTCAAGGAGGATATATATATATATATATATATATATATATATATATATATATATATATATATATATATATATATATATATATATATATATATATATATATATATATATATATATCCTCTCTCACCGAGGCACTGCCTTGCCAGAGTCGCGCAGATACGGCGGTTTAGATGTCCCTCTAAACAGCAAATATCCCAAACTCCTCCTTTAGAGTGCAGGCATTGTGCTTCTCACCTCCAGGACTCAAGTCCGACTAACCGGTTGCCCTGAATACCTTTACAAAATATTACCCTGCTCACACTCCAACCGCTTGTGAAGTCCCAAAAACCATTTGTCTCCACTCAATGCTATTTACCACGGTCACACATGGCTGCTGAATATCAAAGTCATACTATTTTGCTCCAGCCTCTTTAAATAACCGAAACACCTCAACAACCCCTCCTCAGCCCTCTGAATAATACGTTTAGTAACTACTCTACACCTTCTAATCTCCAAACTACGAATTCTCTGCATGATATTCACACCACACATTGCCCTCAGACACGACATCTCCACTGCCTCCAGCCTCCTCCTCGATGCAACATTCACATTCCATGCTTCACACCCATGTGAGAGTGTTGGTACCACTATACTCTCATACACACACCTCTTTGCTTCCATGATATATAATTTTCACTCAAAAGTACCCCGATTTGATTCTCAGGCTGGAAATATAGACGTTTGAGAAGTCTTACTCCCGATGTTCCCGTACACCCTGCAGTAAATACTAGGTACCCAGGTATGGGTGGCATCTTTGGAAGGGAAAATGTCGAATATTTTTTTTAGAATTAGCTAAAAGAGCTGTTACCTCAGTTATCCTGCGCAAGTTATCAGAGAGAAGTGGCACCCGTGGCTGTAGAAAGTGGCACCCATGGCTGTAGACACGTAACACCTATGGCTGTAGACACGTAGCACCCATGGCTGTAGCCAAGTGGCACCAGTGGCTGTAAACAAGTTGCCCACCGTAGTTGTAGACAAGTGGCACCCGTGGCTGTAGACAAGTGGCACCCGTGGCTGTAGACAAGTGGCACCCGTGGCTGTAGACAAGTGGCACCCGTGGCTGTAGACAAGGGGCACCCGTGGCTGTAGACAAGTGGCACCCGTGGCTGTAGACAAGTGGCACCCGTGGCTGTAGACAAGTGGCACCCGTGGCTGTAGACAAGTGGCACCCGTGGGTGTGCCAACACAGATGATGAGAGCCACGTAAGTTACAAGTGGTGGAGTTGCAATATGTCGTTTGAGTGGTCCTTTGAGAGAAGCAGAAAGTGAGTTTCTAAAGGGCCAGTCAGCCAGTCAGCCAGTCAACCAGCCAGTCAGAGAGCCAGATGGCTGTGAATGACTTGTGAAAGAAAAAAGTCAATGTCATATTTGTTCATTTATCACCGAGTAGTTTCAAAATTACATGTGCACGAACTTGTTTACACACACACACACACACCCACACACACACACACACACACACAGGCAGAAGTACAAAGGGATCTGGACAGGCTGCAAGCCTGGTCCAGCAATTGGCTCCTGGAGTTCAACCCCACGAAATGCAAAGTCATTAAGATTGGGGAAGGGCAAAGAAGACCGCAGACGGAGTACAGTCTAGGGGCCAGAGACTGCAAACCTCATTCAAGAAAAAAGATCTTGGGGTGAGTATAACACCAGGGACATCTCCTGAGGCGCACATCAACCAAATAACTGCTGCAGCATATGGGCGCCTAGCAAACCTAAGAACAGCATTCCGACATCTTAATAATGAATCGTTCAGGACCCTGTACACTGTGTACGTTAGGCCCATACTGGAGTATGCAGCACCAGTTTGGAACCCACACCTAGCCAAGCACGTGAAGAAGCTCGAGAAAGTGCAAAGGTTTGCAACAAGACTAGTCCCGGAGCTAAGGTGTATGTCCTACGAGGAGAGGTTAAGGGAAATCGACCTGACGACATTGGAGGACAGGAGAGACAGGGAGGACATGATAACGACATATAAGATACTGAGAGGAATTGACAAAGTGGACAGAGACAGAATGTTCCAGAGATGGGACACAGCAACAAGGGGACACAGTTGGAAGTTGAAGACTCAGATAAATCACAGAGATGTTAGGAAGTATTTCTTCAGTCACAGAGTAGTCGGGAAGTGAAATAGTTTAGGAAGCGATGTAGTGGAGGCAGGATCAATACATAACTTTAAGAAGAGGTATGATAAAGCTCATGGAGCAGGGAGAGTGACCCAGTAGCGGCCAGTGAAGAGGCGGGGCCAGGAGCTATGAATCGACCCCTGCAGCCACAACTAGGTGAGTACAACTGAGTACACACACACACACACGCACATCTTGCAGAAGAAACCTGTACCGGGACAACGTTTTGCTCAGGGTAGAGCTATATTAAATCCTAATGCAAACTTGATAAAGATCTATGCAAAGCGAAACTGTCCAAGTAAAAGTTAGCTCTCCCACGTGTGTACTATCTTCCCTTGTTTTAGAGTGTACATCAAATAAGGTGTGCGCAAAAGACGTTTCATTTACGCACTTTTATCTAAGAAAGTCCAGCGGCACTAATAGGTTCTGTGTTAGTATTACCATGTCAGTGTCCTGGGGTCCAAAAAAAAAAAAATTAAGTCCGGCAAAATCGTGAAATAAACAAGGAAGTAAAATAATGGTCCAGGTGTCTGGTCTCAGGTGAGATCGATCGTGCAGTCATGATGAGGGTATCATCATACAGTCATGATGAGGGTATCATCATACAGTCATGATGAGGGTATCATCATACAGTCATGATGAGGGTATCATTATGCAGTCACTATGTTACCTCAGGTAAGAACCTTCAAGGAGAAACCATACTGCCTCATGTAAGAACCAGACAGGAACTATGTTGCCTCAAGCACCATCATGAGCTATGATACATGGCACAAAACTCCCCACTAACGCTGCCCTAAATTCCAGACAGTAAAGCAGCAGCTGGCAACATTGTGGCTTCCAACGCCAGAGGTCATTAAGCAAACCGCAATTTTTTTTCCCAGAAATATGACAGTAATGGGATGTAAACTCATATTTTTGTTTATGCTGATTTACGCCATGTTTAACACTGCCAACGAAAGTAAAGATGCGCTTAGCAGAACAAGCTTTGACTAGGACATTATTTCACTCTGTGTTGATGAGATGATGAAGGGGACTCAATAAACAGCTACACAGATCGATACGCTGTCTAAATCCATGTTTGTTCAGCAGAATTGTTTCTTTCCTTCACTATTTGTTGTGTGTTCTTTGTGGGCTGTGAAGGCTTTGCATTACTGTGGACAGCTTGTGACAAAAGCCTTCTGAATTGTAGTTTTGTGTGGAGCTTTGGATGAGATCCTTCTTAAGTGTGGTGTTGTGAGAAGCTTGGGACGAGATCCCTCTTAAGTGTGATTTTGTGAGATGCTTGGGACGAGATCCTTCTTAAGTGTGGTGTTGTGAGAAGCTTGGGACGAGATCCTTCTTAAGTGTGATTTTGTGAGAAGCTTGGGACGAGATCCTTCTTAAGTGTGATTTTGTGAGAAGGTTGGGACGAGATCCTTCATAAGTGTGGTTTTCTGAGAAGCTTGGGACGATATCCTTCTGAAGAAATGGGGTCAAGTGCACGTATTGGACTATAGATGTGAGTCTCATTCTAGACTCTGACCAGTACCGGAGAGGAAGGTCCGGGTTCGCCAGAGGACGAGACGACTCAGAGTGCGGCGAAAGAGAGAGAGAGCAACCCGGCTGGCGGCGCCGAATGCGAAGATTCAAAACAATAACCACGGAACCGACACCGCTGCTGAGTGGGAACGCGGCCAAGAGGAACCAATAGTGTTGGAGAAGCGTTTCCTGGCTGAGGTAAAGGGGAGAAAGAGAAGAGGAGGAGTAGGAGGTGGTCACGCGATAATCTGTGGTTAGTTGGAACTGTTCAACTATTTCTAGTAACGGCTGGATGTCTTGTGTTGATTGCTAGGGTCTAGAACTAGAAAAACAGACAAACCGTCTTCACAACTACACCATTTGTTCCAGCCTCCTCGCCCCTCGGCTTTGTTCCAGCCGCCTCGCCCCTCGGCTTTGTTCCAGCCTCCTCGCCCCTCGGCTTTGTTCCAGCCGCCTCGCCCCTCGGCTTTGTTCCAGCCGCCTCGCCCCTCGGCTTTGTTCCAGCCGCCTCGCCCTCGGCTTTTCCAGCCGCCTCGCCCCTCGGCTTTGTTCCAGCCGCCTCGCCCCTCGGCTTTGTTCCAGCCGCCTCGCCCCTCGGCTTTGTTCCAGCCGCCTCGCCCCTCGGCTTTGTTCCAGCCGCCTCGCCCCTCGGCTTTGTTCCAGCCGCCTCGCCCCTCGGCTTTGCTCCAGCCACCTCGCCACTCGGCTTTGCTCCAGCCACCTCGCCACTCGGCTTTGCTCCAGCCACCTCGCCACTCGGCTTTGCTCCAGCCACCTCGCCACTCGGCTTTGCTCCAGCCACCTCGCCACTCGGCTTTGCTCCAGCCACCTCGCCACTCGGCTTTGCTCCAGCCACCTCGCCACTCGGCTTTGTTCCAGCCACCTCGCCACTCGGCTTTGCTCCAGCCACCTCGCCACTCGGCTTTGTTCCAGCCACCTCGCCACTCGGCTTTGCTCCAGCCACCTCGCCACTCGGCTTTGTTCCAGCCACCTCGCCACTCGGCTTTGCTCCAGCCACCTCGCCACTCGGCTTTGCTCCAGCCACCTCGCCACTCGGCTTTGTTCCAGCCACCTCGCCACTCGGCTTTGTCCAGCCACCTCGCCACTCGGCTTTGTTCCAGCCACCTCGCCACTCGGCTTTGTTCCAGCCACCTCGCCACTCGGCTTTGTTCCAGCCACCTCGCCACTCGGCTTTGTTCCAGCCACCTCGCCACTCGGCTTTGTTCCAGCCACCTCGCCACTCGGCTTTGTTCCAGCCACCTCGCCACTCGGCTTTGTTCCAGCCACCTCGCCACTCGGCTTTGTTCCAGCCACCTCGCCACTCGGCTTTGTTCCAGCCACCTCGCCACTCGGCTTTGTTCCAGCCACCTCGCCACTCGGCTTTGTTCCAGCCACCTCGCCACTCGGCTTTGTTCCAGCCACCTCGCCACTCGGCTTTGTTCCAGCCACCTCGCCACTCGGCTTTGTTCCAGCCACCTCGCCACTCGGCTTTGTTCCAGCCACCTCGCCACTCGGCTTTGTTCCAGCCACCTCGCCACTGGCTTTGTTCCAGCCACCTCGCCACTCGGCTTTGTTCCAGCCACCTCGCCACTCGGCTTTGTTCCAGCCACCTCGCCACTCGGCTTTGTTCCAGCCACCTCGCCACTCGGCTTTGTTCCAGCCACCTCGCCACTCGGCTTTGTTCCAGCCACCTCGCCACTCGGCTTTGTTCCAGCCACCTCGCCACTCGGCTTTGTTCCAGCCACCTCGCCACTCGGCTTTGTTCCAGCCACCTCGCCACTGGCTTTGTTCCAGCCACCTCGCCACTCGGCTTTGTTCCAGCCACCTCGCCACTCGGCTTTGTTCCAGCCACCTCGCCACTCGGCTTTGTTCCAGCCACCTCGCCACTCGGCTTTGTTCCAGCCACCTCGCCACTGGCTTTGTTCCAGCCACCTCGCCACTCGGCTTTGTTCCAGCCACCTCGCCACTCGGCTTTGTTCCAGCCACCTCGCCACTCGGCTTTGTTCCAGCCACCTCGCCACTCGGCTTTGTTCCAGCCACCTCGCCACTCGGCTTTGTTCCAGACTCACCCTTTCCAGCCACCTGCCACGGCTTTGTTCCAGCCACCTCGCCACTCGGCTTTGTTCCAGCCACCTCGCCACTCGGCTTTGTTCCAGCCACCTCGCCACTCGGCTTTGTTCCATCCATGTTGTTCCAGCCACTCGCCAGTTTGTTAGCCACCTCGCCACTCGGCTTTGTTCCAGCCACCTCGCCACTCGGCTTTGTTCCAGCCACCTCGCCACTCGGCTTTGTTCCAGCCACCTCGCCGTTCTGATTGGCATCGAGCTATTGCGCGAAGGCATCAAATTCCTGCATAGTCCCGGCCTCATTAATTATACAATAAACATATATTAAAATACTACACAAGATAACTCATCCGCAGAATAAAGTCGCAGTTTAAATGACAAAACTTCCTTACAGACACACACACATATACGGGGCCAGGAGCTATGACTCGACCCCTGCAACCACAACTAGGTGAGTACACACACACGCATATATAACAGGCCTAGTGTCTAATCGACATGTGCATTGGACAGAATGGTAACTAACACACGCAGTTATATCAACTAGGCAGTGTGTAACGCAGGAGCCATCGTAGTGTGTAACGCAGGAGCCATCGTAGTGTGTAACGCAGGAGCCATCAAGCCAGGGTGACGTAGCGTCTTGTTTACTCTTACGTGACTCGCCTTTAGGGTCCTCTGATCAGTCTCTGCACCAGGTCTGGGGCACGATTGTGGAATTAACCTCAACGAGCATCGTGTTCCTTTACATGAATGCTTAAACACCGATGTGTGTTCTGAAGGGGAACTTGGTAATACATGACTCAGTGTGACCTAAGACGATGGTTGTGGCCATGGTTGTGGCCATGGTGGCGGCCATGGTTGTGGTCATGGTGGCGGCTGGTAAGACACATAGGCAACATTTAGGCATCTTTATTCCGAAATGTTTCGCCTACACAGTAGGCTTCTTCAGTCGAGTACAGAAAGTAGGCAGGAGCAGTAGAGATGTGAAGACGATGTAATCAGTCCATCACCCTTGTAGATTTGAGGTGGTCAGTCCCTCAGCCTGGAGAAGAGTTCTGTTTCATAGTCTGAAACAATGTGAAGAACAAGCGACAGTGTGGAGACTTATATACTGTCGGCAGGAGAGGTGTAGAGTAGTAGAAGGAAGAATGTAATCCCTGAGAGGTCACGTCCCTCTCAGATCCAACCATTCTCTCTTGAAAAAGTTGTTAAAGGTGTTTTCTTGTATACCATTTTTGATATTCACTGTCAGACACTGCAACACAATGGCATCTTGGTACATTCTACCTTCTACAACTCTACACCTCTCATGTCTTGCCGTACTGATCCATTTACTTTGCTAAGAATTAGTTTATGCAGTGGTACCTCGGTTTTCGTACAGCTCCCAACTCGAACAATTATGAAAGTGTATTATTGTTGTAAGTGCCTTTGTAAGTGTATTTTTGGGGTCTGAAACGGACTAATCTAATTTACATGTGTCCTTATGGGAACAAATTCGTTCGGTAACGGCGCTCAAACATCATTCTGGAATGAATTATCGACGAAAACCGAGGTACCACTGTATTTTGCTTAACTGGTACTCTTTGCAATCACCTTGTTAAAAATGTTATTATCCATTTAAGTCTTGTGTGCGTTTTTTTTTACCTTCCAATCTCTAAGTAAATTTGTCCTGTTGTAATAGTTACGAGAGGTAGGATCGTCCTGCTCTAAAATTATGCTGACTTGGGTTGTGAAACTCGAGCTGTATCGTAACGTCACATTCTATAAAGTTTCATGATGTGTGGTGCCGATACTGCAAGTCTGCAGTTTCTGTCATCCCTCTACTGCCTCCGCTGTGTAGCAAGGTTTTGTTGAAAATTGTATAAAATACCGTCAAGTTGATGAGTAAGACGCATGTGCACGTCTTCAAGATCTTCGACCTCATCTTCGAGAGTATTTAAAAAGACTCCAACCTCATGCTTCAGTTTCTTATTGTTCCAGACCATGAAGCTGAGGGACTGACCACCTCAAATACTACTTCTTCAAAGCTACATCTGCTGTCTCTGTATTTGACTGAAGAAGCCTACTGTGTAGGCGAAACGTTTCAACAATAAAGATACCCAACTGCTGAACGTGTGTTACTCATCACCAGGGTTATATTTGTGTGATAAATGGTTTTGAAAACTGACGAGTTGAAGATTGAGACACTTATGCAGCATATGGGAATCTTTATTAAGGAAACGTTTCGCCACACAGTGGCTTCATCAGTCCAATACAAAGCAGAAAGGTGTAAGGAGAGGAGGAGTTTGAGGTAATCAGTCCCTTGGCCTGGAGTCGATGTGTTCAGGCCATCAATCTTGTAGAAAGCACAGCACAGAGCCGTAGAAGTGGCTTATATACTGTAGTCAGGTGAGGCGAAGCAGGAGGAGGCGGGGTCATAGTGGTACCATCCACTAGTAGAAGTAGGTCTTCGTCTAAAGTAAAAGGACACAAATGCAAATGTGACATTTTATTGCGGCAACGTTTCTCTCTCCAGGAGCTTTGTCAAGCCGTTACAAACAATACATGGACACACAGGATATATATATATATATATATATATATATATATATATATATATATATATATATATGCTCAGAGTGAGGTGTAATACTAGTGGTGGTGGTTGTAGTAGAGACATAAGTTGTAGTAGTAGTAGTAATACAAGTAGTAATGCAAGTTGATTGTTCTACCTTATTGTATTTCTACTACTACTACAACTTATCCAAGTTGATTGTTCTACTATTGTATAGTAGGCACAAATGCAACTAATGTGACATTTTATTGTGGCAACGTTTCGCTCACCAGGAGCTTTGTCAAGCCGTTAGCCACAATAAAATGTCACATTAGTTGCATTTGTGTCCTTTTACTTAACATATTGTCGGAAATTCTAACAATATTAATACACTTCGTCTAAAGGTTGGACAAGTATTGAAGAATTTCTTGTATCAAGATCCCATGATGTTGCAGTGTCTGACAGATGTGGTAAATAATAAGAACAGAAAAATATAAATAATAATAAAATATAAATAATAAAATATAACTAATAATAATAATAAAAATAATAATATAAAAAAAAATTTACACAGATTTTCTCCTTCCTGTATTTTATTTATTCTCTCACTTCTATGTTTACTATATTTTGGGATGCAGACTTTACTGACAAAAATGTCAATAATGTGGATTTATCGAGGTGGTTGTGGTGGTGGTGGTAGAAGTGGTGGTTGTAGTGGTGGTGGTAGAAGTGGTGGTTGTAGTGGTGGTCGTAGAAGTGGTGGTTGTAGTGGTGGTCGTAGAAGTGGTGGTTGTAGTGGTGGTGGTGATGGTGGTGGTAGAAGTGGTAGTGGTGATGGTGGTGGTAGAAGTGGTGGTGGTGATGGTGGTGGTAGAAGTGGTGGTTGTAGTGGTGATGGTGGTGGTGGTAGAAGTGGTGGTTGTAGTGGTGGTGGTGATGGTGGTGGTAGAAGTGGTGGTTGTAGTGGTGGTGGTGGTGGTAGAAATGGTGGTTGTAGTGGTGGTGGTAGAAGTGGTGGTTGTAGTGGTGGTGGTGGTGGTAGAAGTGGTGGTTGTAGTGGTGGTGATGGTGGTGGTGGTTGTAGTGGTGATGGTGCTTGTGGTTGTAGTGGTGGTGGTGATAGTGGTGGTGGTGGTGGTGGTGGTGGTGGTGTAGTGGTGATGGTGCTTGTGGTTGTAGTGGTGGTGGTGAGTGGTGGTGGTGGTGGTGGTTGTAGTGGTGATGGTGGTGGTAGTAGTGGTGATGGTGGTGGTGGTTGTAGTGGTGATGGTGGTGGTGGTTGTAGTGGTGATGGTGGTGGTGGTTGTAGTGGTGATGGTGGTGGTGGTTGTGGTGGTGGTGGTTGTAGTGGTGATGGTGGTGGTGGTTGTAGTAGTGGTTGTAGTGGTGGTGGTGATGGTTGTAGCGGTGGTGGTGATGGTAGAAGTGGTGGTTGTAGTGGCGGTGGTGGTGATGGTAGAAGTGGTGGTTGTAGTGGTGGTGGTGGTGATGGTAGTGGTAGAAGTGGTGGTTGTAGTGGTGGTGGTGATGGTGGTGGTAGTAAGTGGTGGTTGTAGTGGTGGTGGTGATAGGAAGTGGTGGTTGTAGTGGTGGTGGTGATAGTAGAAGTGGTGGTTGTAGTGGTGGTGGTGATGGTGGTAGAAGTGGTGGTGTGTAGTGGTAGTGGTGGTGTAGTGGTGGTGGTGAGTGGTGTGGTGGTGGTGTGTGGTAGTGGTGGTGGTATGGTGGTAGTGGTGGTGGTGATGGTGGTAGTGGTGGTGGGTGGTGGTGTGGTGGTAGTGGTGGTGGATGGTGGTGGTGGTGGTGGTAGTGGTGGTGATGGTGGTAGTGGTGGTGGTGGTGATGGTGGTAGTGGTGGTGGTAGTGGTGGTGGTGGTAGTGTGGTGGTAGTGGTGGTGGTGGTGATGGTGGTAGTGGTGGTGGTGGTGTGGTGGTGATGGTGGTAGTGATGGTGGTAGTGGTGGTGGTGGTGGTGGTGGTGGTGATGGTGATGGTGGTGGTGGTGGTGGTGATGGTGGTGGTGGTGGTGGTGATGGTGGTGGTGGTAGATGGTGGTAGTGGTGGTGGTGTTAGTAGTAGTAGTAGTGGTGGTGGTGGTGGTAATAGTAGTCGTAGGTGTGGTTGGTATTGGTGTCGGAGGTGTAATGGTGGGCGTGATGACGGTGGGCGTGGTGATGGTGGAGGCGATGGGTGTGTTAGTGTTGGGCGTAGTAGTTGTGTTCGTAGTTTCGAGCGAGTTTGTGTTGGCAATGGTGATGTGATGGTGGTAGTGGTGTTGGCGGCGAACGCGGTGGTGGTGGTGGCGGTGGTAGCGGTGATGCAGGAGGTCGGTCAGTATGTGTGCGCAAGGGGCTGGAGTCGGACCACCGCCAGTATCCCTTGCTTCTCGCCTGTGTGAGACGTGGCTCTTCCTCCTGCCACCTGACAGGAAGCTGCCTGAGGCACTTGACTGGCACCCACGCCCATGGACCAACCCTCCCACACGTCCCTACCAGTGCCACACCTCTCACATCTTAGGCCTACTCTTCCGGTACACGGTTTCGAAATCCAGCCCCTCACGTGGGTATGAGAGTCTCTCCTGTCTCGAAGAAGTGTCTCTTCAGTGGCGTCTTGAGACACCTGTTCTACGTTAATTCTGTATTTGAGCGGCAAGAATCATAGATCGAATACTGGCGTGAGAATTCAATCCCTAGGCGATATACACAGAGCAGGACTGGTCAATTTAGGCCTCTGTTTCTCACTGCTCACCAGACACGATACCTAGCAACTGGTTCCCGATATCTGTCTAGCGGGACACGGTAACTGTCCAGCGGGACGCGTTACCTGTCCAGCGGGACGCGATACCTGTCCAGCGGGACGCGATACCTGTCCAGCGGGACGCGATACCTGTCCAGCGGGACACGATACCTGTCCAGCGGGACACGATACCTGTCCAGCGGGACACGATACCTGTCCAGCGGGACACGATACCTGTCCACTTAGCTACGGCACCTGTAAACTTTAGTACCATGAGACGGCATCCAGTTCTTATCGGCAGACCAATTATGCTCTCTTCCTGAGCCTGTGTTATGTAAACTATCTTCAGTTTTCTCCCCCACGAAAACTGAGTAAAAGGGAACCGTAACGCGAAACAAAAACAAAACAAAAAAAGATCCTTACAAATATAAATAGTTGAACATCTGTTTTTTTTTTTTTAATGAGAAAAATTTAAACTTTCGTTGCGCCTCTGAAGGACGACCCTGGGTGATCCAAAAGTAGTCACGAGGGTAGTCCTCTATTCCCAGATCGTCTGGAGATCAGAAGCCTTATTTCCAGTACCATCCGTGTGGCCCTGAGTGACCTGACGCATCAGGCATACGGGTCAAGACGACCTGACCACCTGCAAAATCTCGAACGAACCTGCAGATACGTGGAAAAAGTCTTTAGATTCCGAGATTCTGCTACTGAACTGGGATTTCACGATCAATATCCTAAACTTATATCACACTGAGTCCAAACTCGCGTAAATCCAAGTGTAATACCCCCGCGAGAGTGACTTCACGCTGACCACCGCGAAGATCTAGGCGACAGTCAAACTATATTCAAGCTCTCAATGTTTCCCGAACTGCCTCCTGGAGACACATTCGTGAAGATATAAACGCGGAGGTGTGTGAGTGTGCGGGGAGGCCGGAGGTGGTGGAGGTGTGAAATATGCGTGCCGGCAGCAAGATCAAGGTCGCCCGCTTCCACCACCGCTACACAGGACCCTGATAGACGGGAGGAATTCACACTATCTTCTTCGGTTTCTTTACCTTCCTCCCGTCTCCCTCCCCCCCCATCCTTATCGCCTTTCCTACCTTCTCCTCTTCGCTTTACTTTTTTATATAGTTTTATATATTATCTATTTATTTTGCCAATACATTTTTTTTACTCTTACTACATCTACTATCATAACCTTAATTCAATTACCTATTATTCTGAAAGCTGTTGTCTCTCTGCACTGACTATATCCTCCTAATTGTACTTCTATCTAACCCTGCCACAAGTACTTAGCCATGTAATAGATAAATTTTGTTCCTTAGCATACATTTGGCCTCTGCCATACATTTAGCATTCTTAAATCCCCTCTGTCTTGTTGTAACGTTCCCAGTTTTTCTTTAGTATATCCAAACCATTCACCCGTAACTTCTCGGTGTAGTTTTCCCTACACATTTCTCCTACTCTTCTCATTAAACTTCTCCTCTCAAAACTTCGGCCAGTCCATAATTCCAGACTATTTTCCTTACGCCTTTCCTTAAGTCATCCTTGTGGCTCCTCCCTGGTCGTTGTGTCATCGTGGTAGTCTTGGCACCTCCACCGCTTCACCGCAGCCATGAGTCGTGCAGCTCGTCCCTTCAACAGGTGCAAGAGTGCCACCTTCCACATCGACGGTGCCACATACACCATAGGTAAGTGCCACACTACCTCACACGAATCCTAATCACAAAATTTTGAGCCATTAACGACGATCTGAGTGAAAGGCCTTTTCACAGAAATATTTTTTATCTTTAGATTTTTTCGTATGTAGTTGTATTTGGTATTTAAATGGTAATATTAGGGGTTTCAATCTGATCTGTCAAGGCATTGCACTTAGCTTATATATTGTCGGGGCGATTCTTTACTGTGGAAACTGAAAGGGCTCTGATGAAATTGACGACCCTTTTAACAAAAAGTTGCTGCCTATCTGAAGAAAGTGACGACCATTTCAAGAAACTGACGACCCTCTGGAAAAGCTCATCACATTCGACAAAAGCTGACTTCTTAAAAAAAGGCACCCAACGACCTTTGGAAGAAACTGACCTTCTCCTGAAAAAAGACCCTCTGAAGACACTGACGACCCTCTGAAGAAAAGTGACAACTTTATGAAGTAACTGACGACTCTCAGTAAAAAAAATCTTCTGTAGAAACTGACGACCATCTGTTGAAAGTAACAATTCTCTGTAGAAACTGACGACTCTACAGAAAATGACGACCCTCTGTAGACGTTGACGACCCTCTGTAGAAGCTGACGACCCTTTGAAGAAGCTGATGACCATCTGTAGAAGTTGACGGCCCTGTAGAAACTGACGACCCTCTGTAGAGATTGACTACCGTCTGTAAAGGTTGACGACTCTGTAGAAACTAACGACCCTCTGTAAAAGTGACGACCATCTGTAGAGGTTGACGACCCTCTGTAGAAACTGACGACCTCTCTGTAGAAACTGACGACCTCTGTAGAAACTGACGACCCTCTGTAGAAACTGACGACCCTCTGTAGAAACTGACGACCCTCTGTAGAAACTGACGACCCTCTGTAGAAACTGACGACCCTCTGTAGAAACTGACGACCCTCTGTAGAAACTGACGACCCTCTGTAGAAACTGACGACCCTCTGTAGAAACTGACGACCCTCTGTAGAAACTGACGACCCTCTGTAGAAACTGACGACCCTCTGTAGAAACTGACGACCCTCTGTAGAAACTGACTCCTTCTTAAACTGACTACTAAATCGTGCCTTCTACCGAGTCAACTTCTAATCATAACCAAGCGGTAAACCCGTAAGGGTCACACAGCAGCACCAGTGTCAGCATTTATAGGTCACGGGAGTCATACAGCGAATAGTATATATAAAAAAAAACATATATTCTAAATTGCTTTCATCATTAATATTTAACGGTGGCTTTATCGAGTCAGACAGATCTGTCTGTGACTCGATAAAGCCCACTGCGTGGGCGAAACGTTGTCAATAAAGGATCACATTATACTGCTTATGTGTTTATTTTTCCATTATGTCGGTATTTTATACCATTTATTTCCATTTAACGGTGGTATTGAGAATTTTTTTCTTTTTAGAGGTTCGTGGAAATTTTAGACTCTCTCCTGTCTATAAGGTCCCAAAATAAACGGAATTTCTAGAAAGTAGTAGACTTCTGGGGTTTGTGTGCAACATATTGATCTATTTCTTAGTGTTTCAGAGCATTAATAGTGTGTATATATATATATATATATATATATATATATATATATATATATATATATATATATATATATAGTATAGGATTACTACTACTGCTACTGCTGCTACTACTACTACTGCTGCTACTACTACTGCTGCTACTACTACTGCTGCTACTACTACTGCTGCTACTACTACTACTGCTGCTACTACTACTGCTGCTACTACTACTGCTACTACTACTGCTTACTACTACTGCTACTACTACTGCTACTACTACTGCTATTACTGCTACTACTACCAACAATAGTAAATAATTGGCATTATTCAGTAGGGGTCAAGAAGGGATTGGAGAAGGGAGATTAATGAGGTTTAATCCGAGGAAATAGAGAGCAGCTTCAATTCCTTGGATCAAGAGCCCCGACGCCAGCATCAGGGCACCTCTTATGAATGTTGAAATTTTTAAAGTTGTAGGAAATTAATGTTTGTGTGTGTGTGTGTGTACTCACCTAATTGTACTCACCTAATTGTGGTTGCAGGGGTCGAGACTAAGCTCCTGGCCCCGCCAGGAGCTGTGTGTGTATGGTGTATTCACTGATTTGTGTTTGCGAGGATCGAATATCAGCTCCTGGCCCTTTCTTTTAAACTACAATCGCTGGCTTCCTATCACACCCATTCCACTTATTTACCCAGAGGCTGAAAACCTATTTCCTAACATCCACGTGTCTCCCTCTATGACCCCCCTTGATCCCTTTGTCACGCACAGGGGCAATGGGTCAAGGGATCGGAAGGGGGGGGGTCAAGGGGTCAAGAAGTCATTGATACAGAATAACGACGTTCGTTACTCAGTGACGTAATGTAAAGTTTTACTTCCAGGATGATTAAGAACGTAACGTAATTTTAATTCCAAGATGATCACGGACGTGATGTAAAGAATAAATTTCATTTCAGGATGATCAAGGACGTGAAGTAAAGAAAGATTTTCCTTCCAGAATGATCAAGGACGTTATGTAAAGATTTTTTTTTAGTATGATCAAGGACGTGATGTAAAGAAAGATTTTCCTTCCAGGATGATCAAGGACGTGATGTAAAGAAAGATTTTCCTTCCAGGATGATCAAGGACGTGATGTAAAGAAAGATTTTCCTTCCAGGATGATCAAGGACGTGAAGTAAAGAAAGATTTTCCTTCCAAAATGATCAAGGACGTTATGTAAAGATTTTTTTTAGTATGATCAAGGACGTGATGTAAAGAATAAATTTCCTTTCAGGATGATCAAGGACGTGAAGAAAGATTTTCCTTCCAGAATGATCAAGGACGTTATGTAAAGATTTTTTTAGTATGATCAAGGACGTGATATAAAGAAAGATTTTCCTTCCAGGATGATCAAGGACGTGATGTAAAGAAAGATTTTCCTTCCAGGATGATCAAGGACGTGATGTAAAGAAAGATTTTCCTTCCAGGATGATCAAGGACGTGATGTAAAGAAAGATATTCCTTCCAGGATGATCAAGGACATGAAGTGAAGAAATATTTTCCTTCTAGGATGATCAAGGACATGAAGTAAAGATTTTCCTTCCAGGATGATCAAGGACGTGATGTAAAGAAAGATTTTCCTTCCAGGATGATCAAGGACATGAAGTAAAGAAAGATTTTCCTTCCAGGATTATCAAGGACGTGATGTAAAGAAAGATTTTCCTTCCAGGATGATCAAGGACATGAAGTAAAGAAAGATTTTCCTTCCAGGATGATCAAGGACGTGATGTAAAGAAAGCTTTTCCTTCCAGAATGATCAAGGACATGAAGTAAAGAAAGCTTTTCCTTCCAGGATAATCAAGGACATGAAGTAAAGAAAGCTTTTCCTTCCAGGATGATCAAGGACGTGATGTAAAGAAAGATTTTCCCTCCAGGATGATCAAGACGTGAAGTAAAGAAAGATTTTCCTTCTAGGATGATCAAGAGAGACCTGGCATGGGACACCCTCACAGTAATGTTTTTGTTTACACTTCGCAACTCAGTCGCAGCCATATATTTTCCCAGGAAAAAATAATGTGTTGACGCTGTGTGATTTCATATCTTCCGAAAATTATTTTAAAGAGACTACAATATATAACATTATATAATATTAAAGGGTTTATAATAGATAATTAAGGGGTAATAGATGTTAAGTCCCCATTCATACGTGTTATTATCTGAGTTTTAGGTCAGATACTGCTGTGTGTGTGTGTGTGTGTGTGTGTGTGTGTGTGTGTGTGTGTGTGAGCAACCAGCCTCTGATGGTTGGCATTAGGTACGCAGTTGGGAGGTCACCGCTCTAGACATATTGCAAGATTGAACCAGCGGCCTTGTTTGTCCTCTGAGCGAAGCTGTCTCATTAGAATTATAACTCAGTGAGTCCTGCCTTCATCACTCACTCTCTCTCTCCTTCATCACACATCTCTCTCTCCCTTCCGTATCATACATCTCCCTATCACCATTCCTCATCACCCTTCTTCACACTTCTCCCTCTTTTACCCTTCCACATGTGTGTGTGTGTTTCTGTTATAGTAATTTCTCGCCCCGTTTTTTGCCGTCTGTTTATGTAATTTAAGCGCAGCAACAGAACAATTATTTCTAATCTGACTCTTCCACTGTTGTGACTGCTCTCTGAACGGTTTACTGTTGTCTTCTGTTGTTCCTGTCTGTTATTGCCTGTTGGAATGATCCCTCTTTCACCCTTCACGCCTCAATTCTCTCACTTAATTCACTCATTCCTACTTTGAAAAGTAATTCAAAGTCTATTCCAGATGACTTTTCGCACAGGAAGTTGTGCCATCAAGTCTAAATAAGACTTAATATACGTTAACAGGCCTCTTATCCCTGCTGCTAATTTTTCAATTATGCCTCTTTACTCTTCCTCTTCACCTGTTTCCTCCTTCCTACGTTTCTCCTGCTCATGCTGGAATCTACGTGGGTGTCATGTAACGCGGTATCCTGGTGGTCGCTGTCTGCTAGGGAGAGGCGACAGGCGCCTCCCACCTGTATTGATTCAATTTGCGATTCCTCGTTCCTGAGAGCGACCTGTCTCGCTTTCCGCTACGGTAATGTCGAGGTCGTTGCTCGTTTAGTTAACTTCAAGTTTTGGGTTGTTTAAGTTCAGGTCATAGGCTGGGTTTTTTTTCGTTTAGGTTTATGACGCTAGCTGTTGTTGACGCTTAAATTGTAGCCTATGTACTTGCATTGTACGCTGTGTTCTAAGCTTACATTGTAGGCTCTTTTCTAAGCTCAGATCGTAGACTATTTTTTTAGAATAGATTAATTTTCCTGGCAGCGTTAATTTATGGTTTGGAGGCGGTCCTCTAGAGAAAATTAGGTAAAAAAAATCTATACATTTTCCCCCGTCATCGGCCATATTGCGTATTTACTGGAGGGGATGTTGGGGGTCTTGATGTAGGTGGGGTCTTGATGGAGGTAGGGTCTTGATGGAGGTGAGGTCTTGATGGAGGTGGGGTCTTGATGGAGGTGGGGTCTTGATGGAGGTGGGGTCTTGATGGAGGTGGGGTCTTGATGGAGGTGGGGTCTTGATGGAGGTGGGGTCTTGATGGAGGTGGGATTTTGATAGCGGGGGTCTTGTTGGAGATGGGGTCTTGATAAAGGGAGTCCTTTATGGAAGTGGGGTCTTGTTGGAGATGGAGTTTTGATAAAGGGGGTCTTTATGGAGGGGGCTTTTGATGGAGGTGGGGTCTTGGAAGGGGTCAGAGAGGTCATGGACTTAGAGGTTGGCTTCAAAACTCGTATTTGATACATTACACAATTTTAAGCAGGAAGAGAGGATATTTTTCTTCTAATTTTTTTTTTAAGACTTTCTTCCTTGTCCTTTGGTTTTCTTCAACTCAGTCCATCCGACCTTTTCTCTCCGTGTCTCCTACCCTTCCCTCTCTTTTCCATCCTCACTCCCTCCCTTCCCTCTTCCATCTTTACTCCCTCACTCTTCCATCCTTCCTCTCTCACTTCATGTAGCCATTAAAAATTAAAGCAGTTCCTCATCCCGGCCTAAAATTTCTGAAATATATCTCAAATATATTCCAAATATATACCAAATATATCCCAATTATTTTCCAGTACATATCAAATATATAAATATCCCACATACAAATCAAATATATCCCAAATATATACTAAATATGTACAGATATATCCCAATTATATTCCAAATATATACCAAATATATCTCAAAAAAATATACCAAATGTTTCATCAAAAACTCTGGCTAAAGCTGCTCGCTCAAGAGATTTAAAATGTTCCTCGTGAAATTCCGAATAATTTTGCTAGAATATAACAAGGCTTTGGGCGAAAGGTATTGCGAAGAATGAGACTGAGTGAGCGAAACAATCTTGACGAGGCTGACTTGAACGCTGCTTCTGGAATATTATATATATATATCTCAAATCTTTGGGCCTTTTCAGACCGAGGTTAGGTGAAGCAAGAATGGAAGACAATGTTGAAATATCTTTTTATCGCTTTCTTTCTTTCTTTCCTCTCTCTCTCTCTCTCTCTCTCTCTCTCTTTCTTTCCTTCCCTCTTTTTGACGCACTTCCTCCCCCTCCCCACCACACCGGTCAAGTACGTCAAGAAATTAGAGAAAGTGAAAAGGTTTGCAACAAGACTGGTCCCGGAGTTACGGGTTATGTCCTTCTAAGAGAGGTCATGGAAAATCGACCAGACGACACTGGAGGAGAGGATGGATAGAAGGGATATGATAACGACGTATAAAATACTGAGAGGAATTGACAGGGTGGACGGAAACAGGATGTTATAGAAATTGGACACAGCATCAAGGGGTCACAATTGGAAGCTGAAGACCCAGATGAGTCACAGGGATGTTCTTTACTCATAGAGTTGTGAGGTGGAATAGTCTGGAAAGTGATGTAATTGAAGCAAGATCCATACATAGCTTTAAGAAGAGGTATGATAAAGCTCATTGAGAAGGGAGACTTAGTAGCGACCAGTGAAGAGGCGGGGCCAGGAACTATGACTCGACCCCTGCAACCACAAATAGGTGAGTGTATATATACACACACACACACCCTGCATATCTTCTCTCCTCCTCCTCCTAGTTCTCCTCCTCCTCTTCCTCTTCCTCCTCCTCCTCCTCCTCCTCCTCCTCCTCCTCCTCCTAGTCCTCCTAGTCCTCGTTAATTAGATTTTTAAGAAGGGGAAAAATTAGAGGAAAAAATCTGCGGTTTTCATTTTTTTAGTCTGGGTGAGGCAGCGCCAGATATTATCCTTACACTAAATTACGTCACGTACATCTACCATAATTTGTGCATTAAAACAAACAATTTACTCCATATCTTATTATCCAATTACATTCCTTCCTCACGACCTCCCGAGGTCATAGACAACCATAATTCTGTCGCTTTTTGTTCCCTCGTCAATATAATTTATGATATTGAGTTGTGAGGACAATACTGAGTCCCTGTGGTACGTCACTTGTGGCGCGGCTCCATTCTTATTTCTCCCCAAGTGTGCACACACACTGTGACTATTCGCCAGCTATGACCAATGAGAGGGGGGAAAAAATCCTCTCTGATACTATGTGTCGCTACTTTCTTCACCATTGTCCTGAGTAGAATTGTATAGGAGATCTTTTCTGGAGTCTATATGTACAATGTCGTAGGTGTAATCCCGTTCTGCTACCTCAACTACCTTAATGTAAAAAGTAACTAAATGTTTTTTTTGAAGGGAAGAATAAAAAACCCTTTATAACTCTGTATTGAGATTCACTGACCAAGTTATGTCTTTCAAGGTGACTTCGAACGCATCCTTATTTGACATGGTGAATTTTCCCACAATTGAGGGTAGGCTGACTGTTCCGTAATTAGAAGCTAAGGACCTATTCTCCAGTTTCGCAAACGGGTATCACATTTGCCGTTTTCCACACATAAGGAACGATACCGTTTATAGAGATACATCACAGAAACTAGTTAGTGGGTTCGAAAGTTCCACTGACCTTTGGAACCTATCACTAGTGACTGTGATCTTGTTTCAAATTTTTTTTTTATCCTGTCATGTATAGTGATTAATTTCTGGGAAGTTATGTTTCCACCAGTATAACACGACTAAATTTAAATCACATCACAATGCTAAGATAACCCCTGTGATAACACCAATATGGAAACACCAAAATAACACCCCAAAGATAACACCCCTGTGATATCACTACCATGCAAACACCAAAATAATACCCCAAAGATAACACCCCAGTGATATCACTACCATGCAAACACCAAGATAATACCCCAAAGATAACACCCCAGTGATATCACTACCATGCAAACACCAAGATAATACCCCAAAGATAACACCCCTGTGATATCACTACCATGGAAACACCAAGATAACACCCAAAGATAACACCAAGATAACGCCATTAAGTTAAAACTTCATTATTACAAGCTAAATCTTGAATATTAACCTTATTCAGCTGAAATTTCAAAATATAGCTTATCTGTCTGAAGCTTCGACACTAAGCTTATGCACCAAATAAAGCTTGTATATTAAGCTCTGATCATTGCTGTATCATCAGGACGGATCAAGCGTACAAGAATCCACTTAAGTTCAAATCCACTTCAGGGACTTATTATAGCCTGGCTAAATGTGTGGACCAATATGGTCTGGTTCTAAGTGGTGGTGGTAGTGGTAGATAGTGGTGGTAATGGTGGTGGTAGTGGGGATAGTGATGGTAGGTGTTCATGGGGGTCGTGGTGAAGGTGGTGGTGGTCATAGTGGAGGTAGATGGTAGTGATGGTGGTGATGGGTGGTGGTAGTGGGGATGGTGGTGGTAGGTGTTTATGGGGGGCGTGGTGGTGAAGGTGGTGGTGGTGGTGATGGTGGTGATGATGGTGGTGGCGGTGGCAGGTGGTGATGGAAGGTTGTGGTAAGTGGTGGTGGGAGTGGTAGATGGTGGTTTTAGTAGGAGATAGTGGTGATGGTGGTGATAGGAGATAGTGGTGATGGTGGTGATAGGAGATAGTGGTGATGGTGGTAGATTGTAGTAATGGTGGTAGTTTTTGGTGATGGTGGTAGATTGTAGTAATGGTGGTAGTTTTTGGTGATGGTGGTAGATTGTAGTAATGGTGGTAGTTTTTGGTGATGGTGGTGGTGGTAGTGGAAGCTGGTGGTGGTGGTGGTAGATGGTAGTTTTGATAGTGGTAGGTGGTAGTAATGGTAGTAGTTGCTGGTGGTAGCAGTCAGGAAAGTAACCCACTCGTCAAAAAATTCTTATCAAGCCTCCACATGTTACCACAGCATCCCGCCATCTCACACATCCACAGCATCCCGCCATCTCACACATCCACAGCATCCCGTCATCTCACACATCCACAGCATCCCGCCATCTCACACATCCACAGCATCCCGCCATCTCTCACATCCACAGCATCCTGCCATCTCACACATCCACAGCATCCCGCCATCTCACACATACATTACCTTACACAATTTATGGGTCCTTACACAATGTGTCGCTATCACGAGTGTGTGAAATATTGCTCGTTTCGTGTATATAAACATCAATTTGCTGGTCGAAACGAGATGATGGTTCTTTACTGAAGCGAAACATCGTCCAAAGTCTATTCTCAGAGTGTGGGTAAGTTGGGAAGTGTTGTAGCCACGGTATTGTAGGTTGGAAAGTGTTGTAGCCACGATATTGTAGGTTGGAAAGTGTTGTAGCCACGGTATTGTAGGTTGGAAAGTGTTGTAGCCACGATATTGTAGGTTGGGAAGTGTTGCAGCCATGGTATTGTAGGTTGGAAAGTGTTGTAGCCACGGTATTGTAGGTTGGGAAGTGTTGCAGCCACGCTATTGTAGGTTGGGCAGTGTTGTAGCCACGCTATTGTAGGTTGGAAAGTGTTGTAGCCACGGTATTGTAGGATGGGAAGTGTTGTAGCCACGGTATTGTAGGTTGGAAAGTGTTGTAGCCACGGTATTGTAGGTTGGAAAGTGTTGTAGCCACGGTATTGTAGGTTGGAAAGTGTTGTAGCCACGGTATTGTATGTTGGAAAGTGTTGTAGCCACGGTATTGTAGGTTGGAAAGTGTTGTAGCCACGATATTGTTAGTTGGGAAGTGTTGTAGCCACGGTATTGTAGGTTGGGAAGTGTTGTAGCCACGGTATTGTAGGTTGGAAAGTGTTGTAGCCACGGTATTGTAGGTTAGAAAGTGTTGTAGCCACGGTATTGTAGGTTGGAAAGTGTTGTAGCCACGGTATTGTAGGTTGAAAAGTGTTGTAGCCACGGTATTGTAGGTTGGAAAGTGTTGTAGCCACGGTATTGTAGGTTGGAAAGTGTTGTAGCCACGGTATTGTTGGTTGGAAAGTGTTGTAGCCACGGTATTGTAGGTTGGAAAGTGTTGTAGCCACGGTATTGTAGGTTGGAAAGTGTTGTAGCCACGGTATTGTAGGTTGGAAAGTGTTGTAGCCACGGTATTGTAGGTTGGAAAGTGTTGTAGCCACGGTATTGTAGGTTGGAAAGTGTTGTAGCCACGGTATTGTAGGTTGGAAAGTATTGTAGCCACGGTATTGTAGGTTGGAAAGTGTTGTAGCCACGGTATTGTAGGTTGGAAAGTGTTGTAGCCACGGTATTGTAGGTTGGAAAGTGTTGTAGCCACGGTATTGTAGGTTGGAAAGTGTTGTAGCCACGGTATTGTAGGTTGGAAAGTGTTGTAGCCACGGTATTGTAGGTTGGAAAGTGTTGTAGCCACGATATTGTAGGTTGGAAAGTGTTGTAGTCAGTGTATTGTAGGTTGGAAAGTGTTGTAGCCACGGTATTGTAGGTTGGAAAGTGTTGTAGCCACGATATTGTAGGTTGGAAAGTGTTGTAGCCACGGTATTGTAGGTTGGAAAGTGTTGTAGCCACGGTATTGTAGGTTGGAAAGTGTTGTAGCCACGATATTGTAGGTTGGAAAGTGTTGTAGCCAGTGTATTGTAGGTTGGAAAGTGTTGTAGCCACGATATTGTAGGTTGGAAAGTTGCAGCCAGTAAAATTAAACTCTTTCTAAACAGGCTTCCAGGCCTGATCCAGGAAAGGATAATTCCAAATTCCTTGGATCTAGAGCCTTCACGAGCCTCAGTTAAGCCTCGCCGATCATGCACTCTCCAGTAACCCAGTTCGATACCCGTTATTCTTGACAAAATATTTTAAACATTTTGTAATTCCTCAATTTTTGCCTTCATCTGTCTTAAGATGACAGCGCTAAACCCGTAGGGACTAAGAGGTAATCACTTTATATCCACAGAAGAGGAGGGTGGTTTCAATCCCTTGGATTAAGAGCCTATTCCAAGGTAACATTGGTAGAGTGTGAGGTGATGTGCTTCTTCCCGGGTCCTCAGCCTCAAAGATCACTTAAGGACACTTAAAACCACTTTTCCACTTATACAGACTTAAATATCACCGTTCTGAGAGCTGGATAAGGCGAGTGGTGGTGTGGTGGTGGTGTGTTGGAGTGGTGTTGGAGTGGTGGTGTTGGTGGAGTGGTGTGGTGGAGTGGTGTTGGTGGAGTGGTGTTGGTGGAGTGGTGTTGGTGGAGTGGTGTTGGTGGAGTGGTGTTGGTGGAGTGGTGTTGGAGTGGTGTTGGAGTGGTGTTGGAGTGGTGGTGTTGGTGGAGTGGTGTTGGTGGAGTGGTGTTGGTGGAGTGGTGTTGGTGGAGTGGTGTTGGTGGAGTGGTGTTGGTGGAGTGGTGTTGGTGGAGTGGTGTTGGTGGAGTGGTGTTGGTGGAGTGGTGTTGGTGGAGTGGTGTTGGTGCAGTGGTGTTGGTGGGTGGTGTGGTGGTGGTGTTGGTGGGTGGTGTTGGTGGGTGGTGTTGGTGGAGTGGTGTTGGTGGGTGGTGTGTTGGTGGTGGTGGTGTGTTGGTGGGTGGTGTTGGTGCGGTGGTGGTGTTGGTGCGGTGGTGTTGGTGCGGTGGTGTTGGTGCGGTGGTGTTGGTGCGGTGGTGTGTTGGTGCGGTGGTGGTGGTGGGTGGTGTGTGTGGGTGGTGTGTGGTGGTGGGGTGTTGGTGGGTGGTGTGTTGGTGGTGGTGTGTTGGTGTGGTGGTGGTGGTGTGTTGGTGTGGTGGTGGTGGTGTGATGGTGGTGTGTTGGTGCGGTGGTGTGTTGGTGCGTGGTGGTGTGTTGGGGTGGTGTGTTGTGGTGGTGGTGTGGTGGTGGTGTGGTGGTGGTGTGTTGGTGCGGTGGTGTGTTGGTGCGGTGGTGTGTTGGTGCGGTGGTGTGTTTAGGTATTAGTTGTCGGTGTAGATGTTGTCAGTTATTGTGGTGTTCGATATGTTAATGAGTGTAGTTGGATTAATAGATGGTAGTTCTGTGATATTAGAATTATTAGCTATGTATAAGATAGTTTCAGCTATATTATGTTATATATATATATATATAATAATATTTATATATATATATTAATAATATTTATATTATATATATATATATATATATATATATATATATATATATATATATATATATATATATATAATTAAATTTTATACACATCGCCGATTCCCTACAAGGAGGGTGGCTGAAAAAGAAAAACTTTCATCATTCCTCATCATATATATATATATATATATATATATATATATATATATATTATATATAATATACTACTAAATTTCTGCAATTTTCTCTGGTTTAACTGGATTTTTTTTCAGTACTGAACTTCGCATTTGTAAAAGAATTCTGCTAGTTTCAATGGCGATTTTGTTGGTTTTATTGACGATTTTTCTGGCTTTAATACCTATTTACACATTTGATGGCTGTTTTACTTTCTACCCTTCTGCATCACCTGTTTCCCCCCCCCACTTCTTTTTTCATTCACTCTCGCTCTCTTTCTCTCTTTCATTCTCTTCTCTTTCTTTTCCGTTCCTCTTTCCCTTTTTTTCCCTCCTCTCCTTCATCAGTGTGAGACAAATCCGGTGTCTGGAGAGTGAGATAGCTTTAGAAATTACGCAGGAGAGAGAGCCAACTCTATCTTACAGAGTTTGAACACTTTTGTTGAATCTAGCCTCCAGGAGGAAGATTCAACCCTCTCACTCACACCACTCAACTCCTTCAACACATTTTAAGACATGGATATGCTCCGCCCACCATGGTAGGGTGATCTACCTTGGCAGGGTGATCCACCATGGCAGGGTGGTCCACCATGGCAGGGTGATCTACCAAGATAGCCTTAACAGGGTTTATATATATATATATATTATATATATATATATATATATATATATATATATATATATATATATGCAAAAAGATCACAGTAAACAGGTGATATCAAAATATGCAAGACATATATATATATATATATATATATATATATATATAAATATAAATATATATATATAAAACAGGAGTTTAAAATTCTAAAATATTTAGAAAACATTTTTCATGCCTAAAAAAAAACTCACGGTTTTCCTGTACTTCAAACCTCATTTTCGAATAAGTAAAAAACCGTATTTGACTTAATTTATGACCCATACATAACTGGGTTTACTCTTGTCAATTAGTCTGAATTGGTACTCGTTTCGATCACTCGTGGGTCGAAACATCGCCTAAACATTTGCCCTCTTCCCCAGCGTGAGGCGATAGTTGGATCACTGATATAAGAGCGAAACATCGTAAGATTTTATTAGAGCCTTATCGGGATTAATATGATAAAGCTCTTCTCGACCAAAACGTCTATTTAATAAAACCTATTAGCTGCGTTTCGTTCAAACCAGAGCTTTATTAAGTCTTGATGAAACTCTGCCCAGAGCGAAATGTCGTCTAGGTAGCAGGTTTCGTACCAGCTTAAATGACGGTAATGAACTCTCTCTTCTTGATACCCGTAACACTATCTACCTACCCACAACACTATCTTCCTACCCACAACACTATCTTCCTACCCACAACACTATCTTCCTACCCACAACACTATCTTCCTACCCACAACACTATCTTCCTACCCACAACACTATCTTCCTACCCACAACACTATCTTCCTACCCACAACACTATCTTCCTACCCACAACACTATATTCCTACCCACAACACTATCTTCCTACCCACAACACTATCTTCCTACCCACAACACTATATTCCTACCCACATCACTATCTTCCTACCCACATCACTATCTACCTACCCACAACACTATCTTCCTACCCACAACACTATCTTCCTACCCACAACACTATCTTCCTACCCACAACACTATCTTCCTACCCACAACACTATCTTCCTACCCACAACACTATCTTCCTACCCACATCACTATCTTCCTACCCACAACACTATCTTCCTACCCACATCACTATCTTCCTACCCACAACACTATCTTCCTACCCACAACACTATCTTCCTACCCACAACACTATCTTCCTACCCACAACACTATCTTCCTACCCACTAAACTATCTTCCTACCCACAACACTATATTCTCTACCACAGCACTATCTTCCTACCCACAACACTATCTTCCTACCCACAACACTATCTTCCTACCCCAACACTATCTTCCTACCCACAACACTATCTTCCTACCCACAACACTATCTTCCTACCCACAACACTATCTTCCTACCCACAACACTATCTTCCTACCCACAACACTATCTTCCTACCCACAACACTATCTTCCTACCCACATCACTATCTTCCTACCCACAACACTATCTTCCTACCCACAACACTATCTTCCTACCCACAACACTATCTTCCTACCCACAACACTATCTTCCTACCCACAACACTATCTTCCTACCCACAACACTATCTTCCTACCCACAACACTATCTTCCTACCCACATCACTATCTTCCTACCCACATCACTATCTTCCTACCTACCTGGAGTATACCTGGAGAGAGTTCCAGGGGTCAACGCCCCTGCGGCCCGGCCTGTGACCAGGCCTCATGTTGGACCAGAGCCTGATCAACCAGGCTGTTACTGCTGGCCGCACGCAGTCCAACGTACGAACCACAGCCTGGCTGGTCAGGTACCGACTTTAGGTGCCTGTCCAGTGCCTGCTTGAAGACAGCCAGGGGTTTGTTGGTAATCCCCCTGATGCATGCTGGGAAGAAGTTGAACAGTCTTGGGCCCCTGACACTTATTGTGTTGTCTCTCAACGTGCTAGTGGCATCCCTGCTTTTCATTGGGGGAATGTTACATCGCCTGCCGAGTCTTTTGCTTTCGTAGGGAGTGACTCTCGTGTGCAAGTTTGGTACTAATCCCTCGAGAATTTTCCACGTGTATATAATAATGCATCTCTCCCGCCTGCGTTCTAGGGAGTACAGGTTTAGGAACTTCAAGCGTTCCCAGTAATTACCTGGAGTTTACCTGGAGAGAGTTCCAGGGGTCAACGCCCCTGCTGCCTTTCTGTGACCAGGCCTCATGTTGGACCAGAGCCTGATCAACCAGGCTGTTACTGCTGGCCGCACGCAGTCCAACGTACGAACCACAGCCTGGCTGGTCAGGCACCGACTTTAGGTGCCTGTTAGGTGCCTGTTATCGCAGTTATGCGTGCCGTGAAGGTTCTCTGCACATTTTCTAGGTCAGCAATTTCACCTGCCTTGAAAGGTGCAGTTAGTGTGCAGCAATATTCCAGCCTAGATAGAACAAGCGACCTGAAAAGTGTCAACATGGGCTTGGCATCCCTGGTTTTGAAGGTTCTCATTATCCATCATTTTTCTAGCAGATGCGAATGCTACAGTGTTATGGTCCTTGAAAGACCATTTTCTTCCCACAATCTTCCTCCCTACCCACAACATTATCTTCCCACAATCTTCCTCCCTACCCACAACATTACCTTCCTACTCACAATCTTTCTCATTATTCTGTCTCACCTAAATTCTTTCCCTTTGCATTCTTGTCATTCTTACAGCGTAAAAAAAATACTCTAGCCAGGCTTGATTTACAAGGCTGTTCGTGTTAGCAGTGAGCCAGAATTATAGAAAGTATTTGTTTCGTGAGACAAGATAATTTGAACTGTGATTATTTTGAGCTCTGATACGACATAATTTAGCAGGATTATATTTAGCTTTGAGAGGGAGAGAGGGGGGAATTATTTATTTTGATTCTATTTAGGTGTAAAAGGGTCTCGTAATATTTTTTTTTTCGTTTATGGTGTACGAAAGATATTTTTTGAACGTTGTTGAGAAGTTTTAAGAGCGTTGTAAACCTTGAAAATGGTTTAAGTTTTGGAGCGTTGTGTTTCATGTGTTTGACCTGGAGATGTACTCACCTATATGTACTCACCTATATGTGGTTGCAGGGGTCGATTCATAGCTCCTGGTCCCGCCTCTTCACTGGTCGATACTAATTCACTTTCTCCCTGCTTATGAGCTTTATCATACCTCTTATTAAAGCTATATATGGAACTTGCTTCCGCTACTTCACTCTCCAGATTATTCCACTTCCTGACAGCTCTAAGGCTAAAGAAATACTTCCTAACATCTCTATGACTCATCTGGGGTTTTAGCTTCCAGTTGTGGCCCCTTGTTCCTGTATTTCATCTCTGAAACATTCGAGCCTTGTTCACCTTGTCAATTTCTCTCAGTATTTTATGTGTTGTTATCATGTCTACCCTAACCCTCCTGTCCTCCAATGTCGTGAGGCCGATTTCCTTTAACCTTTCTTCGTAGGATATTCCCTTAACTCTGGGACTAGTCTTGTTGCAAACCTTTGCACTTTTTCTAATTTCTTGACGTGCTTGGCTAGGTGTGGGTTATAAACTGGTGCTGCATACTCCAATATGGGCCTGGCGTACACAGTGTACAGAGTCTTGAACGATTCCTTACTGAGGTATCGGAACGCTATTCCTAGGTTTGCCAGACGCCCATATGCTGCAGCAGTTATCTGGTTGATGTGCGCCTCAGGAGATGTGCTCGGTATTATACTCACCCCAAGATCCTTTTCCTTGAGTGAGGTTTGCAGTCTTTGGCCACCTAGACTATACTCTGTCTGCGGTCTTCTTTGTCCTTCCCCGATCTTCATGACTTTGCATTTGGCGGGGTTAAAATCGAGGAGCCAGTTGCTGGACCAGGCTTGTAGCCTCTCCAGGTCTCTTTGTAGTCTTGCCTGTGTGTGTGTGTGTGTGTGTGTGTGTGTGTATTCCCTACCTATCTTAGAACTTTCACAATTGATTTTGTGAAAGTGAAGGCAGCATTCAATAACAGTATGAAAGTTTAGGTCAGCATACAGTGTAAACTGTATGCTGACCTAAATTATTATTCCGTTATTATTTTATAATGGAATAATAATTTTTATAATCGCTCCATGATAATTCTCATTGCTTACAGTATATTTCACAGACTGTTCTCCGTGTCCAGTCTTCTCAGTAGACTCTCCTACTTCAAATTACTTTGCACTAATGCCAATTAAATTCGCGTAGCTCCCCATCTGCAAACCTGGAGACCTTTATTAATGAAAACTTTTCGCCAACCAGTGACCTTTTTCCCCTATCCGATACAGAGGTTATAACCAGAAGACAGTGGAACTTTATCGTCTTTACCAGGTTCTACTTAGGGCAAAACGTCCTATGGAAAATAAGGTTTGCTCTATACATAGTAGCGTCTCTTTTGCAGCAAGTTCCTCCATGCAACACTAACTTAAATAAGTGTTCTCTTTGCCGAGGATGAAGACAACCAGAGAGGCAGAAGCCTAGACTCATCTGTCATCAGGGCTGTCAACAGTTTCATGCCGAACAACGGCTTCTAAAACACAGCCGAGACTCTTGACACGAAGCTTTCAAGATCGGCTTCCCACATCTCAATTCCCCTTCTTTAATCCCCTTTCTTATTACTCACTTGTTTCATTCCTCTCTCTTTCTCCCCCATTCCCACCTAGGCATCTAGTATCTCCCATGTATTGGTGTGTCTGTCTGTCATCCTCCTGAGGCAACTTAGTCCCCTGGGGAGGCGCGTACAGTGCTCGTATGTAATTTCAAATTGCTTCGTTATTTTTGCTTTTATAAGAAACTTATTTTCTGATGTTTTACATAAATGTAATATTTTACAGATCCTGATGATAATGATCAACGAGACTCTGAAAGAAAAACGAAGTCTTTTCCGTTACCTCATACGTTAGCAACTTTTTATACTCTTATTATATATATATATATATATATATATATATATATATATATATATATATATATATATATATATATATATATATATATATATATATCACACACACACATACTCGGTAATGTTTTTTCGTTGAATTCTTTTACAGCTCTCAGTGAGCGAAACGTCGTCTTAAAGGCTTGCCCAGAGCTTAAGTGTCCTTGAGTCACCTATTTAAGCACATTTTTCTTTTCTTTTCAGGTGAGATGATGGTTGAGTTGCAGCTCTGCATCCCGTGTACGGTGAGCCTGTCGCTACGTTGCGAGTGTATTACTGTGTCTAGCTTCCACAAGCAGGGGAAGTGTATGCGTATACTTCATACTGCATTAATACACACACTTCACAGCATACTTACACATACAGAGACCAGCAACAAATATAGACAAAAGTGGTAAACCCGGATGGGTAATTCACTGCTGACAATTATAAAGTATATATATATATATATATATATATATATATATATATATATAAATATATATATATATATATTTATTATATATATATATATATATATATATATACATACTTTCGTTTTTCCTTTTGGGCCACCCTGCCTCGGTGGGAAACGGCCGACGTGTTGAAAGAAATATATATATATATATATATATATATATGTGTGTGTGTGTATGTGTGTTAGTTACCATTTTGTCCTAGGCACATGTCGATTAGACACTAGGCCTGTTGTATGTATGTGTGTGTGTGTGTGTGTGTGTGTGTGTGTAACGAAACACTTCGAAATGTTTCGGCCCCGCCGGGAATTGAACCCGGGCCCTCCGTGCGTGAAGCAAGAGCGCTAGCCACCATGCCATCGGGGCGTATACTCACCTATTTGTACTCACCTATTTGTGGTTGCAGGAGTCGATTCATAGCTCCTGGCCCCGCCTCTTCACTGATTGCTACTAGGTCTCTCTCTCCCTGCTCCATGAGCTTTATCAAACCTCGTCTTAAAACTATGTATGGTTCCTGCCTCCACTATGTCGCTTTCTAAGCTATTCCACTTCCTGTGTGTGTGTGTGTGTGTGTATTTGTAAATGTATACAAAATACATGAAACTGGAGCAAATATAGACCCAAACACTTCACTTTAGTCTGCCACATAACCATCTGGTTTAGAGATGTTTAATTAACCTCATTACCGCACTAATTAGCCCTCTAAAAACCTCATTAGACTTGTACACCTTTGCTGCAGACCCTAGAGCTGGTTTTTAAACAGTAAAACCCAGTGTGTCTCGGGGTTTTGAATATTTCTTGGGTAATATCGGTGAGGGGAGAGACCCAGAGAAGAGCAAGACTTCGTTAAGTCGAAACAAAGGTTTCCTTGAGCGAAACGTTGTCATAATGGAGCGCTCTTTGAGCGAAGCGGTATCCCATTAAAGAGCTATCTGAGCGAAACGTTGCCGTTATGTAGCTCTACTTGAGTGAAACGTGTAGTCATAATAAAGCTCTCCTTTAGTGAAACGTTGTCTTATTAAAAATCTCCTTGAGCGAAACGTAGTTTCAATAAAGCTCTCCATGAGCGAGACGTTGTCTCAATGAAATCTTCTTCTGCCATAAAGGTCAACATATGGCAGAAGAAGCAAGTACTCTGGTCTTTCGTTCGCCGTAATTCTTCACTCACATGAACGCCTGTCAAAACGATTTTGTTTCCTGAATTTCTGTGGCCACGATGACCTGAAATTGGAGACTGCAAGGATGGGGAGACTAGTAACTAGTGGAGCTGAGAACAAAATAGTACAAGGTATTGGAAACTGGGAGTCGTGGAAATTGGGGGTCGTAGAAATTGAGGGTCGTAAAAATTGGGGTCGTGAAAATTGGGGTCGTGGAAATTGGGGTCGTGGAAATTGGGGTTGTGGAAATTGGGGTTGTGGAAATTGGGGGTCGTGAAAATTGAGTGTCGTGGAAATTGGGGGCTCCAATTGGGGTTGTGCAAACTGGGGTCGTGCAAATTGGGGATTGTGGAAATTGGGGTCGTCCAAATTACATCATATTCTGGTCAATTTTTTAAGTTAGGAGACGGGGCAAGGAGGCGAGTCTTAACTCCAGAGTGAATGTGTACACACACGCAGGGATGTTAGGAATATTTCTTCAATCACAGAGTGGTCAGGAAGTGGAATAGCTTGGGAAGTGATGTAGTGGAGGCAGGATCCATTCATAGCTTCAAGAAGAGGTATGTTAAAGCTCATGGCGCAGGTAGAGTGACCAGTAGCGGCCAGTGAAGAGGCGGGGCCAGGAGCTATGACTCGACCCCTGCAACCACAACTAGATGAGTACAACTAGGTGAGTACACACACACACAAAGAGCGAAGCATGTAAACGATGTTGACCCAAAGCACTTTGCGGCTGATGCAGTCTAATGCTGTTACAAAGGGAGTTATGAGGGCAGTTATGCTTGCCCTTCTGGGCTCTCCACTCTCAGTACATGCTTGCCCTTCTGGGCTCTCCACTCTCAGTACATGCTTGCCCTTCTGGGCTCTCCACTCTCAGTACATGCTTGCCCTTCTGGGCTCTCCACTCTCAGTACATGCTTGCCCTTCTGGGCTCTCCACTCTCAGTACATGCTTGCCCTTCTGGGCTCTCCACTCTCAGTACATGCTTGCCCTTCTGGGCTCTCCACTCTCAGTACATGCTTGCCCTTCTGGGCTCCACTCTCAGTACATGCTTGCCCTTCTGGGCTCCCACTCAGTACATGCTGCCCTTCTGGGCTCTCCACCCCAGTTCATGCTCGCCCTTCTGGGCTCTCCACTTCAGTTCATGCTCGCCCTTCTGGACTCTCCACTCTCAGTTCATGCTCGCCCTTCTGGGCTCTCCACTCCAGTTCATGCTCGCCCTTCTGGGCTCTCCACTCTCAGTTCATGCTCGCCCTTCTGGGCTCTCCACTCTCAGTTCATGCTCGCCCTTCTGGGCTCTCCACTCTCAGTTCATGCTCGCCCTTCTGGGCTCTCCACTCTCAGTTCATGCTCGCCCTTCTGGGCTCTCCACTCTCAGTTCATGCTCGCCCTTCTGGGCTCTCCACTCAGTTCATGCTCGCCCTTCTGGGCTCTCCATTTCCAGTTCATGCTCGCCCTTCTGGGCTCTCCACTCAGTTCATGCTCGCCCTTCTGGGCTCTCCACTCTAGTTCATGCTCGCCCTTCTGGGCTCTCCACTCTCAGTTCATGCTCGCCCTTCTGGGCTCTCCACTCAGTTCATGCTCGCCCTTCTGGGCTCTCCACTCTCAGTTCATGCTCGCCCTTCTGGGCTCTCCACTCTCAGTTCATGCTCGCCCTTCTGGGCTCTCCACTCTCAGTTCATGCTCGCCCTTCTGGGCTCTCCACTCTCAGTACATGCTTGCCCTTCTGGGCTCTCCACTCTCAGTACATGCTTGCCCTTCTGGGCTCCACTCTCAGTACATGCTTGCCCTTCTGGGCTCTCCACTCAGTACATGCTTGCCCTTCTGGGCTCTCCACTCTCAGTACATGCTTGCCCTTCTGGGCTCCACTCTCAGTACATGCTTGCCCTTCTGGGCTCCACTCTCAGTACATGCTTGCCCTTCTGGGCTCCCACTCTCAGTACATGCTTGCCCTTCTGGGCTCCACTCTCAGTACATGCTTGCCCTTCTGGGCTCTCCACTCTCAGTACATGCTTGCCCTTCTGGGCTCTCCACTCTCAGTACATGCTTGCCCTTCTGGGCTCTCCACTCTCAGTACATGCTTGCCCTTCTGGGCTCTCCACTCTCGGTCCGTGCTTGCCCTTCTGGGCTCTCCACTCTCGGTCCGTGCTTGCCCTTCTGGGCTCTCCACTCTCGGTCCGTGCTTGCCCTTCTGGGCTCCACTCTCGGTCCGTGCTTGCCCTTCTGGGCTCCACTCTCGGTCCGTGCTTGCCCTTCTGGGCTCCACTCTCGGTCCGTGCTTGCCCTTCTGGGCTCCACTCATCAATGCTCTGCCATCTAGGTGGCAATGCTTCCTAACCTACTAAGAATGAATTTAAAGGGACCATGAAGAGCATCCCGTCGCAGGATCACTGTGTAGAGAGTCTAGTAAACAGCTAAAACTTAATGTTATCTCTCTAGCTAATGCTGCAATGTAAACCTCATCGTGGCGAAACGTTTCGCCCAGCTGTGCTGTCATCGTTGGCATGATATGCCTTCATGTTGCTCAGCTGTTTCTGAATTTATTTTTAATATCCTTAGACTTTTTTCGCGTCTTCATTAATCTTAATTAGAAAGTCTTACTTAGATGGGACAGGTTAAAAGATCAAGACAATAAAATGTGAATAACGTTACATGGAGTATACTTGGAGGGTGTTTCGTATATATATATATATATATATATATATATATATATATATATATATATATATATATAAGTATTATTATATATTATAGTGTGTGTGTGTGTGTGTGTGTGTGTGTGTGTGTGTGTGTACGTGAGTATACACATCATCAAAGGTCAAGGGTGACCCGTGAACAGAGTTCAGGTATTGCTAGGGGGGAAGGTCACAGATTACCTGGGACAGGTCACCGGAGTATCACCTGGGAATAGCTGAGAAAAACTGGTTCATAGCGACAGGTGTTTACCCCCCGTCGCCATGGTTACCACCTCCAGCATCCCTAACTCTACCTACTCTTTCCTCTATCTTTCTTATGTACTTTCCCCTCCTTCCTTTTTTTTTTGTCTCGCACCCTCTCCTTTTTCTTTTTTTTTGGCAGTCTTCCTTCTGTTTTTTTTGTCTTACACTCTTGTATCCCATTCTTATGTCTTATGCTTCCTCCTTCCTTCTGTCTTTCACTCCCTGTTTCTTCCCCTCTCTTTCCTCCCTATCTTATTTCCTTCCATCTTTCACACTCCCCTTCTGTCCTATCTTACACGTTCTTACTCTTTCCTTTTATCTTCCTTGCCTTCCATACTTTCTTCTTTCATGCATCTTCTTATTTCATTATATGCATTACAACCATTGTGAAAAAAATAGTGAAATTCCAAGCGCTTTCGTGATTTCTTACATTAGCAAAGGTCTTAGTGTGTGTGTTGATATATATATATATATATATATATATATATATATATATATTAAATACATATATATATGTCGTGCCGAATAGGTAAAATTGGTCAATTAGCAAGAACTCATTTAAAATTAAGTTCTTTCTAAAAAATTATCTTATACTTTTTTTATATATATATATATATATATATATATATATATATATATATATATATATATATATATATATATATATATTGTTTTCATTTATGCTAATGTAAAAATAAATTATATTGTACCAAAAGAACCTTAGAAAGCTGACCTAACCTTATTATAACAAGCGCAATTTAATTTAGCCTAATCTTACTAAATATATTTTAGGTAAGTTCACAATATAACAAACACAATGAAATACATTTTTTCGTTAGGTTCAGGATGATTTTTGCGAAATTATTGCATACACAAATTTTCGCTTGCCTTATTCGGCAAGAAGAGCATTGCTATTTTAGCCAAAATCGCAAGTTTTACCACCATCATCAGAGGAATTTCAATATATTAGTGACATACGCGCATGTTTGTATAAAATGAACGCGCTGGTTCGCTTAATCGGATTGAAAACGCATGATTGGAATCAGTACAGAGAACGAGTCTCAGTTCGCGAGAGGTTTGACCGGAAGAGCGATGATGAACGCCAGCGTGAAGCCCAGCTAACTGGTGAACGATGATGAACGCCCGCGTGAAGCCCAGCTAACTGGTGAACGATGATGAACGCCCGCGTGAAGCCCAGCTAACTGGTGAACGCCTCCGTAGCTCTCATCGGTAAACCATTATATGAAGGCCTTCCCGATGGTCGACTGGATGGAGTGTTTGTGGAGGAGTGTGAGATGCTTGATCTGGTATGGAAATTTTTTATCTGTGTCTGTGTCTGTCTCACTAAATTTCGAGTCAAAGCCTCGAATGTTAAAGTTATTGGAGTCAGCAGTCACACGGGTAAGTCACTATCTTTCGCTAACTGCTCCGGATAATCGAGACTGCACGATAAAATGCAGGAGAAGAGAGGTAACAGAAAGAAAGATGAGAGGAGAGAGAGAGAGAGAGAGAGAGAGAGAGAGAGAGAGAGAAAATCATCATAATAGGAACTTTTATTGACAGTGTGTCGCCTACACACAGTGGTACCAACAAACAGATCTGTTCTCTGACTTGATAAAGCTCACTGTGTGGGCGAAACGCTGTCAATAAAGGATTGCATTATACTGCATTTCTGACTCCTCTTTCCATTCTGTCGAACCTTTAAAAAAATTTATCCAATAACAACTCCGGTGTCGAAATACGACAGCAGTGACTTTAAAAAGACGATGCGGTGAATCTTGCCATCAAAACAGACAAGATAAAAAGAAAATACGCTTGACTTTCATGATAAAAAAAAAACCCATAGTTCTCCCACTTCAAACAATTTCAAAGCCCATCCCTATCTACCTTGTATTACCCATCCTTCCAGTATTCCGTAGCTCAGTTGGTAGCCCACTCAGCTCTCACACAGTGGTCTGTGCTTCGATCTCCGGTACGGGTGGAAGCATTATTACGTATTTCCTTAAGACACCTGCTGCCCCTGTTCACCCAGCAGTAAATAGGTACCTGGGTATTAGCCGACTGGTGTGGGTTGCATCCTGGGACAAAATTAACCTAATTTGCCCGAAATGCTCTGCATAACAAAGGGCTTTCTATATAGTATGTCACTGATGTCAGTTAGATCAGTATACGTTGTACATGTACTTTTAGAAATAATAATAATATTTTTATTATTATTAGATACCTATTTTTTGCTTGGTGACCTGAACAGAAGGCAGCAGGTGCAAATAGAGACGTAACAAAAGATTCAGTTTTCCCTGAAGTCGGAGGTTATAGAGTGAAGGTGTCAAGAGGGTGAGGAAAGACTAATAGCAATAAGATACGAAAAACAGAGACGAGCCCATGGCTCGACCCGGATGAGAAGCCCAGGGAAGGTGCAGGATGGCTTGGAAGAAATTTGTTGATTTAATGGATAAGTGCTAAGCCCGTGTGGGTCGTAGAGCGCAGTGAGTGGTAGAGGCTCGATCCACCCTCCACTAAGTGAAAGGAAAACACGCTAACATTCTGTACGAAATTGCTGGCCCACAGATGGCTCCAACTTCATCCTGTCTCGTATTTGTATGTCTCATAACAATAAAAAGACTTTTAATTGAGCTGATGTAGGTAACAGCTCTTAACTTTTAAATAAAGCTAGGAATCCCTAACATAATCTTGTAAAACTCTGTGTAAAAGAGAGAGAGAAAGAGAGAGAATTTCCAGTGCAAGTGATTTTTCTGAAAATACTTCGCATGACTTGATAAAACCCTTGATCATACTTGAGAAAGATCATTGTTGTCCTTGATAAAGCTATCATACTTGTGGCCGCCGTTAACTATGGAACCTCACTTACCCCTCCAAGAAATACAGACTGTGCAGACAACAAGAGAGAAGCGGGCGAACCTGAACCGAATACTCAAATGAGGGAAGCCAAGAGAAAGTTTTAAACCGATTTAACATCACAGGCCAAAACTAAACCAAAGAACTCACAGCCACATCAGACAGAGGAAGAGGTAAAAGAAGCAAGTGATAAAGACTGAAGGAGACTGGGTAATCTGACGGAGGATGGCAGAGAGGTATGCGGAAAGCCTAGCTGTAGAATCGAAGACATTTTTACATGAGAAGGCAGAGAGTAAAGACAGACCCCAATACAAGTGGAACCAGAAGGGACGGGGGGGGAAATGGCGTCACAATACTCAGAGAAATTGATAAGAGGTGAGGAAGAATGAGGAGGAGGAGGAGGAAGAGGAAGAGGTGAAGGAGGGAGCGTATAAACGGGAGGATGGGATGGTAGAAGATAGAGGACGAAGGACGGAGGGGTGGAAAATAGAGGGCGAGGGATGGAGAAGGAAAGAGAGAGACGGAGGAGTATAGAGGAACAATGCTGGAAAATCGCTGATGAAAGAGGAAAAAAGGAGAATGATTAAAGAGGTCGAGAGATGGCTAAATGGAGAATAATTAGGGTAGGAGGAGGGATCATAAAGATAACGGAAGAAGAAATGAGAAGGAAATTGGGGTAAATGAAGGGAGAAGATAGACAGAGAGAGCGAGAGTGAGAGTAAAATGCATACAAACACTTACACATACACACACACACACACACACACGACACTGGAGGACAGGAGGGTTAGGGGAGACATGATAACGACATACAAAATACTGCGTGGAATAGATAAGGTGGACAGAGACAGGATGTTCTAGAGAGGGTGGACAGAGACAAGGGGTCACAATTGGAAGTTGAAGACTCAGATGAGTCAAAGGGATGTTAGGAAGTATTTCTTCAGTCATAGAGTAGTCAGGAAGTGGAATAGTCTAGCAAGTGATGTAGTGGAGGCAGGAACCATACATAGCTTTAAGACGAGGTATGATAAAGCTCATGGAGCAGAGAGAGAGAGAGGACCTAGTAGCGGTCAGTGAAGAGGCGGGGCCAGGAGCTAAGTCTCGACCCCTGCAACCACAATTAGGTACTCACACACTGGAATGGGTATAACCTTTCAGGACATATAATCTTAATTACCTGTCAGGTATACCTGGCTGGTTTACGCTGGGTTTAGTGCCTACATGAGTGTGTTTTTTCCCCGGCGGTGTTTGTAAGTCTCTCTGTGTTTATGTATTGTCTGGGGTGTTTTAGTCGTGTTTTACTGTGATTGGAATTCTGTATTAGCAACGAGGATACTAATACTCTATTAACCGTGAGAAGAGGAATACCTAGATTGGAAACGCTTGTAGTGCGACGACGTTTCGCTCTGCGTAAAGCTTCTTCCGGTAATTTATAAAGCTCTACAATGAGCGAAACGTTGTCCCGATTGAATCTTGTGCTGCAAAGTGTGTGTTGTGAACTGTAGATGTTAATACTACTGTATTTTGTCTCAGGTCTCTCTCTCTCTCTGTCCCTCTCTCACTCACTTTATCACTCTACTTTATCCTAATTTCCTATCTCCCAATGTCTCTCCTTTTCGCTTCTCACGTCTCTCCTGTTTTTTTCTGTGGATCAGAATAAGCTTTCAGAAAAGTTAGGAAGGTTTACTTAAAAGCTTTTCGTTTTATATCCAAGCTTCGTCAAGATAGGTGACGGTTCCAGTACTAGTAAGTGTTCCAGTACTAGTAAGTGTTCCAGTACTAGTAAGTGTTCCAGTACTAGTAAGTGTTCCAGTACTAGTAAGTGTTCCAGTACTAGTAAGTGTTCAGTACTAGTAAGTGTTTCATATAGTAAGTGTTCCAGTACATAATGTTCCAGTACTGACTTTTCCAATAATGGACTCGGTCATAAGCACATTTCTTCTCTCTCTAATCTCTCTCTCTCTCTCTTCTCTCTCTCTCTCTCTCTCTCTCTCTCTCTCTCTCTCTCTCTCTCTCTCTCTCTCACTTTGGCTAGCTTCCAGTTAGCCTGGACCGGCACAGTATACGACCAGTCCAGTTTATGACGGCACTGGGGTTTAAAGGTCTGATGAGCTCTGTGTGTACGTTAGTTAGTTAGTTACCATTTGTCTAGGCATGTCAATTAGACACTAGGCCTGTTGTATATATGTGTGTGTATGTGTATGTAGGAAACACTTGAAATGTTTCTGCCCCACGGATGAACTGGCCCTCCGTGCGTGAAGCACGTCTGTGTGTGCGTGTGTGCGTGTGCGTGTGTGTGTGTGTGTGTGTGTGTGTGTGTGTGTGTGTGTGTATGTGTAGACATCTTCGATGGTTCATCTTCATGATCTGTGTGGTTTTTTTAAGCATCTTGTGACATCAGATGTAGTTAATATGTCACTCCGCTTCCTGTTTCCCTAACAAGTGACTTCAATCTGTCTCCCTAACTTACATTTACCTTTGGAAACAACACTTGACAAAGGTCTACATAGAGTGAAACGTCACCTGAAAGAGCGAAACTATTATAGTAAGGCTCTGCACAGGGCAAAATGTTGTCCCAGCAAAAGCTATTTTCGTATAATTTTGTAAAGATAATAACGAAAGTAATTATCTTCGTAACAAGTTAATTGTCTTATTTATTCGTCGCTAATGATGTTCTGACGTCACTATACCCATGCCGTCACTTCTGCTAACGTCAGTTTCTCCTTAGGAGCCAATTGCCAGTCTAGCATTGATTTACGACGTCATTCACCTATCGGTCAGCCAATCGCAAGCCTTCTTACTATATTAATGACGTCAGGCCCTGTTTGGCCAGCCAATCCCCAGCATCCCTAGCGTTTTTATGACGTCACTCCTTACGTAGCCAGCCAATCACCGTTCTTCTTACCGCTTCGTGACGTCACTCCCTAACTGGCCAGCCAGTCCCCTCCCTAATTACTGTTTCATGGTGTGCACAGGAATAGTTTGTGTGGTACTATTAACGTATCTGTGGCGGAGAGAGAGAGAGAGAGAGAGAGAGAGAGAGAGAGAGAATATTCATTAACACATCCTAGGATAATAAACTCTTCCCGACACGCAAACACACACACACGCACAAACACATGCACAAACAAGCACAAATACACACACACAAATACACACACACACAAATAAGCACAAATACACACATACAAATACACACACGAGCTATGACTCGACCCCTGCAACCACAACTAGATGAGTACACACGCGCCACACACACACACGCGCGCACACACAGGAGCTGAGTCTCGACCCCTTCAACCACAATTAGGCGAGTACACACACACACAAACACACACACCTTTAAAATCCCTGCCGACATAAATTAAGCTGGTCGCATACCGTATCCGGCAGAGGCAAACTGCCAGCTGGCTAATGTGTGAGAGAGAGAGAGAGAGAGAGAGAGAGAGAGAGAGAGAGAGAGGCGGAAAGAGAATTAAGAGAGGAGAGAGGTAGGAGAAAAAAAAGTAGACGGGAAATGAGTGACGTAGAGAGAAAAACGCAAACAAAAAACACACACACACACCACACACACACACTGGAGGGACAGGAGGGTTAGGGGAGACATGATAACGACATACAAAATACTGCGAAGAATTGACAGGGTGGACAGAGACATGATGTTCCAGAGATGGGACACAGAAACAAGGGGACACAATTCTAAGTTGAGGCCTCAGATGAGTCAAAGAGATGTAAGGAAGTATTTCTTTAGTCATAGAGTTGTCAGGAAGTGGAATAATCTGGCAAGTGACGTAGTGGAGGCAGGAACCATACATAGCTTTATGACGAGGTATGATAAAGCTCATGGAGGAGGGAGAGAGAGGACCTAGTAGTAATCAGTGAAGAGGCGGGGCCAGGAGCTATGAATCAACCCCTGCAACCACAAATAGGTGAGTACACACAAACACACACACACACGTCATGATACTAAAGCCAATGTAAACCGCAATGTGTCCGCGTGTATGTGTGTGTTTCTTATTACATATTTCTTGTGCCTTTAAGGCAAAACATCGTCTTACAAGTTCTCTCTCTCTCTCTCTATATATATATATATATATATATATATATATATGAAACTCTTGGAGGAGTGTCGACTGCTCGACACTCTCTACTAAACGCCCGTAAGTCGATTCCTTTACTTGAGTGGAGAGTTGAGCGGCCCAGCGACCCGCTCCCAAACCAGACCTTCCCAGTTACTAAACAAAGGTGTAATATCTTACTCCAAGGGGTCACGCAGAGTACAAAGGTGTCCAAAGCTCTCCTCGTCTACCATCTCCTACCCTCCTCTACCATCGACCTTCTTCTACCCTCCTCTACTCTCTTCACTTTCTTGTACCCTCCTCTACCTTCCTCTTCTTTGGATCAATCCAGATTGTCTCCCATTCTTCAGGGTATGCACGACTCATTGGGGTTTATCGCTCTTCCATTAATAATAATAATAATAAACTACTAAAAATGATAAAAATTATGGAAGTAATAATAATAATAATAATATCTTACTCCCTGTAAAAAATAATTTACATAAAATGTAACTCGGGGAATAAACGAATTAATCAAAGTTCAACGTGTGTAAACGGGAATCTGTAAACAGCTCATTTACACTCGTTTACTGGCGTAAAAAATGTAAATTGATCGTCGAGGAATTTCCATCAGCTAAACGTGTTTTAAGGTCTATGGCTGAGTGCGTTAAGTCAGAGACCCAAGGGGGCTCTTGATCCCAGGAATTGGAACGGGTTCTTTCACCCCCTCTGTCTTCGGATCAAAATCAATGGCCTCCCATTCCCTCTCAGGTGTTGTACGACCTTTTCGGGTTTACCGCATTCTCTACTACCTTTGCTATTAATAATAATAATAATAATATTAATAATAATAATAATAATATTAATAATAATAATAATAATGCACCATATAAACATTTGGGATTCTCCCCTGGTATATACACCATATATGTCGTGCCGAATAGGTAAAACTTGCAATTTTGGCTTAAATAGCAACGTTCTTCTTGCCGAATAAGGCAAGCAAAAATTTGTGTATACAGTAATTTCGCAAAAATCATTCTGAAAATAACGAAAAATAATTATTTCATTGCGTTTGTTTATTAAATTATTGTAAACTTACCTAAAATATATTTAGTTGGGTTAGGCTAAATTAAATTGAGCTTGTTATAATAAGGTTAGGTAAGTTTTCTAACGTTCTTTTGGTACAAAATTATTTTTTTTTCATTAAAATAAATGAAAAAATATATCTTTAAACGTATAATTGAAATTTTTTAGAAAGGACTTAATTTTAAATGAGTTCTTGCTAATTGACCAGTTTTACGTATTCGGCACGATATATATATATATATATATATATATATATATATATATATATATATATATATATATATATATCTCGAAATAAAAATCCATCTCTCTATATTTATACTGAGGGATATACATCTTTCAATATATATACTAAATGATTTGCAGTTTCTAGTTGTTTTGAACTTGTTCAACATTGCAACATTCAACATGTTAAAAAAAACCGTTATTATCATCATATAAAAATTAAGGTTTAAAATGATTATGTAAAAATGTGCATTTTTTTTTAATATTCTTTATTTTTCAATATTTTCTAAAATTGAACTTAGATGTTAACCAAGTAAACATTTTCTGCGTAACCAATTAACATTTTCTGCGTAATCATTATTAACATTTTCTTTTACGCATTTCTTAACAGGAGGCGAGTTTCTCCCAGATGTTCAGCTGTAAATCGCCGTAAATTGTACAAGTATTTATGTGGAGTTGTAAATCACCATAGTTACGAGTATTTTACACGCTTGAAAAAAATCACCCAAGTATTTACAAGTAATCTGAATCCCCGTATATATTTTACATATATTTACATGCTTAGTAAATCACCGCATATCCTCCAGTATTTACAAATTGTGTAAATCCCCGTATACATATTTTACATATATTTACATGCTTAGTGAATCCCCGCATATCCTCAAGTATTTATAAATTCTGTAAATCCCCGTATACGTATTTTTCATATATTTACATGCTTAGTGAATCACCGCATATCCTCAAGTATTTACAAATTCTGTAAATCCCCGTATACATATTTTACATATATTTACATGCTTAGTGAACCACCGCATATCCTCAAGTATTTAGTCTTGAGAAACCATGTATTAACCACTGTATATATTCTAAAGACTATATCACTCTTGATGTGTATGTAGTGAGAGACACAGTATATACGTACATGAAGGGGTGTATATCTCTGTATAGAGTTCACCTTAATCCCTGTATTTAGAATTACAGTATCTCTCACTCTTGCTGTAAGAGTGACGTGTAGCCTTAATGATTCTCGTGTAGTCGACAGCGTTGAAACCTAATTAAACACGTGTTTACAAATATTTACAAAATTAGTTAATTGCTCTTCATTTATTATGATTTACAAAGGTACTGTAAAAGTTCCCCCCCTCCCTTACGTATTTTCCAGTGTAAATTGAAGTTAATTTTTTATATAAGAATTTTCTACTGTAAATTAAATGGTAAGCCTTTTAATAGAGATTTTATATTGTAAAATAAATCGTTAGCTGTTTGTATAAGGATTTTACAGTGTAAATTAAATCTTTAGTAAAGTTAGGAGAATTTATTCGTAAGTAAAGAGTGGAAGACAAGACACTGGTACAGAATTTTTTACTCTGGAAACGTTTCGCTCTGTGTTACGTTGTATCATAAGGACATAAGAAAGAAGGAACACTGCAGCAGGCCTACTGACCCATGCGAGACAGGTCCAAGTCTCCCACCGGCTTAAGCCAGTGACCAAACTTAGTCAGGTCAAATCACATTCACGGCATCAGACCTAGTAGCACAAGCTAGTCAGGTTCAACTTACACCCACCCACACCCACTCATGTATTTACCTAACCAGTTTTAAAACTACACAACGTTCTACCCTCTATGACGGTACTCGGGAGTTTGTTCCACTCATCCACAACTCTATTACCAAACCAGTGCTTTCCTATATCCTTCCTGAATCTGAATTTTTCCAACTTAAAACCATTGCTGCGAGTCCTGTCTAGGCTAGATATTTTTAGCACGCTATTTACATTCCCTTTATTTATTCCTGTTTTCCATTTATACACCTCAATCTTATCCCCCATAATTCTACGTCTTTCTAAAGAGTGCAGATTCCGGGCTCTCAGTCAATCCTCATTGGGAAGATTTCTGATACATGGGATCAACTTTGTCATCCTCCTTTGTACGTTTTCCAGTGCATTTATATCCATTCTGTAATACGGTGACCAAAACTGTGCAGCATAATCTAAATGAGAGGTCAAAGATGAATGGGTTTAAGAAGACACCATATGCACACTTAGGTATCTTTAATGAGAAACGTTTCGCCACACAGTGGCTTCATCAGTCAATACAAGAAGAAAGTAGTATAGGAGAGTTTGAGGTAATCAGTCCTCGGCCTGAGTCGATGTGTTCAGTCCATCAATCTTGAAGTAAATACAACATAAGGCAAATAGAAGTTGCTTATATACTGTAGACAGGTGAGATGAAGCAGGAGGAGGCGGGTCATAGTGGTATCAACCACTAGTCGAAGTAAGTCCTTGTCCAAACCTTTGAATGAACCATTCATTTACATCCTGTCTGACACAGCAACTTCTTGGGATCTTGATACCAAGGGATTCTTCAACATTTGTCCAAACCTTTGGACAAGGACTTACTTCGACTAGTGGTTGATACCACTATGACCCGCCTCCTCCTGCTTCATCTCACCTGTCTACAGTATATAAGCAACTTCTATTTGCCTTATGTTGTATTTACTTCAAGATTGATGGACTGAACACATCGACTCCAGGCCGAGGGACTGATTACCTCAAACTCCTCCTTTTATTACTACTTTCTTCTTTGTATTGGACTGATGAAGCCACTGTGTGGCGAAACGTTTCCTCATTAAAGATACCCAAGTGTTGCATATGTGTCTAATTTTATAATCTAAATGAGGCCTAACCAAGGATATATAGAGTTGAAGAACAACCTGAGGACTCCTATTATTTATGCTTCTTGATATGAAGTTAAGGATTCTGTTCGCTTTATTGCGAACACTTATGCGTTGTTGTCTTTGTTTTAGATTACTGTTAACCCGAACTCCCAAGTCAATAAGAGTTTGTTTTGCATTTATTACAACATTTAGCTCCATGTAAAGCTTTTCGGCTTATTATAAGCTTGTTTTGAACCTGTTACAATGTTTCATTCTATGTAAAATTTTATCGGGTTCTTAAAAGATTGTTTTATACCTTCTACAAAGATTCACTCTATGTAAAGTTTTATCGGCTTATTAGAAGCTTGTTTTGTACCTGACGCGACGTTTCGGTCTTTGAAAAGCTTTAATTAAAGGCTTGCTCTGTGCCTCTGATAGCGTTTCGCCCAATCTAGAGCTTCACCTGTGCTGTGGGCAGTAGGCCTCTGTAACTCTGGAGGCCTGAATTTTCCTAATTTTGTTTAAAACACGTCTACTTCTTACTGTATCTCCCTAATTACCTGTTTAAAACACGTCCATTTCTTACAATATGTTCCTTATTACCTGCATAAAAGACGTTTAAAACACGTTTATTTCTTAATTACCTGTTTATTGCTTATTGTATCCTTTTAATTACCCGTTTGAGACACGTCCGTTTCTTACTGACGTCACTTTTCATAAGTTTAAGAAGCACCAGCTCTGACGTCACTTTAAACAGTTATTTTTAAAGGTCAAATCAATACTGACATTTTATTTTTACTTGTTATACAATGTGCACTGAATGGCCAATGAAAATGTTTGTCTTATTCACGCAAAATGAAAAAAACTTTTATAAACGGTTGTGTGATTGGTCAATATTATGTGACGTCATATGTGACGTGCGTCGCTGTGATTGGCGTCACGACTAGAAAAACGTGCATATCCGATCGTGAAACAATTCCTACTTTCGCTCGTTGTGTTTCAGGTTGTTCCGGACGCATTTTGAGAATCTTTAACCATCCTGAATGTAAAGAAAAGACAGTTTGGGTTTCGCTCAGTGTGGAATTATGGGTAATAAGCTCTACGGAGAGAGAGAAACGTTGTCCCAGTATAAGCTTGTTGGCTGTACCTCATTCGAATCCATTCGTAATATAGTTCGTGCGTTTCTGAACGATACTTGGACAATATTGACTAACTCCTCGGCTTTTTTTTTTACTACGTAAATTCTCATCTACTAGGAAAAATAGTTATATTTTGGGTAAATTGGATAAAAAAAACTTTCTTTGTTTTTAGGCAATGAAAGCTAACGTAACCCAACCTAACTTTAAATTTCTCCCTTTCCAAAGTTATTCTCGGTTAGGCTGTGTTAGATTGAGTTTTGTTAAGTTAGATTTTCTTACGAAAAAAAAGGTCACATTTGTACAAAATATAAATGTCTTCATTTAGTGATGGAGAATTATTGGCCCAATGCTTATATATAATTATTATTATTAAGCTCATATACAACTGTTAAGCTTAAATATAACTATCAAAACTATATATAATTATCAAGCTTATTTATAACTATTATCAAAGGTAAAGTATCTGTATCTCTAAGTATTTTTGAACACTGGTGTTCAGTTTGACAGTCGTATATTGAACCTCGGGTAAACAATGTGTCACGTAGGTATTTTGAACCCCTCGTGAATATCCCCCTGTATATATTTTGAATCTCTTAAGTATATCTTATATCCCTGGGTATGTCCTAGAAGTATACATATAAGAATCCTCGACGGCACATTCTGAACGCCTGCTGTGTTCATCTGAACACCTGCTTCGTTCATCTGAACACCTGCATCGTTCATCTGAACACCTGCATCGTTCATCTGAACACCTGCATCGTTCATCTGAACACCTGCATCGTTCATCTGAACACCTGCATCGTTCATCTGAACACCTGCATCGTTCATCTGAACACCTGCATCGTTCATCTGAACACCTGCATCGTTCATCTGAACACCTGCTTCGTTCATCTGACGTAAGTACTAAAAACTGTGAATACTGATGTTTTGAACACCTAAAGTGGCCACATGACGTAAGAACGAGTGTTTCAAACTTTCTATATTACAATTTTGATAATCGTTGATAACGGCTTTGAAGGGACCTGAGCTAGAGCTTACCCCGCCATGTCGGCGTCGAGACTGTGCTGAAGTCAGCGGGCAGAGGATCGAGACACTATAGTTCAGTGATTCGTTAAAATGGCAAGTGCAATACATAGGCCTTTTTCAATAAAGCCAAAAATAATAGTTTAATAAAAAATTGATCAGTTTTCCTTAATTTATGCCTAAATTTTCCATGTTATTTCTTAATTTTTTTTTTATATTTTTCTACTTATTTTATATTTTAGAATTTCTTTTTATTGACAACTTTTTTTTTCTTTAATTTTACTGAAGTCAGATGCTGATAATCGCTTTATTAACTGTTTTTTTTTATTTAATTTCTTGACCAATCTGTCCGTAATAAATCTGTGCTGCTTTCAGTTCCTTATATTCTTTCTTAGCTGCCTTTTCCTTTACAGTTTCGGCAGTGATGGAGTGAATGATGATGAAAGTGTTTCTTCTTTTTCGGGTCACATTGCCTTGGTGAGAAACGGCCGATGTGTTAATAAGAAAAAAGAATAATCATAATTCAGTTCCGTCTAAATTCCTCACTTTCCAATTAAAAAAAAAACACGCCTTAACAGCACTCAAAGTGGTCAGGTCACTGACCTTTGTCTGCCTCTCTCCATTACTATCATTTCGGAACCTGTTAAGAAAGAAGGAACACTGCAGCAGGCCTACTGGCCCATGCGAGGCAGGGCCAAGTCACCTCTTCACCTCTCAATGTCAACACTGCGCTTCCTTCTCTATTCTGGCCATCCAAATGCCCTTAAAAAATGGTTACATCTTTATTATAAGTTTTAATAAGGCCTCAAATTCACTGAAACCTATGAGGGTTAAAACGCTATTTCATTGCTGATTAGATCTCCATATTTGTTTGTTTGTGAGAAAAAGATATAGGATTCGTTTTCCCTTTAAGTATTCAATTTTACATTTTCAAATCTTTATTTTGTGCATGATGAAAAACATTTTGTTTTCATTGAACTCTATTGGATAGACGGGCAGTGTGGTACTACTGTATTGTATATAATAATTATTCAGGGAGAATAAAAAGCTAACTTTGTTTCCCAGTCATTTTTCCATCAGGGAGAATTGAGCTCATAAAAGGCGTTGAAATGTGTTAGACTGATCCGGGAGACTTCAGTAGGGCAAGCCGTTATTGCTCGACAAAGCTCTCGGAGAGCGAAACGTTGCCACAGTAAAATGTCGCATTAGTTGCACTTGTGTCCTTTTACCCAAGCAACAAATGGGCGATTTACGTACAACTTGACAGACACTGCAACATCATGGAATCTCGGTACAGAGGACATCAACACAACCCTCTTGCTTACTACTGGCCCATTCCTTGGGTATAACCTACTTCCACTTCGGAATCCAACCTTCCAGTAACAATGCCTTCGTCTGCTGCACGTCCTTCACCTGTCGCCGGTATATAAGCGCCAAGCTCCATGACATGTTCCACCACTGCCGACTCCACACATACAGCACATAAGGACACCCGGAAAACTATCATCACACAATTCGTTGAAAGCTGGAAAATGTTATACTCATCAACACACTATGGAACTATAGACAAAAAAAAAGAGTTGGGAAGTGTGGAAACATATAAGGCATAAAACAAGAGCAATAGACACAGCAATGATCAGAATATGGCTGGAATACACTAAGCTGGCAGCCCACAACTACAGAAGTGAAATGATGAAAATGGTATATATCGACAAGCTGACGATTAAGACACATGTATAACAGCTGAGTATCTTTATTGATGAATCGTTTCAACAGTAAGGATACTCAACTGTTGCACATGTGTCTTAATCATCACAGAAGTAGAATAAATGACAACTGAACTCATCGCAATATTCCAGAAACTATACAGCATTTTCCGTTTCACTGTTTTAGAGATTACAATGCAGGAACCATCCTCAAACAGGACCTTGCCACTGTGATGATCCCATTCATCTTTGAAAACATTTTGGGAGGTGGAATCTTTCTACTATACATAACGCGGAAAAAATAGCTAAAAGATTAACCTATTTTCTACAAATAAGCAACAAACTGTAATATTGTTGGTAGAATTACCGACAATATTTTAGGAAAAAGGACACAAGTGCAACTAATGCGACATTTTGTTGTGGCAACGTTTCGCTCTCCAGAAGTTTTGTCAGGCAGATACGGCAGCATGACAAAGCTTCTGGAGAGCGAAACGTTGCCATAATAAAATATCGCATTAGTTGTATTTGTGTCATTTTACCTAAGCAACAAGCTGGGCGATATCTAAACACCAACAATAACACGGCATTTCCACTCAGCAGAGACAATAGGACCACAAGAAACTGTAATGATAACAGACATCAACAAGAGTAATTCCATAACTCGTGCAGTCATAGGGAAGTAGAGAAACCTCTAGGCAAACCTCAAGTAATTCTGAAGAAAAGACTTGGTAAGGCATAAGCCGTCCGTATCCCTCAAAAAAAAAAAAAAAAACGCAACAATAAAGTCGTCCAGAGGGCTTGATACGGTGTAAGCTGTCCGCTGCCCTATAAACCACAAGAATACCGTCCAGGGACAGGAGCCAATTTTTTCCCCCCGTTATTTTATCCTGGTCAGCTTTGCTTTCACTGTTGTATATATATATATTCCAGCTTCGGTGTGTTGAGTTTTGTTTTGGTCACAAACCCAACCTGCAGTTTTCACTTTTTTTCCCACCGAAATCTACGAGCACCCCTCTCAAATTTTCACAAACCACTGCATGAATACAATAGCCGTGTATGTGTGTGTGTGTGTGTGTGTGTGTGTGTGTGTGTGTGTGTGTGTGTGTGTGTGTGTGTGAACATTCACATAGACTCTGCGTTATGTGTGAACTTTTGTCAGGAACCTAAGCTCTATCTCTTGGGTCGCGAATCTAAACATACACATCAGTGGTGAAGGTCCTTACTAACTCCAGTTTTAATCACCTTGATAACCACAGGACTCTCACTGCCAAGGTTCTCTTTGTTCCACTGATAACTGCGTATTTATCAACAATAACAATGATAACGACAAGAACCACGACAAAAACGACAACTACAGCCACAAAAACAACAGCACTAACAACCACAACAACAGCAAACAATTTCAATTAACCCTCTACCTAACACTGAGACGACATTTATACCATCTTTGCGCTCCGATTTTTTAAAAATCTCACATATTGTCTTAAACTCAGAAAAAAAACACAGGATAAGAAGAGGAGGAAGAGGAAGAGGGAAGAAGAGACTGCTGAGGAGGAGGAAGAGGAGGGGGTCGAATAGGCGAGGGAGGAAAAACCAGGGATTAAGGAGCAAATTCATGGAAATTTTAAGCAGAGAAAATTTTATGATGTGTAACCCACGGTGGGTCTATATTACGTACACACACACACACACACACACACACACAAGACGTGGTCAAGTACCCTACAGAAATACACACGTCTCATACATATACAACCAAGTTATACACTGGAGGCTGCTAAAGTGCGCCTCGCCTCTGTGCTTTTATGCAAAATTATTAATTAGTTTCAGACTGAAGGATTATTTATATGAATTTGGCGTGTTGAGTTATTTTTAATTATATGAAGAAAGAAGTGGGAAGAAAGGAGGAGGAAGAGGAGAGGAGGTAGGAAGGACAGGAAGAGAAGAATACACGAGTAATTAAAGGAAGAGGAGGGAGGAGAGAGAAGGAAAAATTAGGAAGGAATAGAGGAATGAGGAAGGACAGGAAGAGAAAGATAAGAAAGGAAAAGGATTAGGGCGGGAGGGAGTACGGGAAGAGAAGGAAGACAGGAAGCGGAAAAGTGAGGAAGAATAGGAAAGGAGGTAGGAAGGGCAGGAAGAGATAGGGAAGGACAGGAAGGAGGGAGGGAGGACAGGAAGGAGGATGAATTGTATAGAAAAAAGCTATATTCTACACTTTCTACTAAGCACTAACAAAAGTTACCTATGAATCTATCTGGATAGCTGAGGTGAGAATAGTATAGCAGAAGGCTCTCTCCTCACCCTGCTGTGTTGAAAATTCAGACGACTCTCTTATCAAGACATGCAGAACCCTCAATGATGCTCACTAGACAGAATAAAAGTAGGGATGGTCTTCTACCACCAACACCACCACTGTCACCATCACCATCATCACTATCATCACTACCATTACTATCACCACCACCACTATCACCACCACTACTGCTTCAATCACCAATACCACAACTACTTAAGTCACCACAATAAGCCTTACTACTGAGATGGGTTACTGTTATTGTAACCATGGCTGACACTCCGGCCACTCCCACTATAATTATGCCACGGGTGGTCCATGACCAACTGACCAAGTCTGGGTACTTTGTGAGCTGAAACAAGGCTGGTCTTTCAGACTGGTCTTCTTCATGACGTAAATGTGAAGTGATTTCTATTCTAACTTTACTTTTGCCACGTCATTCTCAAATTATCATGATAATGAATCAGGAATCAGGGAACGCGTGGGGTTTGGTTGGTCAGCCCCCCTTCTTCTAGGGTTGTATCGCAGTTACACTTACACAAACTAGTTCCGAAGACTACAACACAGGTAAAAAAAACTGTTTTCGGTCTCAGAGACCATCCTCACCTGAAAATGGTCTCCAAGACCAAAACACATAGATCTCTTTTTACTTTTTTTTCATTATATTATCAAAGTGGTTTCCCCCTTCTTCTCATGGGTTAGTGTTTATGGCACAACACACCATTATCCAACTATTTTCTCCCCACGTTTGTGTTGCGACTCTTATCTCGGAGTTTCACGCAACTGTTAGCGATGATTTGCTTTGCTTTTTAGATACCTCGCATCTGAATAACTATTTTGTCGCTTTCTTAGAGAGGTGATTATACACGCGGGGGAAACGCTAAACCCACAGGGGTCATGCACTACCTGAAAAATAGGGGGAAAAATTAGGCTTGATTCAAGAAGACTGATGATTGCTCCAAATCCTTGGATCAAGAGCCTCCCCTAGAGATATCTCCCTTGAAGGGAAGGCTGAGATCTCATCCTCGTCTTCCCGTCCTCTGACAGAGGAGATTAAGGGATTGAAACCTTTATTTATAGTATTACGTTCAAGCGGAAGCGCTAAGCCCGCAGGCGCCACACTGTCTGGGGAATGGGAAGTAATCAGGTTTAATACGAGGAGAGAGAGAGAGAGAGAGAGAGAGAGAGAGAGAGAAGGTATAAGCTAGTAAATTACCAACTGTCAAAGGCACTGTCGACAGGCACTTAGCCTTTTTTTTGTGTATATTTGTGTATGTGTGTACTCACCTAATAGTGGTTGCAGGGGTTGATTCATAGCTCCTGGTGTGTGTATGTGTTCGTATCTACAGTATCAGAGTTATGCTCGTGGTGTCTCATCTACTGCTCGTCACATAACTGAAAAAAAAAAAAATAGTTGCAGCACTTACTGGTTCCTGTTTCAATTCCTTCCGCTGGTCACTATTTGAGAAGAAAAAAACATCTTTCCTTTCCACTCCACCTTTTCTTCCTGGGTTTAGAGCTGTAGCCTCATGTCAACCCCGCTGCTACTGCTACAAACACTTCAGAACACACAGATGCAACTAATGTGACATTTTGTTGTGGCAACGTTTCCCTCTCCAGGAGCTTTGTCAAGCAGTTACAAATATTACAAGGCTCCTGGAGAGCGAAACGTTGCTACAATAAAATGTCACATTAGTTGTATCTTCGTCCATTTACCTAACATTGTCGATAATTCTACCCTCATTACTTTAGTTTCCATTCAATTAAGTCTTTTCAAGACTTTACGTGGTTAGTATATCTCTTTTTTTCTCTCAGCCAACATTGGTAAACAAACCATACCACGGGTGGGGTTAGAACCCGCGATCAAGTCTCAAAAGTCCAGACCGTCGCGTTAGCCACTGGGCCAGCTGGCCCAGTGGCTAACGTGTCATTACGATTTCGTTAGTCAACATGGGTAACTTTAATGTTTTCAAACCTTCCATCAGAATACATATTGCTCGACTCTGGCAGCCATTTTGTAGTTCTTGTTTTTTTTTAGTTGTGGGCACCTTGCAGACGGCGCATTTTCCAATTCTGGTCTAAGTTATAAATATTTTTAACATTACGCCATTCATATATTTGAAAGCTGTTTTATATTTTGCTAGTGTAGCATAAGAGTTTCTCACAGTTTCATTCGTAATAAATCCTGATTCCTTTTCTCTAATACATTCAATATTTTGTCACAGTTTATATTCTTTATGTGACCTGATTTCGCTTTCTTCCAATTCTATTACATAACAAATATCTACAGCAAATTCCATCATCCATCTATCATTCCGTGTGCTTTATTTATCCAGATTCTCTTGTAAATAATTAGTATTTGTTTAATCGTCTGTAAAAATTAATGCAACTTTTATCACTTCTGTTATATCATTTATATAAATTAGAAACATTATTGGGGCAAGTACAGATCCTTGTGGCACCCCACTTGTGACATCCACCCATGAAGACATTTTTGCTTGACAACTGCTCGCAGTTTTCCCCAGCCTCTAGTTCATTGCAATAATACCACCACCACCACCACCACTTCCACCACCACCACCACTTTTCACCACCACCACTCTCCACCTCCACCACCATCACTCTCCACCACCACTCTTCTCCTTTATTTTGTAATTTATAAATTTCTCTCTCCTGGGGAACTCTATAAATCTTCATGTCCATTGTTTTTTAAACATTTTCAAAACAGATTTGATTTACACGATCTTGATTGTTTATCAGTGTTGAATCTTCTTGTTTACCAGTGTTGAATCCTCTTTCTCTGATATCTTTTTCCAGTAATTTAACAAGTCAGTGAAACTGACCTATAGTTTAAAGGGTCTTTACTCTCCCGTTTTATTTTAAATATAGACACAATATATGCCATTCTCCATCTGACTGATAATTTACCTTCCAAAGTGGATATAACACATCTGCTCATTCTTTCAAAAACCAAGATGCTATCCCTTCTGGTCATATAACATTTTTTTCCTATCAGCAACTAGTAATTCTTTTTAGGTGGGTTTCAATTTAGTGCTGCTGGAACGAGGCTTCTGGCAAGCTCTGATGGCTCTCAATCCTTTAGTTGAACCTATTGTTTCTCACACCATGCTTCTCCTCCTGAGCCTCTTTAGTTATTTCAATATCCTCTACCTCAGTCGTCTGGGATTAAAATCTCCTACGTGAAAAATATATTTTGTGAACACTCTTTAAGTTTCTATTTAATACCTCACACATTTAATACCTCACACATTTCCTCCTCTGCCTCAGTGATTTTTGCCCACGTCATTTATTCTTCGTATTTTGTCTTTAACATTTAGGTTACCTTTTACAAACTTAAAAGGTTTGGTTCTACCTTCCTCTTGACTATTATTTCCTTTTCAGAATTTCGCTTTTCCTCTCTCCTTACATTTGTATATTCATTTCTAACTTCCTTCAATCTTTGATATGTTTCTTGATTGGTTCGCTTCCTTCACTGATTCTTGGCACCTTCTTTTCCACAGCTCTCCAACACCATTAAATTATTCCTCCTTATATTCTTCTTTGGAATAAACTGTTTAATTATATATTCTACAGAACTTTTTGTACATATTTACATCTTTCCCTTGTAGTATATTCTAATTTATCTGATTCTAAAATAATGATTCAGAGAACTGCAATTTCCTTCCAGACAATCTTGTTCCTGTTTATACTTTGCATCTTCTAAGTCATATTTCACAGCATATGTTATTCCAGGAAGAACACGGTCGCTTTTTCCTGTTCCTGTTTATACTTTGTATCTTCTAAGTCATATTTCACAGCATATGTTATTCCAGGAAGAACACGGTCGCTTTTTCCCAAATGGGTTTAAATAAGCTTTGTGGAAAATTTCCTTCCCGGTTCGAGCAAACAAAGAATCTAATATTTACTGTGTGTTGCTGCCTCTCATTCCTGTCGCTTTATGTATACACTGATGCATAAAAAACTCATTATTTTGAGGGAATCTATTGATTATTTATCTACAGTTCCAGCCTTATAGGCTGTCCAGTTTATTTTTTTTTTATAGTTAAAATCTCCAGGTACAATAACGTTTTCTTTAACACCATCACTTATCATCAATAATTTCCCAAAAGACATTATGCAGTTTCTCATTTATTCTATCCAACGCTTCTCTTTACCAGTTATTATTAAATGGTGGATTATATATATTTACTACTAAGGGATTTTCATCTTTATTTTGTACTCTTATCACTGAAAAAATCTCACCATTTTCAGTGTTTTTGGATTTTCTTAACTTTAAGAGTATTTTACGAATATTGTCAATCCTCCTCCTTTCTTTCCTACTCTCTCCCTTCTTCACAATGCGACATTTTCGCCTCTTGTTAAGTCTATATTTTCTCTAGAGACTTTTGCAAAACTATTGTCATTCTTAGATTTATATTCCTCCAGACCCATCCTCTCCCTTTCTAACCTTTTGTTGACATTTTCAGAAGTATATTGTGCTGACTGAGCCTTCTATTCTAATTCTGTCTTATGTTTAGCTATTTCTGCAAAACTATCTTCTAATTTAGTTTGTACTCTACTAAGCCTTTAATATCCATCTCTAGATCTATATTTTCTAGCTAACTTCTGATCTATCACTTCTCTGTTCTTCATTATCTAACTTAATGTCGTCTACATTTGTTATAAGGAAGCCTTTAAAACCTCCATTAAATTTTTTTTGAAGCTGCATTTTACTTACTAAATTTCTCAATTAATCCTTCGTGCCTTACTTCATTTTCTCCAGTTTTATTCATTCAGTTCATCCATCCACGAGGCCTGGTCCCAGACAGGGCCACGGGGGCGTTGACCCGCGAAACCCTCTTCAGGTCTCCAGGTATCCAATGGTTCCCTTGTCAGCAGGTGAATGAGCACAGCTGTGCTACACTGCCCTTTTTCCTGACGTCAAGAAGAGCAACACACTAACGTTGTGTTGCTCTGTTTCACATTAACATATCAATCATTCTTTCCGAATGATTTTGAGAGAGAGAGAGAGAGAGAGAGAGAGAGAGAGAGAGAGAGAGAGAGAATCTAGCTCTCCACCTGGAAGAGGAGAAGGTCAGCACCCCTGGCTCAGGTGTCGCCACCCAGGTCGTTACCAAGAAAACTGTCCCACAGAACTTGCCCGCAAAAGACCTTGGTCTTTAAGTTCTGAAAGGACGAGGGGAAACTTTACCATTGTTCCGAGAAAAAGAAAATGCAGAGTGAAAGTTTGCGAGAAAAAGTAAACATTATTTTATCTCGGAAAGTTGCGAAAGAAACATAAAACTGACGAAAAATATATAAGCATATTTTATATATATATATATATATATATATATATATATATATATATATATATATATATATAATATAAGCATATTATATATATATATATATATATATATATATATATATAATATATATATATATATATAATATAAATATTATATATATATATATATATATATATATATATATATATATACAGTGGTACCCCGGTTTACGATATTTTTCATTCCAGAATGCTGTTCAAGTGCCATTACCAAACGAATTTATCTCCTTAAGAAAAGTTGTAAAATAGACTAGTCCTTTTAGACCCCAAAATTACACTTACAAAAGCATTTAAAAAATAAACTTACATAAAAGGGTGAGTTTGGGGACCATCGTAAACCGGGTACCACTGTATATATATATATATATATATATATATATATATAATAAGCATATTTATATATATATATATATATATATATATATATATATATATATATATATATATATATATATAATATAAATATATATATATATATATATATATATATATATATATATATATATATATATATATATATATAATATATATATATATATATATATATATATATATATATTATATATATATATATATATATATAATATATATTATATATATATATATAAAATATATATTTATATATATATATATATATATACATATTTATATATATATATATATATATATATATATATATATATATATATATATATATATATATATATATATATAACATATTTTATATATATATATATATATATATATATATATATATATATATATATATATATATATATAATATAATATTTATATATATATATATATATATATATATATATATAATATAAGCATATTTATATATATATATATATATATATATATATATATATAATATAAGCATATTTTATATATATATATATATATATATATATATATATAATATAAGCATATTTTTATATATATATATATATATATATATATATATATATATAATATAAATGCATATTTTATATATATATATATATATATATATATATATATAATATAAATATTATATATATAATATATATATATATAATATAAAATATATATATATAAAAATATATATATATATATATATATATATATATATATATAATATATATAGTATATATATATATTGATGGGTCCCTCTTGTACTTCGGCCAATGGGAAATGGATAAAAGGCTTCAAGGAAGAATATTTAGATTTCTTTCTGAAGCCATTTGAATATTCCACTTCCCTACCACCCATCTTTTGAATGTCTATAAACTTTATTTCAAGACAAAATACATTGACAAAATACATTGACAGGAATACAATAGGGAGTAAAACAACATAGATAACAACTCAGAGCTACATGTCAAATACTTCGTTCAGCTCCCCGGCAGTGGGCCGCGTGCCCAGAATGCTGCAGGCATTTCCCCTCTGGATCGCAACACTGAGTCTGAAAGAGGAAGCTGGTCGCCCTGTGGTCCTTTGTTTCTATGATGAGTTTTTCACCCAGCTCTTTGAGAAACTTTAGAGCACACTTGACCCATGCTCCAAGGGTCTCCGACCCTATTGGGATGAAGTTATAGCAAGGGGGAAGGCCTTCATATTTGCGAGTCTTCTGGGTCTCCCTGTGGCTGGCAGCTCCACCCCCATCAGCTACGGAGTATGGCAAGTAGGTGTCTGCCCTTGTGGCAGCACAGGTGTAATCCCAAGCAATCTGCTTACCATCTTTCCAGGGTAGCATATCTCTATTGATCAATTTAACGAATTTGTGCAGAGGCATTGTGCATCCACCTCTCTCTCTGCACATTCACGCCTGACTATATCGCGTAATTCAAAAGTTGCAAAACAAAACAAAAATTGCGAATAATGTTCAGTTAAATCAGCACAAGTCAAAATTTCTTTACGACTCCTGGCTCTTTACGATAGGAGTTAGCTCTACTTCCATCTGGCTCTGCGTGGTTCTGTCGGGATTTATACTTATGGCTCTTTATGACTATTTGGTTATATCTGGCTTCATAGAGCTCTCTTGTTTTATCTGGCTCTATATGGCTCTTATCTTGCTTTATCTAGTTCTATCTGGCTTTATATGGCTTTTATCTTGTTCTGTCAGGCTCTATATTGCATTTATCTTGTTTTATCTAGTTCTGGCTGCTTCTATATGGCTATTGTCTTATTTTATCCAGTTCTGTCTATAACTAGATCCGATTCTATTTAGTTATTGAGTCTTATCAACTTATACCAAGTTCTGTCTGGTTATTTCTATTTCTGCCTGGTTCTATCTGGTTCTGTTGATTCTGTCTAGTTCTTCTTGGTCCTATCTAAGTCTGCTTGGTGGTTCTTCCAAGGTCTGCCTGGTTCTGTCTAGTTCTATCTGGTTCTCTTTAGGTCTACTTAGGTCTGTCTAGTTCTACCTGGTTCTCTATAGGTCCACCTGGTTCTGTCTAGTGCTACATGGTTCTCTCTAGTTCTACCTGGTTGTAAGTCCACCTGGTTCTGTCTTATTCTACCTGGTTCTCTCTCTAGGTCTACCTGGTTCTGTCTAGTTCTAAATCCACCTGGTTCTTTCTAGTTCTACCTAGTTATCTCCAGATCCACCTGGTTCTATCTTGTTCTACTTGGTTCTGTCTTGTTCTACTTGGTTCTGTCTTGTTCTACTTGGTTCTGTCTTGTTCTACTTGGTTCTGTCTTGTTCTACTTGGTTCTGTCTTGTTCTACTTGGTTCTGTCTTGTTCTACTTGGTTCTGTCTTGTTCTACTTGGTTCTGTCTTGTTCTACTTGGTTCTGTCTTGTTCTACTTGGTTCTGTCTTGTTCTACTTGGTTCTGTCTTGTTCTACTTGGTTCTGTCTTGTTCTGCTTGGTTTTGTCTAGTTCTGCTTGGTTCTCTCTAGGTCTACCTGGTCCTAAGTCCAACTGGTTCTGTCTTGTTCTACCTGGTTCTTTCTATTTCTACCTGGTTCTTTCTATTTCTACCTAGTTCTCTCTAGGTCTACCTAGTTCTGTCTAGTTCTACCTAGCTTTCTCTAGGTCCACCTGGTTCTGTCTAGTTCTGCTTGGTTCTCTGCAGGTTCACCTGGTTCTCTGCAGGTTCACCTGGTTCACTCCAGGTTCACCTGGTTCACTCCAGGTTCACCCCAGGTTCACCTGGTTCACTCCAGGTTCACCTGGTTCACTCCAGGTTCACCTGGTTCACTCCAGGTTCACCTGGTTCACTCCAGGTTCACCTGGTTCACTCCAGGTTCACCTGGTTCACTCCAGGTTCACCTGGTTCACTCCAGGTTCACCTGGTTCACTCCAGGTTCACCTGGTTCACTCCAGGTTCACCTGGTTCACTCCAGGTTCACCTGGTTCACTCCAGGTTCACCTGGTTCACTCCAGGTTCACCTGGTTCACTCCAGGTTCACCTGGTTCACTCCAGGTTCACCTGGTTCACTCCAGGTTCACCTGGTTCACTCCAGGTTCACCTGGTTCACTCCAGGTTCACCTGGTTCACTCCAGGTTCACCTGGTTCACTCCAGGTTCACCTGGTTCACTCCAGGTTCACCTGGTTCACTCCAGGTTCACCTGGTTCACTCCAGGTTCACCTGGTTCACTCCAGGTTCACCTGGTTCACTCCAGGTTCACCTGGTTCACTCCAGGTTCACCTGGTTCACTCCAGGTTCACCTGGTTCACTCCAGGTTCACCTGGTTCACTCCAGGTTCACCTGGTTCACTCCAGGTTCACCTGGTTCACTCCAGGTTCACCTGGTTCACTCCAGGTTCACCTGGTTCACTCCAGGTTCACCTGGTTCACTCCAGGTTCACCTGGTTCACTCCAGGTTCACCTGGTTCACTCCAGGTTCACCTGGTTCACTCCAGGTTCACCTGGTTCACTCCAGGTTCACCTGGTTCACTCCAGGTTCACCTGGTTCACTCCAGGTTCACCTGGTTCACTCCAGGTTCACCTGGTTCACTCCAGGTTCACCTGGTTCACTCCAGGTTCACCTGGTTCACTCCAGGTTCACCTGGTTCACTCCAGGTTCACCTGGTTCTACTGGTTCCTCAGGTTCACCTGGTTCACTCCAGGTTCACCTGGTTCACTCCAGGTTCACCTGGTTCACTCCAGGTTCACTCCAGGTTCACCTGGTTCACTCCAGGTTCACTCCAGGTTCACCTGGTTCACTCCAGGTTCACCTGGTTCACTCCAGGTTCACCTGGTTCACTCCAGGTTCACCTGGTTCACTCCAGGTTCACCTGGTTCACTCCAGGTTCACCTGGTTCTGCCTGACCTTCTCCTGCCTCCCCCAGGCTCTTGCTAATTTATTCACAAAAATGTAACATTTATGGCCGCTGCTAAATTCTTCATCGGCCGGAGAGGAAGCTCAGCCTTTTGACTTCGCTCATTTATTTATATATTTTTATGAGGGGAGGGGAGGAAGGGGAAAGGGGAAGGGGGAAAGGGAGAGGGGGATGGAAGAATGTTAATCACAATCTTCGTTTCATTTTACACTTTTTTATCCCCCTTTTGTGTACGATTATTCGAGCCAAGTAATTATCTGCTTAACGAACTGCATATTGAGTAGATTTCGATAACAAATTATGTATAAACACACACACACGCACACGGGGCCAGGAGCTATGAATCGACCCCTGCAACCATAAATAGGTGAGTACACACTTATACACGCACAGCTTTTAGAAGAGGTACGATAAGGCTCTCGAAGCCAGGGGAAGGTGAAGAGGCGGGACCAGGAGCTGAGACTCGACTCCTGCAACCACGTATATGCGTGAACAGGCATCGGTGAGTATGCGTGCGCACGCGCGGGTGGGCACACGCACAGCCTATCAGACGCCTGCACGCAATTCCATAAAACGTTGTTTATTTTTATTTTTTTTGCAATTCAAAAATATAAAATCACTCTCAGAACGGTAAAAAAGATACTGAAACCATCTGGATGCTCCCAGAATTATAACAAGAAATCTCAATATCTAATATAAATGAGGGATTTAGACTTAAAAAAGGGATTTAAAGATTTAAATATCTTTGGAGGGGGATTACAATATTTTACAGAGAACATTTAAGCCTATATTTGCTTGCCAGGACCATTATTAATTTCATGGATAAGTTTAATATATATATATATATATATGTGTGTGTGTGTGTGTGTGTGTGTGTGTGTGTGTGTGTGTGTGTGTGTGTGTGTGTGTGTGTGTGTGTGTGTGTGTCGTGCCGAATAGGTAAAACTTGTGATTTTGGTTTAAATAGCAATGCTCTTCTTGCCGAATAGGGCAAGCGAAAATTTGTGTATGTAATAATTTCGCAAAAATCATTCTGAACCTAACGAAAAAAAATATTTTTCATTGTGTTTGTTTATTATTGTAAACTTATCTAAAATATATTTAGTTAGATTCAGCTAAATTAAATTGCGCTTGTTATAATAAGGTTAGGTAAGTTTTCTAAGGTTCTTTTGGTACAAAATTATTAAAATTTACATTAACATTAATGAAAAAAAATATCTTTAAACGTATAAAAGAAAATTTTAGAAAGGCCTTAATTTTAAATGAGTTCTTGCTAATTGACCAATTTTACCTATTCGGCACGGCATTTATATATATATATATATATATATATATATATATATATATATATATATATATATATATATATATATATATATATATATATATATATGTCGTGCCGAATAGGTAAAACTTGCGATTTTGGCTTAAATAGCAACGCTCACCTTGCTATATAGGACAAGTGAAAATTTGTGTATGCAATAATTTCGTCAAAATCATTCTAAACATAACGAAAAAAATATATTTCATTGTATTTGTTTATTATTAAATTAATGTTAACGTATCTAAAATATATTTAGTTGGGCTAGGCTAAATTAAATTGCGCTTGTTGTAATAAGGTTAGGTAGGTTTTCAAAGTTTCTCTTGGTACAAAATTATAAATTCTTACATTAACATAAATGAAAAAAAATATATCTTTAAACGTATAAGAGAAAATTTTAGAAAGGACTTAATTTTAGATGAGTTCTTGCTAATTGACCAGTTTTACCTAATCGGCACGACATATATATATATATATATATATATATATATATATATATATATATGAAGAATAATTTCCGCTATATTCGGACGTATAAATGAGGCATTACGAACACAGGTCCACACACACTAAATAAATTATAATGTCCTCGGCGCACGCACAATGAGGTCTTCATCAGCAGACACAAGACAGAGAGGATTTCATGGGTCTACAGGCGTCTAGAAGGGTCAGGTCAAATAATATGGTGTCGTTGCTGAGTGACCCAAAGAAGAAGAAAGCACACTCACCATCACTCATCCAACACGTATTTTGACAGAACTGTTCTGACGTTGATCCTCAACAAACAAGACTCTGGAGCAAAGACTCGACCCCAAAACAAATACTTGGCCCAGGAGCTGAGACTCGACCTCAACACACACACACACACACACACACACACACACACTTGACCCCCGAAAGCTAGGAATCACCACATTATCGCATTCAACGGGAACTAAAACCGTATGGGTCGTACAGCAAGAGCAGAATACAAAACAGAATACCAATTCCGTCAGCCAGAGAAGCGGCCAGAGGCGAACACAAATTTCGGAACTGTTGATAACGTTGGCTACGCCAGCCACAATAGGCAACGCAGCGATTTCATTACAGATAAAGGATTTTTCATTCATTTTCGTCCCCCCTGATGGCTTCCTGGCTGCGGTTTGGGGGATCGCAGTCAAGAAATATTTCAGCTTCGAGGTTTTAATTACAGAGTTCACCAGTTTTTTGGGTTCTAGATCTTTGAAAAGAAGTTTTGTTGTAGTTGTTTTGAGTATTTTGCTTTTGTGCAATATTGCTTGAGGGTGTCGAGGTTAAAGGTTCATCTTTGCAACACACACACACCTATCATCAATATTTACATGCATTTTAGCGTAATGTGTTGAACATGGTCGGTGATGTGGAAAGGAAAGTGAATTACTAACAAAGCACCTAACACAGCACCTAACACAGCACCTAACAAACCAGCTAACACACCAGCACCTATTTCACAAAAAGATAAACCAAGCCTATAAACACATTTCCATGTGTATTTCTTTATCCATTATCCTCTATACATATCCGTATCAATTAAATAAAAGCATAATCAACTTCATGTATTTAATTTTATCCAATTGATACTCTCATTGTGGGAATATGCCAAAAAATTTAAAAGATCATTGTGAAGACTCGTGCGGAGGTGATGAAAGATGGGATTTTCCCAGCAGGATATCAGATTATGAGAAACGACAGAGAGAACATGTGGAAGAGAGTCACCTGTGTCTTGTACATGTACACATACGCAATAAATTTTAACCACCATAATGTATATGTATATATTTAGTTTTATGCGTAATTTTAATCTACCCTTAAATTATTATTTTTTTTCAAGAAAGTAAACGTATCAGTCTAGGAAATATTAATGTCGAGATTTTACATTTTCATTAATTGAAGTTTGTAAGTGTCCACAAGCCAGTAATTTTTTGTGTGTTTGCCCTAAGAAACTAATTAAATTTGCTTGACTTTGTCATGTAAAATGATTTCTTTTTGATTTGTTGCTGAAGCTGAAGGAGCTGTGTGTCTGGCAGGCTGGATTATCTAATTACTTGTGATTACTTTTTTTTTATTTTGGTGTTCAATACTGCTTTACCTTTCTTGTGTGTGTGTGTGTGTGTGTGTGTGTGTGTGTGTGTGTGTGTGTGTGTGTGTGTGTGTTGTATGTGTGTGTGTGTGTGTGTGTGTGTGTCTGTCTGTCTGTCTCTCTGTCTCTCTGTCACTGACACCATTTCTCCCTCTCTCTTTTCACCCTTAAAACCTTCCTGATTTTCTTTATTCTCACTATTTCTCATTATATCTTTTTTTCTCCCTATTCTCCCTCCCTCCTCCGTTTCTCCCTGCCTTCCTCTCCCCAGAATCCCCTTACTGTTCTCCCTGCTAGTTTCCTATCTTCCCCTCCATTCATTCCCCCCTTCCCTCCCTCCTTCCCTCCCTCCTTCTCTCCTTCCCTCCTTAATATCCCGCGACACATGCAAATGCCACCACCCGCGCACACAAAGGAATTGGTAGGCACCTTTGCATGCCATTAGCTGGCACCAGGATCGGATCCCATACGAACCCTACAGGATCCGGCAGGAAATCCTTTATATACGTCACACAATATTTGATACTTGTCAAGGTGTGTGTGTGTGTGTGTGTGTACTCATCTAATTGTTCTCACCTAATTGTAATTGCAGGTGTCGATTCATAGCTCCTGGCCCTGTCTCTTCACTGGTCGCTACTAGGTCACTCCCTTCCAGCTCAGTGAGCTTTATCATACCTCTTCCTAAAGCTATGTATGGATCCTGCTTCCATTACCTTCTTTTCCAGATTATTCCACTTCCTGACCACTCTGTGATTGAATAAATACTTCCTAACATCCCTGTGATTCATCTGGGTCTTCAACTTGTGTGTGTATGTGTGTGTGTGTATGTGTGTGTGTGTGTGTGTGTGTGTGTGTGTGTGTGTGTGTGTGTGTGTGTGTGAATAGGAAAAATTGGTCAGTTAGCAAGAACTCGTTTAAAATTAAGTCGTATCTAAAATTTTCTCTTATACGTTTAAAGACATATTTTGTCATTAATGTTAATACAAAAAATAATAATTTTGAACCAAAAGAACCTTAGAAAACTTACCTATCCATATTATAACAAGCGCAATTTAATTTAGCCTAATCCAACTAAATATGTTTTAGATAAGTTTACAATAATTTAATAAACCCAATGAAATATTTTTTTTTTAGTTAGATTCAGAATGATTTTTGCGAAATTACTGCATGCACAAATTTTCACTTGCCTTATTTGTCAAGAAGTGCGTTGCTATTTAAGCCAAAACAGGCTATGGGTCCCACAATGTATACCATAGGTGGACCCCATCCATATATATATATATATATATATATATATATATATATATATATATATATATATATATATATATATATATATATATATATATATATATATACTAATGTAAATTGCCTTCAAGTTTATAGGATCTAACATACTTTTCTTGAAACTGTGGATGGATTCGTGATCCACCGCTTTCTGATCCACAATAGATAAGGGAGAGGGGAGAAAACAGAGTTCAGAAGGAAGACGAGAGACATGTGATGAGAGAGAAGAGAATAGAAGGGAGGAGAGAAAGAAAATCATGGAGTGAGAAGATCGAGGTGAGAGAGAGATCATAATCCAATTAGTGAAAAGGGAAGCATAAAGAGAAAGTGATAGGGTGATAATTAAGAAGGGGAGAGAGAGAGTCAGAGAGAGAGAGAGAGAGAGAGAGAGAGAGAGAGAGAGAGAGAGTCAGAAAGAGAACTAGAAGTGTGTGCACCAGAGCTGCTCGCTCTCTCTCTCTCTCTCTCTCTCTCTCTCTCTCTCTCTCTCTCTCTCATACCTTGATGATAAAGCTCATGAATTATTCGAGGACTGATTATTCAATGGCTGATTATTCAACACAGATTATTCAACGACAGAAATACAGAATGTCAGGATAACGCAGCGGCCGGCCGGGTTACGTTGGCATCACCACCACCGAACAATATCATAACAGAATTACGGAACGAGGTAAGCCATGATTTGTATTACAAAAAAATTTAGTTTTACAAAACGCTAGCGTTACGAAATCATTTTGGGGTTAAAGTTTTTTTTTGATACATAATTTAAGCGATGCAATCGATATTACATAGAAATATTGGTATTATTTCTAGAATTACAGGGGGAAATTAGTGTTACGTCTAGTTTTACTAGAGAAAAATTAGTGTTACGTCTAGTTTTACTAGAGAAAAATTAGTGTTACGTCTAGTTTTACTAGAGAAAAATTAGTGTTACGTCTAGTTTTACTAGAGAAAAATTAGTGTTATGGGTAGTATTACAGAACGTAAGTGTTATAGCTAGTATAACAAGAGAACATTGGTGTAATAGCCAGCATTACAGAATAACATTGGTGTTATAGCTAGTATTAGAGGACTATACTATTATAGCTAGTATAATAGAACATTGGTGGTATAGCTAGTATAATAGAACATTGGTGGTATAGCTAGTATAATAGAACATTGGTGGTATAGCTAGTATAATAGAACATTGGTGCTAGAAAGCATATAGCTAGTATAATAGAACATTGGTGGTATAGCTAGTATAATAGAACATTGGTGGTATAGCTAGTATAATAGAACATTGGTGGTATAGCTAGTATAATAGAACATTGGTGGTATAGCTAGTATAATAGAACATTGGTGGTATAGCTAGTATAATAGAACATTGGTGGTATAGCTAGTATAATAGAACATTGGTGGTATAGCTAGTATAATAGAACATTGGTGGTATAGCTAGTATAATAGAACATTGGTGGTATAGCTAGTATAATAGAACATTGGTGGTATAGCTAGTATAATAGAACATTGGTGGTATAGCTAGTATAATAGAACATTGGTGGTATAGCTAGTATAATAGAACATTGGTGGTATAGCTAGTATAATAGAACATTGGTGGTATAGCTAGTATAATAGAACATTGGTGGTATAGCTAGTATAATAGAACATTGGTGGTATAGCTAGTATAATAGAACATTGGTGGTATAGCTAGTATAATAGAACATTGGTGGTATAGCTAGTATAATAGAACATTGGTGGTATAGCTAGTATAATAGAACATTGGTGGTATAGCTAGTATAATAGAACCGTATTAGAATGGTGGTATAGCTAGTATAATAGAACATTGGTGGTATAGCTAGTATAATAGAACATTGGTGGTATAGCTAGTATAATAGAACATTGGTGGTATAGCTAGTATAATAGAACATTGGTGGTATAGCTAGTATAATAGAACATTGGTGGTATAGCTAGTATAATAGAACATTGGTGGTATAGCTAGTATAATAGAACATTGGTGGTATAGCTAGTATAATAGAACATTGGTGGTATAGCTAGTATAATAGAACATTGGTGGTATAGCTAGTATAATAGAACATTGGTGGTATAGCTAGTATAATAGAACATTGGTGGTATAGCTAGTGTAATAGAACATTGGTGGTATAGCTAGTATAACAGAACATTGGTGGTATAGCTAGTATAACAGAACATTGGTGGTATAGCTAGTATAACAGAACATTGGTGTTATAGCTAGTACTACAGAACACTGGCGTTCGAAAAAGTATTTCAGGTGAACATTGAAGTTGTGCCCAAACATTGAAAAATAACTCTAGAAACACTATGAATCCTGATTCCCAGTGAGACTTGTGTTTCCCATCGATTACAGTGATTTGATCCCCCTAGTGGAAGGTTTTAAACTCCCTTGTGAGCCATCGTACTCTTGAGACCTTAATGGCTGATAATGTCTTACTCGCCTGAATATGATGTTTAACTCACGAAATCATGACACCATTGCAAACAGACCACGGTACGGGAGGGGCTTGAACAGATATACCTACATGGATGAATCTTATTGTAGCCAGCTGACCCAGTGGCTTACGGGCTGGCCTGGAGTTTTGCGACTCACTCGCAGGGAGAGTTGAATGATAGCTCTAGACCTTTCGTGCTGAAAGAAACACTTCATCAAGAGCTTGCAATGTTGTTGAAATGAGTAGAAGGTCCACGGGGGATAGAGCTGTGGCCCAGGTGGCAGTAGGTCCAGCTTTACCACCGAGCCACGAGTCTTCAAGAAGTAAAAATCCCGAAACAGAATTTCTGTTCGTGTGTCCACCAGTGGTACAGTCTGGAAACCTACAGTTTCTCCCCTCAACCTCAGTGGCATTAGCAGTAAATAATTTCTCACTGTCTTCAAAGTCATATATTAAGTTTATAGACTATAATAAACGACTGTTAAAATCAGGGCACCTTCAGTATCACATTCTTTCGTCTGATTATTCATTTACAGTAGTTTATTACGATTATTGGGTTTATGGAAGAAATCACAATAAAACACGTGATTGCAAATATGAAAAAAAGCCACTGATGAAGCCACTGTGGGGCGAAACGTTTCCACAATAAAGATACCCAGATGTTTCACATGTGTCTAATTTATCACCTTATCGGTTCATTGAACCATTTATCTACAGAATAAGGTAGCAGCACACTGCTGATGTATGCAATTTAACTAAAATACAATCTCCTTTTCTCCTCACCCCTCCCCTACTTCCCTCTCCCATTTCCCCTTCCCACTCCATCTTCCCCCCCCCCGTGTTGTCTTCCTGTGCACCCCTTCCCCAGCATATGACAGTTACCATGGCAACATCCCCAGTCTTCCTGGTGTATATATATCACTGACGTAGAAAAAAAAATATGCATTTTTTAAATACTTTCCTCTCGTCATATCCACGGGGAAGCACTAAGCCCGTAGGGGTTAGAGGGCGGGTCATACAGCGCCCAGGGAATGGGCGGTAATCATGTTTGATCCAAGGGATAGTCCTTCACTGGCTTCACCATTTCCCTGGAATTTAATTGCTCATCAATCTGGAGCTACCCCCCTTCCGTCTTCCTTGGATCAAACCTGATTACTTCTTAATATAATTATGATCATTGAAAATCGAGATATTGTTAGAACTTTTGTAAAATATTAATTTATTTTATTAACTCCCTTTATTTTCTTTTGTTTTTTGCTCTGATTGATAAATTATCTTTATTGCTGCCCCGATCACTCCTAATTACTTGAATTATTTATGTAATTACATTAAATTATAGGAAGCATAATTATCTTGACCAGAGGAAGGTCAAAGAGATATCCTTGACCTTGCAATCCTTGCAAATGTTGCTTCAGAGGTACAACGTTTCGCTCTGTGCACAACGTTTATCAAAGCCATAGGTCATGTGAAAACTTTTACAGAGCGAAACGTTGTCCCAATGAAAGCCTTTTACCGCAGCGTGTGTGGTTAACCCGTCAGTTTGCCGCAGCGTGTGTGGTTAACCCGTCAGTTTGCCGCAGCGTGTGTGGTTAACCCGTCAGTTTGCCGCAGCGTGTGTGGTTAACCCGTCAGTTTGCCGCAGCGTGTGTGGTTAACCCGTCAGTTTGCCGCAGCGTGTGTGGTTAACCCGTCAGTTTGCCGCAGCGTGTGTGGTTAACCCGTCAGTTTGCCGCAGCGTGTGTGGTTAACCCGTCAGTTTGCCGCAGCGTGTGTGGTTAACCCGTCAGTTTGCCGCAGCGTGTGTGGTTAACCCGTCAGTTTGCCGCAGCGTGTGTGGTTAACCCGTCAGTTTGCCGCAGCGTGTGTGGTTAACCCGTCAGTTTGCCGCAGCGTGTGTGGTTAACCCGTCAGTTTGCCGCAGCGTGTGTGGTTAACACGTCAGTTTGCCGCAGCGTGTGTGGTTAACACGTCAGTTTGCCGCAGCGTGTGTGGTTAACACGTCAGTTTGCCGCAGCGTGTGTGGTTAACACGTAAATTTGCCGCAGCGTGTGTGGTTAACACGTCAGTTTGCCGCAGCGTGTGTGGTTAACCCGTCAATTTGCCGCAGCGTGTACACTAAGCAGTAGTGTTGAATTAGACACTTGTTCAGCACTAGGGTATCTTTATTGTGGAGACGTTTCGCCAACCTGCTGCTTCCTCAGTCCAAAGAAGAATGGTAGAAGATCAGGAGTTTGAGGAAATAAGTCCCTCAACCTGGAATCGACATGATCAGACCATCAGTCTTGGGCACCATTAGTCGCGTATATAAACACTCAAGAGACCTCATCAACCGCATCTGTAACATCAATAGCAGAAACGAGAAACTCTCCATCCTGAACGTGACCTCCTTCAGGTACCCATTTCACAAGTCATTGACATCCTACGGTTGCTAATTATTGACCCCCATCATCGGAAATTTCATTTATAAGTCGGTTGGAATTGTTTCTCCTCCGAAGACTTGCTTTTCGGGGAGTCCCCGGGAACCTATATTGCCTCATAAATTCAGTCCTTGCAAACTTTTATATGAAAAACATGAAACTGAACATTTTTCCTCCGTCAACTTTTCCATCGCCTGGTTTCATAACACCTCCACAGTAAACTAGTAGACCCAAACCATACCACCGTCGGGGATAGAACCCGCGATCAGAGTCATAAAACTCCGTGCTAGCCACTGAGCCAGCTGGCTACAACAAGATTCGTCCAACTAGGTATATACACCAAAGGAAGGTTAGCATAGGCACCACTGTGACCACAAATCCAACACGTCCTGTCCTAGGTTATTTACTCTGCTCACCTGACAACAAACTTCGTTTGAAAGTTTGTTGGAAACCAACCGACTCTATCTTCTCCACTTAACATGGAATTCTCGTAAGTTTTTTTTTCCCCTGAAGAGCTCCTCGCATCAGCGGCAGGGAATTTCTTGAAGAGTGCTCTTTCCCTAAATAAATTTCGATGAAACTACACTACCCTCGATATATCATCAGGGATTCCAGACGACGTGCCCATAATATCATCAATTCACCCACACGCGACTCCATCGAAAAGAGATGAGTAGCCCTCACCAACAAACCTATAGCTAAACATATCCACGATCTCCCACAGCAAACTCAACATGGTAACATTGTGGAGATAAATGGTATAAAATACCGACATGGTGCATTTGTATCTATCTATCCGTGGCACCATTTCTTCTACTACCCTCAGAGATATCACCAGAGAGTAGCACCAAGATATCTACTCCAGGATTATACAATACACATGTAACAAACGTGCCTGGATAATACTCCACAATCCTCACAACCGCCTGATAAGTTAATGGTGAACAAATAACTGTCAACTAGGACGACACTCAAACAAGATGTCTTTGCTAGTACCCTCATCAGTATCCCAACCACTTTAATGTGAATAAAGGTTTCAACAATTTCGCTGGACGTCTTGCAAGAAAACTCTTGGGACATATGGGAATGATAAGACAGATGTGCAGTACTTGGGCATCTGGAAGGATACCCAAGCATTGCGCATGTGTCTTATTCATCAACTTGTTCATCAATAGAATGTTGAGTGTGAGAATTGATGTGACCTGACGTATACGTCGCTTGTTCTCCACCTCTCGCATGCTCACAACTTCATAAGTTGTCCCTCGCATACCAGGATTATCGATATGTGACTTGATAAAGTCCAACGTCCTCAGTAAAACTTCCACGTAACTCCATTTGAGTCTTTACCACTTAGATATTCCTCACTGCCTTCAAGCAGGTCCTCCCCTCACCCCTCACTCATTCTTTTTCAATTCTTGCACTGTCTATATGTATTTATTCACGACTTTTTCTATACTTTTGTGTGTATATATATATATATATATATATATATATATATATATATATATATATATATATATATATATATATATATATATAATATAATTTTGTGGGGAATTAAATAGAGTAAAGATGATGTGAAGGAGGCAGCTGTGGACAGAAATTAATTTCTCTTACCCAGAGGTAAACACAACACTCGCTCGCGCCTCACTATCTTCTGTAAACATAATTCTCATAACGAGTGTTTAGTTCCCTTCGTGTTTGTTCCTGATGTAAGGAACTAGAGAGACCCTCCTCCTCATTCGGAACAAATCAGACTGCCTCTCATTTCTCCACGTATGTCTCCTGCATATTCAACGCTTCTCTTCGAATATAATATCGTGACTGGACTACATCATACAGTACATTGGCTGCCATTAACGGAGAGGTCATTTATCTTCATTATTGAAGGACTGAACATTGTGTTTTTCTGGGTAATAATTTACTTCTGACATTAAACTACACATTTTTCATGCGAACAAACTAGATATTTCCAATTAACTATTGAAAATTGGGGCAACAAAAGAACGTTTCACCCGAAAATGAGCGAAGCGTTGTCTGAGGTAGGCTAGGTATAAACACACGTGATGCTTAATAGCGTATGTAGGTAGACAGCCTTCAACCCATAACATCAACCTCTGTTTCCTGGTCTTTATCCAGCCTCAAATGCCTTTCAGAAGACGTTTAAAGGTTTTTCAGACCGAGTCTCCTAGAAAACAGATGGGTTACACTTCAGTATTTACCTAATTATTGCATACCTTTGTAATGTCATTCGACAAGCATGGAAAATTACGAAGAATCACAGGATTCTAACACGAACTCAGAACTGAAGCCTCGTCAGCATTAGTGAAGCATTATGGCAGCATTTCTGAAGCCTTCAATTAGAAATTTTGAAGGTTCCTTTTAGTATTTTTTAAGTTTTCTGCAAATATTTACTTTCTTAAGACTTTCGACGGTATTTTCTGAAGTCTCAGCTTAAGGGAGGGATTTAGGTGCTTAACGCTGGTAAAGAGCTTCTGATCCAAGACATTGGAGTTATTTTCCTCCCTTGAATCAAAGCGAATTATCTCCCATACCTCATGAATATAACATTAATACCGCAAGTACCACAACGACTACTGCTACTACCACCATTGCTACTACTGCTACTACTACCACTGCTACTAATACTATTACTACTACTGCTACTACTACCACTGCTACTAATACTATTACTACTACTTTTGCCACCGCAACTACTACTACTAATAATAACAATAAACAGAAATAACCATAATGAAAATAATAAATAATAACAGTAATTCCACACTTAACTGGAAAATCTGGAGCATAAAACGTAATCATTCACAAGAAACGTAATATATATATATATATATATATATATATATATATATATATATATATATATAGTATATATATATATGTATATATATATACGTATATATATATATATATATATATACGTATATATATATATATATATATATACGTATATATATATATATATATATATACGTATATATATATATATATATATATACGTATATATATATATATATATATATATATATATATATATACGTATATATATATACGACATATATATATATTTTTATATATATATATATATATATATATATATATATATATATATATATTATATATATATGTCGTATATATATATACGACAATGTTTATGAGGTTATCTCTGGGTGGGTAGCGTGTTGATGTAGATGGTGAGTGCCTCACCATGTTGTCGTAGCAGATGAAAACTCGCATGTGTGAGCACGTCTGCGAGATTGATACTCGTGTTATTGGAAGAGTGTCTGCCGTATTTACGTTCGAGAGAGAGAGAGAGAGAGAGAGAGAAGAGAGAGAGAGAGAGAGAGAGACCTACAAACACAGACATAAATATAGAAAAAAGTGAGAGACAGATACAGGCAAACACACACAGACAGAAAGACAAACAGACTGACAGACCGTCAGAAACATCAACACAAACAGACTTATAGACATAAAACAACACTAATTAAAATTTAACACACACACAGCCCCCAAAAACAGGACTCAGGGAAACAAAACGAAGAAGAATAAACCTTAAGAAACACTTAGCTCAAAATGCGAGCCATTTAACCTAACAAATTTAAACTAATTTCTCCTGAGATGAGAAGATACGTTTTATCTCAGCCACTGAAACAGTTTCAGTCCTGATGGAGACCCATACGAGAGCTCTTGTACACGAGGGAATATTTCATCTAGATGGAGGAGCTCTGATGATAGTGTGCGATGGTGCTTCACCAACGATGGAGTCTCAGTATGGAGTGGGATGGTGAATGGAGGGAATGGATAAGTAAGAGGGATATTTTTGCCATAGGTGAGAGAGAGTGAGAGAGAAAGAGAGAGATTCCTTGAATACATGAACGAAATACGAACAAGTTCGCACAAGCTTTTATTATTGACAGCATCTCGCTGTGTGTAGAGCTTTATCTAACTTTATGGAGAGTTTCAAATTTGTGTAAAGTTTAATCAAATTTTGTATAGAGCTTTATTAAACTTTGTGGATTAATCAAACTTTGAATGGAGCTGTAGTCTTTGTGTAGAGCTCTATTAAGCTTTGTGTAGAGCTTTATCTAGCTTTATGGAGAGTTTCAAATTTGTGTAAAGCTTAATCAAATTTTGTATAGAGCTTTATTAAACTTTGTGGATTTATCAAGCTTTGAGTGGAGCTGTAGTCTTTGTGTAGAGCTCTATTAAGCTTTGTGTAGACCCTTATCAAGCTTCGCGTGCAGCTTTGTCAATCTTTGCATAGATGTTTATGAAGCTTTCTGTTGAGCTTCTTCAAGCTTTGCGTAGAACTTTATCAATCCTTAGAGTTTTATGATTGCATAGAGCTTTATCAAGTTTTGTGTCGAGTTTGTCGAGCTTCGTGTAGAGCTTTATTAAACATTTTAGAGATCTTTATAAGCTCTGTGTAGAACTTTATCATGTCTTAAAGCTCTATAAAGAGCGACACTTTATTCCCGACGAAAGCTTATTCTTCTTCCAATTCCTAATTCCTCCTCTACAGCTTCCCATTCATCTCCTCTTCCCCATTTCCTCACGTCACCCTCCACTCCCCCATTTCTCATCACCCCACTGCTCTTCAGGAGGTGCCTTGATGCTGGGGTGAAGGGTTCTTGACCCAAATAATTTTTCAGTTACCCTTCCAAGTCTCTAAGTGCGATTGTAACCCGGACTTCTTTCCTTCTCGCTTAAATGTGACTTGTCAATGGACCAGGTTATTTACGTGTGGCTTCAGCCATTGTATTGTAACAATTACATGTTAGGAAAGGTCGTCATAGTCCGTTTTGAGTCCAGCAGAGTCTAGGTAAATTTGGGACATTCATAATCCATTTTCAAGTGTCTTCAAGGCCATGAGAATCCGTCTTAGTGTATTTGATTCTATCGGAGTCTATTTCCGCCCAATAAAGTCCATCAGTTTTTTTTAAAGTCCATTGGCTGAGTCCACACCCCAAGCAATCGTTGCTCCATGCATTATTGAAATTCCATTCGCAAACAAACGAGTTTTCTTCCTCGTTAATCCTGAAGTTACGAAATGTGTGAGAAAGAGGGAGAGAGAAATAGAGAAAAATAGAGAAAAAAAGAAAGAGATAGATAGATAGATAGAGAGAGAGAAAGATATAGAGATAGAGAAACCTGCCTGCTTTCCGATTCAGACAAAACACACCTCCCTCCTTCCCTACACACCTACCCTTCTCATTCCTTACACACCTGCTCTCCTCCTTCCCTACACACACATACCCTCCTCCTACTCCTCCTCCTCAATTCGTCCTCCAAAACAAGCTTTTCTAAAGACCTATTTGTTTTCCTCTTTCACCCAAAATTGAGTTTAAAACTAGAGGAAACCTACTCTGCTCTTACCCTTGTAAATAGAAGTTTGAGGAAGAGTTTAGTGAGGAGCGGGAGAGTAACTGATAGAAATGTGAGGGAACTATTGTCGTTACACAGTTTCAGGAATAGGTACAACTATACAAACCTCCACACGGACAGAGAAGTTGGTTGATTTATTGGGTTTTAAGGTTATCGACTACACGAGGGTCATAAGGATGCATGTCATCTGTTCACCACCAGTCAAGGAAAATTTAGTGCCTAAAATAGGGATTAAGGTAATGCTTACAGTGTACATACACTGAGATACACATCTCCGTGTATATTCACAGTGATATACTCCTTTCGTAGTATATACGCTGATATAAAATATCACAGGGTGATCAACACTAAATACTAAGAATCTCTCTCTGTCTTTCTGACACACACACACACACACACACACAAATAAATCAGACTATCAGATTATCTGCCATTCCCCCTTTGAGTTTCCGGAATAAATCAGTGTCAGTCTGAAATAAATCAGGTGATATTCATACTGTTCCTCTCTGAGAAGACAGAGTTGCCATCTTCTGGGAATACATCCACCTTCTCTCAGCTCAATGCAAATATTTTTCAACTCAATAATATTCTTACTCCATTCCCACACACACCCACACGCGCACCCAGACACGCGCGCGCGCGCACCCACACACAGACCCACACACAAAATGGTAACTAACACACACACGCGCTCGCCGCACACACACACACACACACACACATATATATATATATTTACATATTTATTTTTGCTTACCGAAGCATGGAGGAAAATTTACTATGCGCATTTTTTTTGGGAAATTTCTTTAAGCTCAATTTTTTTGATAAAATTTTAGAGCATTCAGTAAAATAATGGCAATTGTGTGTGTGTGTGTGTGTGTGTGTGTGTGTGTGTGTGTGTGTGTGTGTGTGTGTGTGTGCTCACCTACATGTATTCACCTATATGTGGTTGCAGGGTCGTGTCATAGCTCCTGGAAACGCCTCTTAACTGGTCGATACGAAGTCACTCTCACCCTGCTCCATGAGCTTTGTCATACCTGTTCTTAAAGCTGTGTGTGTCCTCTGTGCCTGAATACCAGTCTTGTTGAGAACCTTTGGACTTTTCTGTTGGTTTGTACAGGATTTGAATCTTAATACCAAACGCAAATAATACAGCAGTACAATACGAAATACAATGCATAAGATACAACAGAGGTAAAATACAGCTGCTGCAAAGTGTTATAGCTGTGACAGTCACGACCCTGTGGGTACAAACCTGCCCACACACACCTGTGAATGTTGTGTCTGCCAACACCTGAGGGTACACAGGTGTATGAGCAGATGTGCCCCTTAAATACTCATGATAAGAGATATTTTGGCAATTTCTAATTTCTTTTTTTTATTTTTTTGCAGTAGTTGCCCTTTTGTGAAAGGTACTGTGAAATGCTTTTGATCCAAGAAATTTAGACCTACCCCATGAGTACACTAATAATAATAATAATAATAATATTGTTAATACTAATGACAATTTTTATAATAATAATAACGTAGCAATAATATTAATAATGATAATGTAATAATAATAATAATAATAAATTCCCTAACTAAAGGGTGATATACAAATAATGACTATTGACTGAACCATTAGGCCAAAATGCAGATAATTATCGAGCCCAGGAAGCCAAAATAAGCGTAATCAAGCAGCGTAACAACGCAAAATAAAGGAAATCGATCTAGCTACCAGTTCAGGGTGAAGACACTCGACTAGATTACCAGCCAAAACTTCAGTCGATCGACCAGACTGTCCTTGAGGCAAACGTAATGAGCAGTACTAGTGGGACGACAATGTAAATAAATGCTTGTCGCCGGTAACTGGAGAGATGTGATCACAACTTGTGCCTTGGGTGTGGCGGTGTATCTACGTAGACGTGTCTCTGTGCCCTGGGTATCGATGGCATGATCCATCTATAAGTTTTCATGTTTTTTTTCGTTTCCAGGTAATTTACCATCTGGAAATTTTGATCCAATAGCCTAAAATGATTTGTCTCCAAGCTGTGGACTTTTCTACGGTTTTTGGGCGATACCGGTCAGCGGCTCCGGTGTGGTGTGTAGGGTTCTGTACGGCTCGCTAGGTCATAACTCATTAATACGAATAAAATATAGCCGTTGTTTTTCTGATGTTCATTCCCTTCTGCTATTTCCTTCATTCGTTTCATCCATATCTCCTTTCCATATTCATTTTCTCACTTCGTTTCTCCTTCCCTCCCTCCCGTCTTTTATCTCTTCCTTGCTCGTATCCTCCATCTTTTCTCATTTCTCTTATTTTTTCAATCTCTTCCTAGCTCCTTCCCTTCCTAGTTTCTTCCATCTATCCTTTGCTCCTTCCCTCCCATTTTCCAACCCTTCCTCTTTTCCTTAGCTACGAGTATCAAAGGTATAACAGCATGAAGGATAAGAATAATGAGTATATGGGATAATAAATATAACCACAGCACACATATAACAACATACTAAGATAATAACCACAACATACTAAGATAACCACAACATACTAAGATAACCACAACATACTAAGATAAACACAACATACTAAGATAAACCACAACATACTAAGATAAACCACAACGTACCAAGATAAACCACAACATACTAAGATAAACCACAACATACTAAGATAACCACAACAAAGATTATAACCACAACAAAGATTATAACCACAACATACTAAGATAAACACAACATACTAAGATAACCAAAACATACTAAGATAAACCACAACATACTAAGATAAACCACAACATACTAAGATAAACCACAACGTACTAAGATAAACCACAACATACTAAGATAAACCACAACATACTAAGATAAACCACAACATACTAAGATAAACCACAACAAAGATTATAAACACAACATACTAACATATACCAATTATATCATCATACACATACCTACATATACCACTTATAACATACTACACATAACTACATCATACTCAAAACATATACACCACAACACGAGGTCATGTGCTACATATTCTTCCTATAGTAATTTTTAGCTATTGTATCCCCGGAAGGTGCCCTGATGCCAACGAGAGGCTCTTGATCCAAGGAATTCGATCTGTCATCTTCACTGGATCAAACCTAACTGCCTCGCATTCCCAGGGTCTATATGATCACTACGGGTTTAGGACTTAATAATAATAATAATAATGTAAATAATAAATGGAATATAAAATTATTTATAACTAAAACACATAAAAAACATTAAAACACAGATGAAACATAACAGCTAGAAAATAACATTTTATAACAGAAAAATAAAACAAACACTAAAACAGTAAAACAAACACCTGAAATATTAAAAAAAAAAAACTTAAAACATTAATCCTAAGCCAAATCCCTCTAAATAAGGATTTACATATCCTTGACTGGTGGGTATAAAAAATGGTTATAACTCTGACCATAATTTTTAACGGGGTGGACCGGTAAGCCAGCGGAAGGCCTCGGTCAGATGACCAAAAGCTTCAACGGCGGATCGTCATCTAAGACACTCGTCAGGAAACACTTGTCCTGTTTCCTGGCGAACCTTACCTAACCTAACCTTGACTGGCGTTAAACAGGTAATAGGAAGCCTTAGCAACCCTGGGGTGGTATAAAGCTTTTGACACATTTTTAAGTAACCAGATAACCAGTTCCTACATCCGTCTTCTGAACTCAGAAGAATAAAACAATTTTCTTGAATCTCAACATTAAATATGAACCAGACGATGCTCTTTCCTCTTTCAATGATTCAAAATGTATTTTAGGAGTCTTACATAAATATATACGAATCAGACAATTTTTTCGTCTCCCCATAATTAAAAAAAAAATATTTTTGAGTCGTGGCAAAATATATACAAATCGGACTAAATTCTTTCGTCTTCCCATAATTTAAAAGAATATATATATTTGAGTCTTGCCAAAGTATGTACAAATCAGACTAACTTCTTTTGTCTAACCACAATTAAAAAAAATATAAAATATATTACTGAGTCTTACCAATATATATATATATATATATATATATATATATATATATATATATATATATATATATATATGCACACATATGAATCAGCAGGGCTACTTGCGTCTCCTGAAGGCACAAAACTGATTTTTTTTTTCCGAGTCTCCCCAGAAAAGTAAACAAAAGAGCCTATCTGGGCCTGATGGAAGACCGTTCTGTCGTTTTCATATCAGCTGCGGCAACAATGCCGACAAATTGAATTTTTTTCCCCCAGTTTACGGACCAAAATACACGATAAAAAAATATATATTCACGACAGTGAGATAAATGATAATTTAAATAGAAATATTATTTTGGTAGAGATAAGAGTAAGGAACTCATTGCTACACTTATGGATGTACAAAAGGCATGTGATAGGTTGAAGAGGGACGCGATGTGGCAATTGTAACAGATGTATCGAACAGAGAGAAGGTTACAAAACACAGGTATATGCTATGTATGCTATAGACAGTAACTTATTAAGAGCCGTAAGAGTTTCTGGAGAGTAAGCAAGTAATATATGGGTGCATATATGACGCCAGACCTCGTCCGGGAAGCACCTCAGTTGTGGAGAACACCATCACACACACACAAACACACATATTATATATATATATATATATATATATATATATATATATATATATATATATATATATATATATAAAATTATATATATATATATATATATAATTTTATATTATATATAATATATACACACATGCTGGACAGTATACAATAATCACATCACATTGCCACAGCAACATTATAGCACATCACATCACACCTCACCTCACCATCGCTGTCATCCATCACCCCTTCTTACCTGCACATCACACCGCCGCCACACACACCACCACCACCACAACCACAGACCACCACCACAGACCACCACCACAGACCACCACCACAGACCACAACCACAGACCACAACCACAGACCACAACCACAGACCACAACCACAGACCACAACCACAGACCACAACCACAGACCACAACCACAGACCACAACCACAGACCACAACCACAGACCACAACCACAGACCATCACTACCACAACACTGGCTACCGTCCGTCTAGGGTGTTTCTAGAGGCAATAATGTTACTAAAATGCTGGACGATTCCCCGTGAGGGAGGGAAGCAGAGAGGGAAGCAGAGAGGGAAGCAGAGAGGGAAGCAGAGAGACAGGATGGCAGGGAATGATGGTCTCAGGGAGGGAATGATTGAATGAGAGTGACAGGAAGAGGGTGGCAGAGGAGGGAAGAAGAACAGCAGAAATGGAAGGATGAAATGAGGAAGAAGAGAAGTGAGAGGGAGGGAGAGTGGAGAGAGGGAGGGCAACAGAGAAGGAATGAATTAAGGAGAGTGGGAGAGTGAGAGGGAAGGAAGGAGTGAGGAAAGGTGGTAGGAGGGAGTAAGAGTGGTTGAAAAGTGGTGGGAGTGAAGGAATCAGCAAGAGATGAAAGAGAGAGAGAAAGGCGTGGCTCACATACAGTACCTATAATATGACCTTAAACTGAATTATAGATCAGTAATGGTTAGTTCTTTATAACAGTAATAATAATAATGATTATAATTATCTTTTTTCAAATCTTAATTAAATTTCAATATGTTTTTTATTAGTAATAAAGTCAATTTTAACCCTATTAAAACAAATTTATACATGTTTTGACTAGATTCTCGATTTCAGAACTGATGTAATCAATGTTCTATTTAAATCAGGATGTCTGTGATAATTAGGGAAATAAATAAGGTCAGTAAAATACGTTGTTACAGTCTTATTACATCTCTCTCAGGCGTAGTAACAGCAGCAGCTGCACTAGGATCAGTAGTAAGAGCAGCTGAACCAGGAGTAACATCAACAGTAAATGCAATACCAGCAGTAGAAGAAGCTGCGGTAAAATCAGGAACATTAAAAGCATTATTAACAGCAAAAACACAGCAACAATATCGCCAGCATTACACGCACAAATTTTTCATTTTTTCATTGCCAACTCCGAGAGTAATTGATGGAAAATATTTGGCATTGTGTTTATGAGGAAGTTGATATGGATTTTGTGAAGAATATTTCCATCGTTGTTATGCTGGATATTAACACTATTCTTACGGCTTTTAATATTGCTATTGTCATTATATTATTATTAGTAGTAGTAGTAGAATTTATACTTTTCTTATTATTATGTTGCTAAATGGATACTTAAACACTTACGTATATTGTTAAAATACTTGTGTATTTATAAAACACACACACACATACATACAACAGCGAGTTATGGTACGTGACGAGGTGTCAATATGGGCGCCTGTGAGGAGCGGGGTGCCACTGGGGTCAGTCCTAGGATCAGTGCTGTTTCTGGTATTTGTGAACGACATGACGAAAGGAATAGACTGAGAAGTGTCCCTGTTTGCAGATGTGAAGTTGATGAGAACAATTCAATCGGCAGAACTACAAAGGGATCTGAACAGGCTGAAGGCCTGGTCCAGCACCTGGCTCCTGGAGTTCAACCTCACCAAGTGCAAAGTCATGAAGATTGGGGAAGGGCAAAGAAGACCGCAGACGGAGTACAGTCTAGGGGGCCAGAGACTACAATCCTCACTCAAGATAAATAGATCTTGGGGTGAGTATAACACCAGGCACATCTCCTGAGGCGCACAACCACCAAATAACTGCGGCAGCTTACGGGCGCTTAGCAAACCTAAGAACAGCATTCCGACATCTTAATAAGGAATCGTTCATGACCCTGTGCACTGTGTACGTTAGGCCCATATTGGAGTATGCAGCACCAGTTTGGAACCCACACCTAGCCAAGCACGTAAAGAAACTAGAGAAAGTAGAAAGGTTTGCAGCAAGACTAGTCCCGGAGCTAAGGGGTATGTCCTACGAGGAGAGGTTAAGGAAAATCGACCTGACGACACTGGAGGACAGGAGAGATAGGGGGATATGAAAACATTTAAAATACAGAGAGGAATTGACAAGGTGGACAGAGACAGGAGGTTCCAGAGATGGGACACAGCAACAAGGGGTCACAGTTGGAAGTTGAAGAGTCAGATGAATCACAGGGATGTTAGGAAGTATTTCTTCAGTCACAGAGTTGTCAGGAAGTGGAATAACCTGAGAAGTAATGTAGTGGAGGCAGGATCCATACATAACTTTAAGATGAGGTATGATAAAGCTCATGGAGCAGGAAGAGTGATCTAGTAGCGACCAGTGAAGAGGCGGGGCCAGGAGCTGTGACTCGACCCCTGCAACCACGACTAGGTGAGTACACACACACACACACACACACACGTGCACACGCGAAGCGCCATCATAATCCCCTCATCTAATCAAGGACTCATTTTGATAGGATATTTTTTCACTAAGTCTAAAGATAGGTGATGAGAATTAAGCGAGGCACAGTAAGTGGATGGAGGAGCTGGAGGAGACATAATCAGAGCGTGTAAGATACTCGTGAACACGGATAACATAAATCGAAACCTAATGTCTGTTACAGGAGTGAAGAGAACTTGCAATGTAGACTAGAAGATAAAATTGTATTAGTAAGTAAATACGAATTAATGAGGAAAAAGGAATTAATGGGGAAGCAGGAGATAACATTGTATTAGTGAGGGATTATAAATTAATGAGGAAATAAGAATGGGAAAATAGGAATTAATATGAAAATTAATGAGATGGGAAGGAGAGAGCAGATATGAACTGGAGAAAATGAAGAAAAAACATAAAATATTTAAAAAGAAACTAATTTTTATAGGAAAACGATACGACTGATGAAATGCTGGTTCATTACCAGTTAGGTTGAGTTGAATCAAGTCGAACCAACTATGATGCGCAGTTGGTACTGATGCAGGACAATGTCAACTGATGGTCCGGGAGGAGAGGTCAGAATGGAGAAGAGTAACAAGGTGGATTTTTGGGGTTCCAGCATGAGGATGACTGAGCCAAGCAGCTCCGGTAATACGCTGCAAGATATGTGGTTGCAAAGTATGTGGTAATATGTTGCAAGGTATGTGTTAATATGTTAGACGTAATGCCCAGTTAAGGGGCCCTCATCTGGGAGGTTCCAGAGACCAATCATGATACAAGAAATTGTTAAGTTGCCTCTGACCAATAGGGAAAACTCATGGCCATCACCAGCCAATCAGAGCGCCCTAACTCCTTCCCAAGAGAAGTGAGATGAGATGAAATGTGAAGCAGTGTAGTTTCAGACTTGGGAGAGGGTGGTTCTCTCTCCCAAGGTAGAAATGACTTAAATTTCTTTCCAGAATTCATAAAAGACTGTGAAAGTCCCCACAAAAGTCACAGCAGCAAATAGATCCTAGAAAGGGCGAATCTCTAACATACTTTAAGGACATTTAAATGCTGCCAGTATTTTTCTGTTTTAACGTACAGGGGTTAATGAAAGACTGTCAGTGTATAAACAGAAGCACTGACGGGGTAGAAAGGGCTCAGCAAAGTGACCAATCAGCGTTGGACCTGCTAAATGGACCACTGTTCGAGTCTCTCGTCCACTCTTTCGTGTATTTACATGAACAAATAAAAGAAACAGTGCAATACTAGGCAACTAATTCATGGAAACGTTTCGCCCACCGGGAGTGATAAAGACACAATGCCAAGTGAAACGTTCCAACAATAAACTTGCAATAATGTTGTTAAAATTACAGAGAATTTGCTGGGTAAAAGGATACAAATGCAATAAAGTTACCTAAAGCAATCACCGATTACAAAAAAAAAAAAGTGTCCAAGAGCTAGAGTTCAACCCTAGGTAACACAGAGCACGCACCAGTCCTACTCAACATCACGGATTTCATAGAAAAAAAATAATTTTTGGGGCAGAGTTTTGCCTAATAAAGCAAATTTGAGTTCCCAATTACCACTGGTAAACTACAGTCGTATTTCCTCTTCTAATGACCTTCGTAATTACCCGTAATTTTTACGGGCTTTTTACACAGTCCTGATAATGCTTTTTTTTCATGGCGTGAACATTATGAGGATTATTTTACTTAGTAATAAATGACTTAACAAAAATTTGTTGTAACCAATGAAATTGAGAGTGATCCTCCCCCCAAAAAAAAAACTTTAAACAGCAAATATCCCAAACGGCATTTTACTTCCCACCTCCAGGACTCAAGTCCGGCTAACCGGTTTCCCTGAATCCTTTCACAAAATATTACCATGCTCACACTCCACCAGCTCCTTAAGTCCCAAAAACCATTCGTCTTCACTCCCTCCTGTATGCACACCCTCTCTAAATGATCAAACCATCTCCACAATCCCTCCTCAGCCCTCTGAATAATACTTTTAGTAACCCCGCACCTCTGCGTATTATTTATGGCGCACATTGCCCTTAGACACGACATCTACACTGCCTCCAGCAGTGTTCCTCAAACAGAAGGGTCTATTCCTTCCACAGGAAGCTATATTCTTCCCACAGGAAGCTATATTCTTCCCACAGGAAGCTATATTCTTCCCACAGGAAGCTATATTCTTCCCACAGGAAGCTATATTCTTCCCACAGGAAGCTATATTCTTCCCACAGGAAGCTATATTCTTCCCACAGGAAGCTATATTCCACCCACAGGAAATTGTATTCCCACAAGATGTTTTATTCCCCCACATAGGATGTTCTATTCTTCCCACAGGAATTTTTTCCTCCCACAAGAGGTTCTATTCCTCCTACAGGAGCTTCTATTCCTCCTATATGGTATTCTGTTCCTCCCACAAGTTGTTTTCCTCCCACTGTATTGCAGATATTGCACTAGAAAATATATTAGTGCAAGACTCGTGCTAAAGCAAGCTGATGCATGGAGGATTTTCATGTGTGTGTGTGTGTGGAGAGAGAGAGAGAGAGAGAGAGAGAGAGAGAGAGAGAGAGAGAGAGAGAGAGAGAGAGAATGGTATATCACATCTGCTAAATAGTGTACCAGTCTTTGAAATACGAGGTACATCGAACTGTGTATGAGTATGATGCATGGCGTATACTGCATGATGTATGATGTATGCTGCATGGCGTATGATGTTCAGTTTCTATTCTCCAAGGAAATCTAATTAGCGGTTCAAGAATAGTTGAAAGAAAAAATGAATAGTCTCTAATGTGGAGGAGGAGGAGGAAGAGAAGGAGGAGGGGAGGAGGAGGAGGAAGGAGAGGAGGAGGAGGAGGAAGAGGAGGAGGATTAGGAGAAGAAGGGGAAGGAGGATGAGAAGAAAGAGGAGGAGGAGAAATGAGGAGGAGGAGGAGAAATAGGAGGAGGAGAAGGAGAAATAGGAGGGAGAAGGAGGTAGAAGAGGAAAAAGAAACGGAGAATAGAAAATAGTAATTAACAAGTTTTCAGTAAAAAGGGTATGAGATAAGGTAGAAAAGCAGAGAAAGAAGTAGAAAGAGGAGGAAGAGATGAAGAATTAGAAAGACTAGAAGGAAAACGAGGGAAAGGATATGAATTAAGGAAGAAAGATGGTGGAGAAAAGGAGACGCAGAACGTGAGAGAGAAGAGTTGGGCATAGAAATTTGAGGATAAATGAAGTATAGACGACAATGGAAAGGTGACACTTTTTAAGAAGAGAATTCACGGAAAAACATGAACACTTCCACGGAAATATACTCTAGTTAAACCCCGTAATAAGATATACTTCAGTTAGCCACTGTAATAAGATATACTTCAGTTAGCCACTGTAATAAGATATACTTCAGTTAGCCACTGTAATAAGTATACTTCAGTTAGCCACTGTAATAAGATATACTTCAGTTAGCCACTGTAATAAGATATACTTCAGTTAGCCACTGTAATAGATATACTTCAGTTAGCCACTGTAATAAGATATACTTAGTTAGCCACTGTAATAAATATACTTCAGTTAGCCACTGTAATAAGATATACTTCAGTTAGCCACTGTAATAAGATATACTTCAGTTAGCCACTGTAATAAGATATACTTCAGTTAGCCACTGTAATAAGATATACTTCAGTTAGCCACTGTAATAAGATATACTTCAGTTAGCCACTGTAATAAGATATACTTCAGTTAGCCACTGTAATAAGATATACTTCAGTTAGCCACTGTAATAAAATATACTTCAGTTAGCCACTGTAATAAAATATACTTCAGTTAACCACTGTAATAAAATATACTTCAGTTAACCACTGTAATAAAATATACTTCAGTTAACCACTGTAATAAAATATACTTCAGTTAACCACTGTAATAAAATATACCAGTTAACTGTATAATATACTTAGTTAACACTGTAATAAAATATACTTCAGTTAACCACTGTAATAAAATATACTTCTGTTAACCACTGTAATAAAATATACTTCAGTTAACCACTGTAATAAAATATACTTCAGTTAACCACTATAATAAAATGTACTTCAGTTAACCATTGCATTAAATATACGTACTTCGATTAACCATTGAGATCAAATTCCTTCAATTAACCACTGCAAAACATCCTATTTGTTTAGCTCTGCTTTTCACAATCTTCAACTGGTGTGTCAGGCCGAGTTAAGATGTCGCTGTACTGAACACGACACACGAACACGAACAAGCTTATATTGGTACGACGCTCCGCTCTGTGTAGAGCTTTATCCACTTATGATAAATTTTAAAAAAGCTTTACGAAGAGCGAAGAAGCGCTGCCCCAGCGAACACTTCTTATGCAAGGTGGATCTTTTTTATTTTTTTAACTGTAGTCGGGAGTATGGTAGATTGAGAGGCTTCGTTACAAAATGTAATTAGCAGAAATAATTAACGAATTTTAGACTAACTGAAAGGAAACTCATTAACAACTGCTCCAGTTAAAAGCGGAAATTAATTATTTACCGACCTTGCAATCTGTACATCTTTCAAGGTCAAGTTTTTTTTTTAGTAGCCCGTACGTAACAGTATTAACTTCATTCCTCCATTCATCCAGTGATACAATGTATTTCAACAACGAATACGTTAATGCTGGGGTCAGCATCTTCAAGTAACATACGAAAGTATCACTCAAGTGGTATTCCTGTTCCTTTAATCCTTTATTTCCACGAAGAAAATCTACTTCCGTGTGACTGTTTCTAGTCACTGAGCTGTTCTTAAACACACACACACACACACACACGACTTGAAGCAGACGGGAAAATGACGGGAAAGTGATTAACTCGTATGATTAAAGAGGGAATTGCTTTACGACTACTGCTACTATTACTTATAATAATAATAATTATAATAATAATATATTAATAATATATTATTATAGTAAAGGTAATAATGTATATAAAAATAAAAAAAATATAAATAATGTAATGTTGATGCATGTAATAATAATTATGATAAAAATAATAATAATAAACAAAAACAGAGCTACAAAATATGTAAGTAATGCAGTAAAAGGTAAAATAAAAATGTAGATAAAAAAAAATAATCAGTCGGGTATAATTGTTTATTAACAATATAAATATCCTGATTAAAAAAAAGTACTAATTTCTGAAATTCTTATAGATTATGACTGAATGAGAGTCATGGTACAGTTTAATTAAGCGATGGCACTGCCTGGAGATGACGGGGATGGGTCAGACGTAGTGAAACGTGGCGCGTCAACCCCGTAGACTTCTCCCTCAGCTAAGTCAGGATTATGTGGACACTATTGTGTGAACTTGCTCGCTCGCTCTCTCTCTCTCTCTCTCTCTCTCTCCCTCTCTCTGTTCTTCTAGAATAATTATATATATATATATATATATATATATATATATATATATATATATACACACACTTACAGACAACAAGAATTTCGTAACTCATTTATGTTATGATCAATGACACAACATTTGAATGGTATAGAATAAGGAAGAACAAGCGAGACAGACAATAATACACTGAAACAAGGTCACCCAATTTGAATTTTAATTAACAGCATGAGTTTGCTACCGTGCCTTGTTTGTATTGGCTTGCGCCTCTGTTGCAGGTAACCTTGTCAACACTGGCAGACACGTAGAGAGAGAGAGAGAGAGAGAGAGAGAGAGAGAGAGAGAGAAATACACAGCTTGAAGAATAGTTATGAAAGGGCTCACGAAAGAAGGAGATTATGATACTAACAGAGGCCAGTAAATGAGCCAAGACCAGGAGCTGAGACTCAACTCCTTCTGTCATAAATAAGTAAATACGAATTAACGAGTGCACAGAGACAAACACACACACACACACAGTAACTTGAAGAGATTCATACGCAGCTTCAAGACACCAGGAAACAAGTCACCGTTCGTGAGCGGTTGATATGCTGACAAAGAGCCAAGAATCGACATCAACATCCACATAAAGGTGAATACACAAACATTTGAAAGGGGGAAATCGGATATAAGTGTTTAGTAATTTTATTATGATAAGATCACAGGAGTCAACGCTATCTTAATGGATGTAACACGAGACGAGAGAGAGAGAGAGAGAGAGAGAGAGAGAGAGAAATATGGTCTTTAAGGGATTCTATCGCTTTCATTATTTTTGTACACGTTGCGTTTAAATCCTATTACTTCTCTTTAACTGGCTGTCATCTATGCTAGCTTAGTTTTAT
>WNWK01000715.1:215000-222500 GCA_009830355.1 Cherax destructor
GGTAAGCATTCCATCCAAGCTAGACTCTCTCGGTCAGACAACTGGCACGTATTCCACTGACACATTTCGTTTTTGAGGGATATTTTTGTGCACTCTGCTACACTCCCTCACTGCCACACTCCCTCACTACCACACTCCCTCACCACCACACTCCCTCACCACCACACTCCCTCACCACCACACTCCCTCACCACCACACTCCCTCACCACCACACTCCCTCACCACCACACTCCCTCACCACCACACTCCCTCACCACCACACTCCCTCACCACCACACTCCCTCACCACCACACTCCCTCACCACCACCACCACCACACTCCCTCACCACCACCACCACACTCCCTCACCACCACCACCACACTCCCTCACCACCACCACCACCACACTCCCTCACCACCACCACCACCACACTCCCTCACCACCACACTCCCTCACCACCACACTCCCTCACCACACTCCCTCACCACCACACTCCCTCACCACCACACTCCCTCACCACCACACTCCCTCACCACCACACTCCCTCACTACCACACTCCCTCACTACCACACTCCCTCACTACCACACTCCCTCACTACCACACTCCCTCACTACCACACTCCCTCACTACCACACTCCCTCACTACCACACTCCGTCCTCAGCTCATCAGCATTCCGAGGGCGGGTGTGTGACCTTTCCCCAGTGGGGCGAATATCTGGGGAGTAACAGACGTCTTCCTTCACGCCTTCCTTCGTCTTCCCTCACTACACATTTCCCCTCTCACTCTACACACCTCCTTCACACTACATGCCTCTTCCGCCACTCTACACACTTTTCCACATTTTACACACCTCTCCCCTTACTCTACGCACCTCACTTCTACTCTACACATTTCTCCCTCTCCCTCACTCTACACACTTCACATCTCACCCTCACAAAGCTTCCACAATTCTCACAGAGAGGTTCGCCTCCAGCCTCTGACCTCAGCGTGACCTCGAGTCACTGAAGCCAGTAAAGTCAATGTTTTTTTAAGAACTCTCTTGTTGGAAGGAAGACAACAACAGTGGCAGCGGCAGCTCTGCTTGTCTTGCCCAGTCACACCGCTGGGGCCCACCACTACAATTTCATTATTGGAGCCAGACTCTGCGGTACTCTAAAAGGCTCCTTAATTAGACCAGCTCACACCACAACTACAGTGAGTGGCATTTGGATAGCCCGGTAGTGCTTGAGATGGTGCTTGATGCCCGACAGTGCTTGAGATGGTGTCAGGGAAAGACACAGGCTGTCTCCTCTGGCAGTGAGTGCTCCTTATGCTGGTTATTTACTGTTGGCTGTCCTTGATTCCTCTTCAGTCGCCTCTAACATTCGCATCGGTGCTGCACTTCGCCTTGCCCTCCCATGTCCTTACCGAACACAAGTGAATCTACGGCAGTGTATCGGCAGACAAATTTCAATCCCATACTTTTGTTTGTCGTAGAACACAGAGTGGTACCCCGGATTTCGTCAATAATTCGTTCCAGAAGGCTGTTGTAGTGCCGTTACCGAACGAATTTGTTCCCATAAGGACGAATGTAAATTAGATTAGTCCGTTTCAGACCCTCAAAAATACACTTACAAAAGCACTTACAAAAATACACTTACATAATTGTTCGAGTTGGGAGCTGTACGAAATCCGGGGTACAGCTGTATATGAATGACCTACAGCTAATGCTGTAAAACTAATGAGCAAAAAAAAAAAAAGGACAAGGTTACGAATGAGTCTTAGTATCTACAAAATTGTTCAGATTAGTATATACTTGATTTGTAGAGAAGTCTAGCAACACCTCCAGGCGACCACCAGTAAGGAAGCCACTTCAGCTACGCAGATCTGATGGTAGCTAAAAGCGTCCAGATGGCTTTAGCTATTTAGCCTGGACATATGGCAAGCAGGTGGTGTGGGACTACAAATGCGCATCAACATTGGCTGACATTTGTCTCCAGTACAGCAGGGAGGGAGGAAGGGCAGTTGCCAGCTTCAGAAAGTCCCGATAGTCTAGAAATACAGTGAACTTACCCGTCATTATACGTTCGTTCTCATGCGCTCAGGAACCCTCTGTTGACTGGCAAGGAAAGCATTCACGTTCCTGACGGGTTTAGGCGAAAGTTTCACCAGGAAGACTAGGGATCCCAGAGCAACTAGTCTTCTGTTTTATCGACTCAATGCTGCTGTTCAAAGAGGTAATGACTGTTGTATCTAAGGTCAATGAGCTGAGTGATCTCCAGGGTCTAAGCACTGAGTGATCTCCCAGGTGAAAACAGAGTGATCTTCCAATACTCCCACAGCTCCTGGAATCCCAGGTATATAATATTTACTCTTCCTCACAACTGAATCACACACACACATTTACATATATGTGCTGGATGTTCAAACTCCTATTTCTCAACACCTCTTCCCCATATACTTCAACTTTTTAGTGCGAATTGTAGCAGTTTTTGACACTTACAAATAACAAAATTAATGTTAGAATACGAAAAAGTTTTAAATTTTATATACAGTTAAATTCTCTCTCGCTTTTATCTCGTGAAAAAATTATCTATAGATATTAGGTAAAAATCAATGATCTTACACAATTTAAAAAACAAATCTGAGTTTTTAAGCATATTTAATGAGAAAAAAGTATGAGAAGCATATGTTACATAATTAATATATTTACAAGTGTTACATAATTACATACGTTACATAATTAACCTAATAACTGCAAGTTTTGTGTCCTGACGCCTCAGGATTCTGTTGTCTGGTGTGAGTATTTGTCGAGACCAAGAATGGGAAAATTTAGAGGCATATAGTCAATGCATTGAGTAAAGGAACATAGCCTGATGGATCACAGTAAAGATTTAATATCTGGCATCATATGAGGCGTTGGATTTGATATGGTTTACCTGGAGAGGGTTTCGGGGGTCAACGCCCCAGCGGCTCTGTCTGAGACCAGGCCTCATGGTGGATCAGGGTCTGATCAACCAGGCTGTTACTGCCGGCCGCACGCAAACTGACGTGCGAACCACAGCCCGGTTGGTCAGGTACTAACTTTAGGTGCCTGTCCAGTGCCTTCTTGAAGATAGCCAGAGGTCTATTGGTAATCCCCCTAATGTATGCTGGGAGGCAGTTGAACAGTCTTGGGCCCCGGACACTTATGGTGTTGTCTCTCAGTGTACTTGTGGCGCCCCTGCTTTTCATCGGAGGAATGTTGCCTCTCCTGCCGAGTCTTTTGTCTTTTGCTTTCATAGGGAGTGATTTTCGTGTGCAGGTTTGGTACCAATCCCTCCAGGACATTCCAAGTGTATATTATCATGTATCTCTCTCGCCTGCGTTCCAGGGAATACAGATGAAGGACCTATATGGTCGACCAGCCAATACTAAAGCCCACCGAATTCACTCTCTATGTGACATGTTACCTCTGGCATTTTAACAATCAATATGGAACACGCACGCTACGCAAAAGGAGTGTTGAGGAATGGAGTGTGTTGCAGGAGAAATGCAATGGTATGCTGTTGCTACAAAATTGCAAATAATATAGGTACAATTAGGTGTAATGAATTATAGACGGGACACGATGACTATAAATGTACTCTTGGAAGAATTATGTTCCTTGTGTGTACTCACCTAATTGTGGTTGCAGGGGTCGATCCATAGCTCCTGGCCCCGCCTATTCACTGGTCACTACTAGGTCACTCTCTCCCTGCTCCATGAGCTTTATCATACCTGTACTCATCTATTTGTACTCACCTATTTGTGGCTGCAGGGGTCGAGAGACTGCTCCTATGTGTGTGATGAAAGACAATATGTCCAGACCGAAGCCCCCTTTGTAAACGACGATTTCCTCTAAACAGACCTTCATCATGTACGCAGAGCGTATATAACACACGCCTTGTTTAGGTTGTGGGTTCTGTGTGCGTATTTCTGTTCCAAAACTCTACTATATAACTTACGAAATATTTCAACTGTGTAGTATTTGCTGCTCCTTCATCATGACTTCTCCATCGTCATGATGATCAGTGTTTGGTGTCTTAGTCACGAATCTGTCCACATCATGATAGTAACTTTAGTATTACTCATTTGAAGGCCTGGATAATGGGAATACAATTATTAGTATACACCAGAAGTCACAATGTGAGGGTTGGGACATTTCATGTATTCATAAATAAACTGCAATAAACCTCACATTGTCTTATTTACTGCCTCCAGAGTCGTGTTGCTCACCTCCTGCCTTGTGGCTGACGTGATTCGTTGTCCGTGTACAGTATTCTCCGTGGGTTTGTTCAGTTTGTGTTGTGCTTTTCGTTCGCAGGCCGTTATGAAGGGAAGAAAATTAGCCTCATCAAAATGTTGGTGAAAGTGGGCCATCCAGTTTACCAGTGAAACTCCATTAAATTACGCTTTTCCCCCATAAACATTTAAATTACTCAAAGTCGAGAGGACTCTCAAAATCCAAGTAAACAGGAAACATGAAATAAAATATAGTTTTATTCACTGTTTCTTCCACCACAACAAGAGCGGTGTACTCATTAATTTTGTCCACTTGTGGCTCTTAAAATCTGAAGCTCAGGGTTTGTTGATAGCGGGTGCAGCACTATTACCAACTAGTTAGGAAACATTTCGAGCCTTCGTCCATTAATCGTCATGCAAACACGTTTCTCGAACTCTGGTGTAAGGTCGGGTGCTCCCGCAACCGCCCTTACACCCGTACCCGCTCCCATACTCGTACCCGCTCACTTCTTCATACCCACTCTGCACACCCAGGCAAATGTCACGACAGCCCAGAAATGACAGGGTGGATAATGTCATCCAGGTGAGAGTACCAAAGTGATACTAGAAAGAACTCGATTATTACACAGAATGTGGAGGGCTGAAACGGCATATGAATGGCAGTTGAATTTAGTACATGGGGTCAAAAATAAATAGAATCAAAGGGATGGGAACTACCATTTAGTAGACTGAATTTTAGAGACTAGAGGTCATAAATACAAACACAGCTGGGTGTGTGAACACAGGCTGGACCAGGAGGTGGAGCTCATAAATACAAACACGGGTGGGTGTGTGAACACAGGCTGGACCAGGAGCGGGAGCTCATAAATACAAACACGGGTGGGTATGTGAACACAGGCTGGACCAGGAGGTGGAGCTCATAAATGCAAACACAGCTGGGTGTGTGAACACACACACACCCAAATCAGCTAACTCTTGCACCTTGTGAATGGTGTAAACAGTAGACAGCAGCAGCAGTGGTATGGTTAAGGTCAAGGGGGCACCATGTGCGTGTATCTTTCATTGTGACCTGTGACTCACCCGAGCACGCACGCACACACACACACACACACACACACACACACACACACACACACACACACACACACACACACACACACACACGGTAACTTCAACAGCTTCGTCCACTTACATCCCACTGATTGCTTGTAGCTTTTTTTATATCTTTGTACTCTCATCTCCAGAGAGTCCACAGAGTTAAATCCTTCACCTACTGACCTTCCCAGTTCCTCTAGTATTAATCATGGACTCCCTTCCCCATTTTTTTCATACGGATCGAAAAATTAAATATAAAAGGCCAGCCCTCTCGATATTTATTTGTGATCAATTTTCTTCTAGCTCACCGGGAAACAAATTAAATTTTGTTCAACTAATTATATTCACTTTTCCATTAACCCTTTACATGCAGGGTTCATGAGGACCCCATGAACCCTCTGAACCTACCCTATGGATAGCACTAAGGTCCACTGGGTACATTCAGGTCTCCTAAACCTACTTTCTGAACCCATAGAGTTTATCCATGGAGGCAAGGAAGGGAATGTACGAACGTATAGTGGTACCAGCATTCTTATATGGGTGTGAAGCATGGGTTGCAAATGCTACAGCGAGGAGGAGGCTGGAGGCAGTGGAGATGTCCTGTCTAAGGGCAATGTGTGGTGTAAATATTATGCAGAAAATTCGGAGTGTGGAAATTAGGAGAAGGTGTGGTTACTAAAAGTATTTGTCAGAGGGCTGAAGAGGGGTTGTTGAGGTGGTTTGGTCATTTAGAGAGAATGGTGGTTCAAAGTAGAATGACTTAGAGAGCGTATAAATCTGTAGGGGAAGGAAGGCGGGGTAGGGGTCGTCCTCGAGAAGGTTGGAGGGATTGGGTAAAGGAGGTTTTGTGGGCGAGGGGCTTGGACTTCCAGCAAGCATGTGTGAGCGTGTTAGATAGGAGTGAATGGAGACGAATGGTTTTTGGGACATGACGATCTGTTGGAGTGTGAGCAGAGTAATATTTTGTGAAGGGATTCAGGGAAACCAGTTAATTGAATTAGCTGAACTTGAGTCCTGAAAATGGGAAGTACAATGCCTGCACTTTAAAGGAGGGGTCTGGGATAGCGACAGCTGGGACTTCTCAGCTGTCGTATCTGAGCTCCTCTGCAAAGACAGTGATTATGTATGAGTGTGGTGAAAGTGTTGAATGAAGATGAAAGTATTTTCTTTTTGAGGATTTTCTTTTTGGGTCACTCTGCCTCGGTGGGAGACGGCCGACTTGTTGAATATATATATATATATATATATATATATATATATATATATATATATATATATATATACACACGATCACAGTATACAGGTGATATCACAATATGCAGAACCAACAATATGAAAAAAACTATGAAATTCCAAGGGCTCTTCATCCACTTTCTGGGATTACACCTGTTGGTAGTCTCCCATGGTCTCCTACTTTAGTCTTGTATGCATTATTATAATCAAAACTAAGCGCTAAATCACGAGAGTCATACAGCGCTGCCATGTATGCAGTAGGATGCACATTATACTGCTGTCTTGTCGTTAACCTTACACTCATAGGGAGGTGGGAAGCAGCCAAGTTTGATCCGCTGATAGAGAAGATAACTCCATTCCTCTGAATCAAGAGCCCTCTTACCAACAACAGCACCACCACCTCCACTTCAAAAACTTACCTTATTCAGGTATTTTACTTCAAAACTTCACATGAATTTTGTCACTGTCAACATTACTTTTTTTCCCCCTTTCATTTCTTATTATGTGAAATCCATCCTGGAAAATTGTATTTTATATTTTTTCCAGAAAAAATAAAAAAGACTGAAATGTTAAAAATATAAGAGAGAGAAGACTGTAATTGTGTTAGAAAAAAAAATATATAAATGTAAACGTGGAATAATGTTAGAAATGGATTACAAATGAAAATTATACGAGGGAAAAATCGGGAGAGAAAAAATTTAACTATTTCTGATAGGGAATTTCCTCAATACATTACAGGGAGACTGGTGACGTAATCAGTCTTGGATTCGCGACCCATTCAAGAATTTCCCTTTAGAATTGATGCTTCCTTTACAGGTACCAGCAGGGAAAAGAGAGAAAGAGAAAAGAGAGAGAGAGAGAGAGAGAGAGAGAGAGAGGCACCTGAAAATCTCTTATAAATCCTCAGAATACTGATCACCAGAGGTATCCGGACGTTTTTGGACC
>WNWK01000715.1:227500-330000 GCA_009830355.1 Cherax destructor
AGAGTGAGGGGAGGAGAGTGAGGGGAGAAGGTTGAGGGGATGATAAGCACCCTCCGTAACCATGGCAACGGGAGACGCTAAAGCATTGGGAGAGGAGTGGAAGAGGGGTGAGGGAAGATGAATAGAGGGGAGAGAAGAGCTGGACAGGAGAGAGAAGAGCTGGTGAGGGGAGAGGGAGGGAGGGGTGAGGGGAGATTACTAGGTCCCCTACAAGGGTAATCAGCTGATGGCTATCCTTCCCCTCATGCCAGTGTCAGACCGTGTGTGTGTAAGAGAGAGAGAGAGAGAGACAATTGAGCAACAAGAGAGATGAGAGACGATAACTGGAGATGGAAAGTAAAGGAATAGCAAAAATAAAGCGTAATAAAGAAAGAGCAAAGAATATACATAGAAACAGACAGAGGGAAAGAAATGCGAAAACGAAAAGAAAAAAAAGAAGAAAAAGAAAGTGAAAAAAGGGATAATAAAAATCAAGAATAAAGAGTGGAAAAACATTAATAAAATAATTAATAAAAATCAGAACAAATTATATTCATCAAGATAATCCGAGGGGAAAATAATTTTATAAATTATATGGAATTGCTAGATCCTATAGGTATATAATTATAAACATTACTGATATATAATTTCATAAATAACTAGTAAATAATTACAGAGGTTACTTATATCTCATTAAAATGATATATATATATATATATATATATATATATATTTTATATATATATATATATATATATATATATATATATATATTTAGGAAGGATTTTAATGCATAATTACAGAGGCAGAAAGGTAATTATACTACTAGAGATATTGTTAGTGTATAATTAAGATGATTATAGGGTTATTACGGAAATTATTTCTTGATAATTGATTTTGCATTCAGCTTAGAAATGTCAAGTAATTGGCTAGATAATTGGTTAGGTATTTACTAAAGCAATTTGCATGGTAATTGCCAGGGTAATTGGGACGATAATTGGCAAGATAATTGGCGTAATTCACGTAATAAGGTTCCAATTATTAAATGTGGAATTGGCAAAGGAGGCGAAATTGGAGGTGAGAATATTGACATCGGTAATGTTTTTCACTTCGATCGTGGCAAACAGTTCGGCGCACACGGTAAACTGTTCGGCGCACACGGTAAACTGTTCGGTGAACACGGGAGGCAGTTTGGTGCACACGGTAGGCAAAATAGTGTTCACGACAGACAGTTTGGTGATCACGGCAGACAATTCGCAGTTGCAAACGGCAGACGAAATCTCGGTTTGCTCTATGAGCAAGCATGAAGCGCTAAATTCGTGCGGGTCGTTCAGCACTCGATGGTGGAGACAGATCTCTCTCTCTCGGTCCCGGAATGCGATACCGGGAGTGACAGCAATGCGTCTCTACCCTTTTCCCTCGACCTCCGGTAAGGAGGTCGAGGGTTGAAACAGAGTATGTGGTCAGAATTATGGACATTATTTTGAACACTATGTGCGTCATCGTCCCCCTCACCGAGGAATATATAGACAGCATCATAACCTATGTGATATATTAAACAAATATCGTAAATTTGCTTGCAACAGATAAGATAAATTTTAGATATGAATCTCATTATCCCTGTCGTGGCCAGAACATAAGAAAAGAGGAACACTGCAGCAGGAGTACTAGCCCATACTAGGCAAGTTTTTAAACTCAAACTCTACCTGTCCACAGGATGGGAATGGGATGCTTCAGTTGCCTGAAGAAACTAGTAAATAAGCGAAAGGCCTCAGGGTTTCCCACTGCTACTGTAGGCTTTGTTCCTTTTCTCTCTGTCGTCAGTTCGCACCAAAAATTGGCTTTATCAGGTACAAATTTGCTAAAGAAAATTGCTTCCGAGATCGATCTGTGCTTCATGTAACCGGAAGTCAGACTAGAGAAGAGAGGATGCTGAAGATTTTGGGGCAGATGGGAGGAGAGAGGCAGAGAGAGTACAGGCAGCACTAGAGTGAGGTGTGGAGTGTGGCAATGAGAGTACTTGGTCTGTGCAACTTGCAGTTTCGGTTAGATGAAAGTACAAGTCCATTGGAATCCCACTCCAAGCAGTATTATCCCATTGCTCTTTATGAAATATTTAAACTGCGTAGTGTCTGCTAATTTACACAAAGTTTATATAATATATATATATATATATATATATATATATATATATATATATATATATATATATATATATATATATATATATATATATATATATATATATATATGTCATGCCAAATAGGTAAAACTTGCGATTTTGACTTAAATAGCAACGCTCTTCTTGTCAAATAAGGCAAGCGAAAATTTGTGTATTCAATAATTTCGCAGAAAAATATATTTCAGTGTTTGTTTATTATTAAATTATTGTAAATTTATCTAAAATATATTTATTTGGATTATGCTAAATTAAATTGCGCTTGTTATAACAAGGTATTTCTTGCCTTGTCAACACTTAATACTCAACATTCCCCATTTATTATACTGTGTATTACTTTGAATTTTTATATAAATATCCCTTAGAGGAAGGAAGGTCGAGGAATAATATATTTTGAGAGAGAGGGAATCAGTGAAGTCCAAGTAGATCCCCTTATTACAGTACTGGTAATTAATGCTTATTAATAATATTAGGTCAAGATGACTGTCCTGGGGAGAACTACATGTATTGATACAACTCAGGTGAGGGAAAGGGGAAGAGAGAGGGAGGAAACGGAGGTGAAGGAGAGGGACAGAGAGGTGAGACATAAGGTCACAGGTCAGAGTGTGGTAATGAAAGCATTAGACAGGACATCAACACATGCCTGTCATCCTCACACTATAGTCTCGTTTAGTTATATATATATATATATATATATATATATATATATATATATATATATATATATATACAAGCATTTATATTTATCTCTCTCTAACTTTGACTATTGAGTGGGATGGTCAGTGTTGGAGACACACGGGAGTTCAACACAGGACCTCCTTTGAGAGTACCAAAAGTCAATAAGCAGTTGCCGTTAATTCGATATTGGGCATCAGTGTGTTTACGTTCGTATTTATGCTCACTATATACGATCGTGGTGCCCAGTTTTCAATATTTACGTACGTGGTGGCCAATTTTCCCCAGATCTTACCTTGGTGAACACCCAGTATTGTGGGCAACATTGTAATTTAATAAATTTGTTTGGATAATAATCCAGGGGGACCGAATTATCCATTTCATCCCATGTTGTGGATGATTGAAGGGACTTATATGAGTCTCATTGGAACATTCGACTTTCTTAACTAAGTATCAAATTTCCACTGGCTATTTCACAATTTAGTAGTTTCTAGTCGTTCTTGTGAAATTATAAAATACTTTTTTTCATTTTAGTTTAGATTATATAAGTTTAGTATAGCTTAGGTTAAATTAGGTCAGATTTGGAATAGAGTTAGGCTACATTTAAGTTAGATTTAGGTTAGATTTGGGTTAGATGAGATTCAGATTATGTTAGGTTAATTTAGATTAGATTAAATTAGAGTTCCATTAGGTTAAGTTCAGGTTAAGTTGTTGCAAGTTAAAAACGTGTACGGAACAGCATATAAGGAACTAAAACACAGCAGCGACACGTCTGGCAATGTGGTTGTTGGGCAGTACTAGAAATAGTCCATTTCTGCACGAGTTTTATTCATGGTGTGAGAAGTGGGTTCCAATTTGGACACTTAAAAAACAGATCTTTTACAAATTACACATAGTGGGCTCTACGAACAACCAACCAACGCAGTATTTGATACCCTTACAGAGTAACCAAACTAGGTGCTAAGAAGACTTAATTCCACGAATTGAATCAAATCCCAACACTCCAATAAGATCAATGGTGGTGGTGGTTTGTTTGTCAGCAGAAATATGCAAATAAAATCGCCATATCTTTAGAAATGCCTCACGCACCTCACCTCCCCAACCTTAAGAACTGCTCTTCCTCACTCCATGTCCAATGCACGAAATCATAGCTACCCTAGCTAGCTTCATCAAAATATTCCCTCCCTCCCTCTTCCCAATACTTCAACTAATTAATAAAACATTCGTTATATATATATATATATATATATATATATATATATATATATATATATATATATATAATATATATATATATATATTATAAAAGAATGGCTTATTATTATTATCTAAAAAATTCCTGAACATGCTGACTGTTCTATTATCTGTGGTAATCCCAGTTTCTATGACCTTGTTACTTGGTAAATGCATTAAATGATTATATTTCAATTGTTTCAACTCTCTCTCTCTCTCTCTCTCTCTCTCTCTCTCTCTCTCTCTCGTATCAACTTCTTCACTGATGACTATGATTAAACACAGTTCCTAGCACACTGGCAGGCAGGAGGCTGGGGAGAACTTGGCAGGCAGGAGGCTGGGGAGAACTTGGCAGGCAGGAGGCTGGGGAGAACTTGGCAGGCAGGAGGCTGGGGAGAACTTGGCAGGCAGGAGGCTGGGAGAACTTGGCAGGCAGGAGGCTGGGGAGAACTTGGCAGGCAGGAGGCTGGGGAGAACTTGGCAGGCAGGAGGCTGGGGAGAACTTGGCAGGCAGGAGGCTGGGGAGAACTTGGCAGGCAGGAGGCTGGAGAGAACTTGGCAGGCAGGAGGCTGGAGAGAACTTGGCAGGCAGGAGGATGGGAGAACTTGGCAGGCAGGAGGTGGGAGAACTTGGCAGGCAGGAGGTGGGAGAACTTGGCAGGCAGGAGGCTGGGAGAACTTGGCAGGCAGGAGGCTGGGAGAACTTGGCAGGCAGGAGGTGGGAGAACTTGGCAGGCAGGAGGTGGGAGAACTTGGCAGGCAGGAGGTGGGAGAACTTGGCAGGCAGGAGGTGGAGAGAACTTGGCAGGCAGGAGGCTGGAGAGAACTTGGCAGGCAGGAGGCTGGGGAGAACTTGGCAGGCAGGAGGCTGGAGAGAACTTGGCAGGCAGGAGGCTGGGGAGAACTTGGCAGGCAGGAGGCTGGAGAACTTGGCAGGCAGGAGGCTGGGAGAACTTGGCAGGCAGGAGGCTGGAGAGAACTTGGCAGGCAGGAGGCTGGAGAGAACTTGGCAGGCAGGAGGCTGGAGAGAACTTGGCAGGCAGGAGGCTGGGGAGAACTTGGCAGGCAGGAGGCTGGGGAGAACTTGGCAGGCAGGAGGCTGGGAGAACTTGGCAGGCAGGAGGCTGGAGAACTTGGCAGGCAGGAGGCTGGGAGAACTTGCAGGCAGGAGGCTGGGAGAACTTGGCAGGCAGGAGGCTGGGAGAACTTAGCAGGAGGTGGAGAACTTGGCAGGCAGGAGGCTGGAGAACTTGGCAGGCAGGAGGCTGGAGAACTTGGCAGGCAGGAGGCTGGGGAGAACTTGGCAGGCAGGAGGCTGGGAGAACTTGGCAGGCAGGAGGCTGGGAGAACTTGGCAGGCAGGAGGCTGGGAGAACTTGCAGGCAGGAGGCTGGGAGAACTTGGCAGGCAGGAGGCTGGGGAGAACTTGGCAGGCAGGAGGCTGGGAGAACGGCAGGCAGGAGGCTGGAGAACTTGGCAGGCAGGAGGGGAGAACTTGGCAGCAGGAGGTGGAGAACTTGGCAGGCAGGAGGTGGAGAACTTGCAGCAGGAGGCTGGGAGAACTTGGCAGGCAGGAGGTGGAGAACTGGCAGGCAGGAGGTGGGAGAACTGCAGGGAGGAGGTGGGAGAATGCAGGGGAGGTGAGAACTTGGCAGGCAGGAGGTGGAGAACTTGCAGCAGGAGGGGCTGGAGAACTTGGCAGGCAGGAGGCTGGAGAGAACTTGGCAGGCAGGAGGCTGGAGAACTTGGCAGGCAGGAGGCTGGGAGAACTTGCAGGGAGGGTGAGACGCAGGCAGGAGGTGGAGAACTTGGCAGGCAGGAGGCTGGAGAGAACTCGATGAGACTGCAGGCAGGAGGCTGGAGAGAACTTGGCAGGCAGGAGGCTGGGAGAACTTGGCAGGCAGGTGAGAAGCAGGCTGGGAGAACTTGGCAGGCAGGAGGCTGGAGAGAACTCTGCAGGCAGGAGGCTGGGAGAACTTGGCAGGCAGGAGGCTGGGGAGAGAACTTGAGCAGGCAGGAGGCTGGGAGAACTTGGCAGGCAGGGGGGCTGGCTGGGAGAACTTGGCAGGCAGGAGCTGAGAACGGCAGGCAGGAGGCTGGAGAACTTGGCAGCAGGAGGCTGGGAGAACTTGGCAGGCAAGGCTGAGACTTCGCAGGCTAGTGACTGGGAGCTGCAGGCAGAGCTGGAAGACTTGCAGCAGGAGACTTGAACTTGCAGGCAGGAGTGGCTGGAAACGTGAGGCAAGTCTGAGAACTTGGCAGGCAGGAGGCTGGAGAGACTTGCAAGCAGAGCTAAGACTTGCAGGCAGGGGATGGGAGAACTTGGCATTGCAGCAGGAGGATGGGAGAACTTGCAGGCAGAGGCTGGCTGGGAACTGGCAGGCAGGAGCTGGGAGAACTTGGCAGGCAGGAGGCTGAGCAAGCTGGCGGCAGGAGGCTGGAGAGAACTTGGCAGGCAGGAGGCTGGAGAGCAACTGTGGCTAGGCAGAGGCTGGGAGAACTTAGGCAGGCTATGGAGAGATGGGTGAGAACTTGGCAGGCAGGAGGCTGGGAGAACTTAGGTATGGCAGGAGGTGGGAGAACTTGGATCAGCCAGGAGGCTGAGTGAACTTAACAGACAGAAGGCCAATTCTTACTACTAATAAGGTAATGATAATATCTGCTATAACGTTTCGCTCTACACAGGGCGAAACGTTGACCCAATTAAAGCTTGTCTTGCATCTTGTGTCTTGTGTCTTTTCTTCACTATCGTCTCTCACAATTCCACTTGCAACAACAATAAATCTATTTTCTCAATTACATTTTTCCATTGTCTCTTCCTTCTTCAACATTCTTATTTTCTCTGTCTTTCTTAGGCTTTAGTCTTATCTTTTTTTTCTCTCATTTCTTAAATCTGATCACTTTCTCTCCTTGACGTTATCTTCTCGTATATTATCCACCCTTTATCTTTATATATTTCTTCTTCTTTTTCTTCAGTCTTCTATATCTCCTACACCTTTCTGTTTTATAACATGTCATTGTTTACTTATAGTAGAGTTAGAAAAGTTAGGAACTGTATCTTAGGAAACTCTAGGGACAATGTTTACATTGCTTGGTATTCTAGGTAGTTGAGTAATGGTGGTGGTTCTGCCATGATGGTGGTGGTTCTGCCGTGATGGTGGTGGTTCTGCCGTGATGGTGGTGGTTCTGCCGTGATGGTGGTGGTTCTGCCGTGATGGTGGTGGTTCTGCCGTGATGGTGGTGGTTCTGCCGTGATGGTGGTGGCTCTGCCATGATGGTGGTGATTCTACCATGGTGGTGGTGGTTCTACCATGGTGGTGGCTGGTGTAGTAGTGATAATTGAAACACTACCATCGCACCACAAACACTACCACCACAACGAGCACCACCACCACCATTCCACGAGAAGCAGCATCACCACCAACCACCAACACCTCCACTAAACCCACCACCACCAACCACCAACAACCAATACCCATCACCATAGGTCCAAACATCGCACTACCGAAAACATCTGGGACAACGTTTCGCTCAGCAGAGAGCGAAAAGTTAACTCAATTAAAACTCCAACGTCTATCTCCAAAATTCACTTCAATAAAATTAACTTCATGCTAAAGCAAAAATTATCTTCATTATTTCTTTGCTTAAAAATATAATCAAATCATTAGGCAATTTTTCTTTGTAGGTAATGAGAGCTTCCTAGCTGAAGAATTATGAAGCTAATATCCAAAGCTAAGTACGATTGTTAGAAAGGGCTAGCTTAGAAAGCTATGTATGACTGTCAGAGAGGGCTAGCTAAGAAAGCTATGTATGACTGTCAGAGGGGGCTAGCTAAGAAAGCTATGTATGACTGTCAGAGAGGACTAGCTAAGAAAGCTATGTATGACTGTCAGAGAGGGCTAGCTTAGAAAGCTATGTATGACTGTCAGAGAGGGCTAGCATAGAAAGCTATGTATGACTGTCAGAGAGGGCTAGCTTAGAAAGCTATGTATGACTGTCAGAGAGGGCTAGCTAAGAAAGCTATGTATGACTGTCAGAGAGGGCTAGCTTAGAAAGCTATGTATCACTGTCAGAGAGGGCTAGCTTAGAAAGCTATGTATGACTGTCAGAGAGGGCTAGCTTAGAAAGCTATGTATGACTGTCAGAGAGGGCTAGCTTAGAAAGCTATGTATGACTGTTAGAGAGGGCTAGCTAAGAAAGCTATGTATGACTGTCAGAGAGGGCTAGCTTAGAAAGCTATGTATGACTGTCAGAGAGGGCTAGCTAAGAAAGCTATGTATGACTGTCAGAGAGGGCTAGCTTAGAAAGCTATGTATGACTGTCAGAGAGGGCTAGCTAAGAAAGCTATGTATGACTGTCAGAGTGGGCTAGCTTAGAAAGCTATGTATGACTGTCAAAGAGGGCTAGCTAAGAAAGCTATGTATGACTGTCAGAGAGGGCTAGCTAAGAAAGCTATGTATGACTGTCAGGGAGGACAAGTTTAGAAAGCTATGTATGACTGTCAGAGAGGGCTAGCTAAGAAAGCTATGTATGACTGTCAGAGAGGGCTAGCTTAGAAAGCTATGTATGACTGTCGGAGAGGGCTAGCTAAGAAAGCTATGTATGACTGTCAGAGAGGGCTAGCTTAGAAAGCTATGTATGACTGTCAGAGAGGACTAGCTAAGAAAGCTATGTATGACTGTCAGAGAGGGCTAGCATAGAAAGCTATGTATGACTGTCAGAGAGGGCTAGCTAATAAAGCTATGTATGACTGTCAGAGAGGGCTAGCATAGAAAGCTATGTATGACTGTCAGAGAGGGCTAGCATAGAAAGCTATGTCATGACTGTCAGAAAGGACTAGCTTAGAAAGCTATGTACTGTCAGAGAGGACTAGCTTAGAAAGCTATGTATGACTGTCAGAAAACACTAGGCTAGAAAGCTAAGTGCGACTGTCAGAGAGGACTAGCATAGAAAGCTATGTACTACTGTCAGAAAGCACTAGCTTAGAAACCGAAGCAGTTCTGACTGAAACCTTCTACAATGACTGATTTAGAGGGGCCGTCCACCCAGGAAACCTGGCTTGAAGCCTCTTGATTACCTGATCAGCGAATCAACTAGGCTATTGCTGTTAGAAGCTCGCTGGCCCACATAGCAATGTGGGCCAGCATGCTGGATGTTGCACTTGAATAACTCTGCAATGAAAGCTAACCTAGCTAAGTCAAATTTGATTATTTGTTTTAGCGTTCTGATGCTGATCAACTGGAATATTAATTGTATTTTTCCCCTTGAAGCATCTAACCCGCGTGCAACAGTTAGGTATCTTTAATCCGAAACTATTCGCCTACACCTTAGGCTTCTTCAGTCGAAAACAGAAGTGGCGGAAGAGGCAGTAGAGATGTAAAGACGATGTAATCAGTCCATCATCCTCAAAGACGTAGTTTTGAGGTAGTCAGTCCCTCAGCCTGTTGTGCAAGTATCTAACTCATTAACTTCCAGGTACTGTATATCATTATCATATTCACAAGCGCAAGGAATACTGGAAGTTTGATTCTCCATCTGAAACCTCGTGATTATTGGAAGGTCAGGGAAGTCACTCATAATAATGCTAAATTCTCTTCCAGCGAGAGGAAATTGCAGCTGAGATACAGCATCACTTCTAGAGTAGGAAGACAAAATTTCACTGAACAAAACTTTTAGGTCAAGCTAAAAATTCCTTCGTACATTTTTTGTAACATTTTGAAACTATAAATTATTTGGCATTTTTATTATTATTATTAAGGGAGGAAGCGCTAAACTCATAGGTGCCATACAGCGCATGGGGAATGGGACACAAACAGATACGATCTGAAGAATCTTAGGTCAATTCCAATTCTTTTGATCAAGAGCCCTTCATCGGCATCCCATAAACGAGGTTGTCTGACGTTCAGAAAAGGCTCAGCAACCAGCTAGCAAAGCTTCATTTCCAGCGTGGCTAAGTTCCGTCAAATCGTTTGTCCAGAGGCCAACTCTGGAAGCAGTCTGATGGGTTGCAGTTCCAGAAGTCTCGTCCTGGAAGTTTAGTTTATTGCCATCCTCTCATTGAGCTACATCAAGTTAACTTCAACTACAGTCTGGCTATTCCTTTCGCTAAATGTTCGTTCCAGGGGAAATTTGAGAGGCCTCCAGACTTCCAGAGGCAGTGAATGGGATGTTCATTCCATAGAGAGGATTCCAGACTTCCAGAGGCGGAGAATGGGATGTTCATTCCATAGAGGGAGGATTCCAGACTTCCAAAGGCGGAGAACGTGATGTTCATTCCAGGACAGATAGAATGCTTCCAGGGATGGTGGTCAGAATGTTTCTAACCAAGTGAATGTAGACCGCTTCCAGCACATTCCCCTTTGTAATTACTTTGAGGCTGAAAAACCACTTCCTGACATCCCAGTGACAAACCTATCAATTCCTCTCATATCACCTCTATTTTATACGTCCACATCATATCTCCCATCGTTCAGGTCCTTCAGTCTCTCTACATAGTTCGGTAATCATACCTTTGAGACTACTATTTATATCTGCCTAATTATGTTTGCATAGTTCGAGTCACAGCTCCTGATCCCGCCTCTTAACTCTTAGCAGCATGTAGCAGGTACAACTTATGACACTAAATTCTTTTATTAATAATGTGTTTTCCTTTAAGGGGAATTTTTCAGACTTCTCGATCCTGACAAATAAAACACCTCACACAACAAGCAACTATTTCCATGCTTTCTGAAGTATAAAAAATACGATTTTGCTTGTTAGTAAACAAGGGCTTCTTCTATAATTTAAACTTGAGGGAACTGAGAGTTTGTTGTGTTCTCAAGTCTTTTTTTTTTTGGTCTCAAAATGATTTTTGGTATTTGTGTCAGAGATTTTCAAGATTTCTCAAGATTTTGACTTGTAGTTAGTGGTGGTTAGTCGCTCTCTTGTATGTCTTCTCATATCTCTCCTCTACAAAACCTGCTTCTCTCTTCATTTTTCTCTTCCTTCAATTTTCTCTTTTTATTCTCTTCTCCATTAACCCTTCTCTATCTTCAATCTCTCCTCTCTTTATCTCCTCTCTCTCTCTCTCTCTCTCTCTCTCTTCATCTTCCACTCACTTCAATCTTCTTTTCCTTTACGTGTCTCTTCCTTTACCCTCCTCTACCTTCCCTTCCTTCTCCTAAAACTCGTCTCCTCTTCATCTTCTGCAGTTTTCCCTCACTTTTTCCATCACTTACTGTCTATTCATTCTTTCATCATTTCCCTGGTCCATGTATTTCTCCCTGTTCACCTTGCCTCTCCTTCCTGGCCAGCTCACCCTACCTCCCCTTTCTGGCCTGCTCACCCTACCTCCCCTTTCTGGCCTGCTCACCCTACCTCCCCTTTCTGGCCTGCTCACCCTGCCTCTCCTTCCTGGCCAGCTCACCCTACCTCCCCTTTCTGGCCAGCTCATTCTGCCTCTCCTTCCTGGCCAGCTCACCCTACCTCCCCTTTCTGGCCAGCTCACCCTACCTCCCCTTTCTGGCCTGCTCACCCTGCCTCTCCTCCCTGGCCAGTTCACCCGACCACCCCTTTCTGGCCAGCTCACCCTGCTGTCCGCTCTCCCAGGTGGTAGATTTTACCTGTTAGAGATAATGAGTGAGGAAGAACGAGGTCAAGATGGCCTCTTTAACCATCACCACCACAACAACACCGCCACCACAACACCGCCACCACAACACCGCCACCACCACAACACCGCCACCACAACACCGCCACCACAACACCGCCACCACAACACCGCCACCACAACACCGCCACCACAACACCATAACACCACTACCACACCATAACACCACCACCACACCATAACATCAACAATACCACAAACACCACCAATATTACCGTCATCATGACCAACACAACTACCATCGCTACCACCAATATCACCACCACCAATGCTACCAATACCACCAACACCACAACCTCATAAGATCCAGGTTTCCTAGAATAAACCATTTAAAAAATTCTTCGTCGAAGGCAGACAAAAAGAGAGAGAGAGAGAGAGAGAGAGAGAGAGAGAGAGAGAGAGATATGGGAAGACGCAAAGAATACAGGAAGGAATGAAGAAAATTTAAGAAAAACTAAACATGCAGATCTGGTAGAAGTGAGCGAGGAAGACATGCGTGAAGGAAGAAAGAAGATATAGAAGGAAATGGTGGAGAATGCATGTAGCGAAGGAGAGGGAGAAACGGAAGGAAGCATTATAAAATGGAGAGGGAGAAGAAAGTAATGGGTAAGGATGAAGAGGGAGAGGTAAATATAGAAAGCATAGAAAGTTCTTTTTGAAATTAGTATGCAAAGACTTGATACAAACTCTTAAATGTATTGAATAATGAGCAACGTATTTCGCTGAATTAATGTATTATTCAGATTTTTCACTTTATATAGTGTAAATAATCAACATTTTCTTCAAGAAGTAGAAGGAAGCACTAAAGAGGGAGTGAAGGTAAGGAAGGAGTAATAAGGAGGATAGTCTTGGGAAGGACCTTCCATCCTGTTCCCCCGTCAGTAATTATCGAGGTTAATTCTCGCCACAAACTGATGCCAGACATTAAAGGTGCCAACTCCCGTCTTGTCTCTGATTGCAAAGGTTCCTCAAGATAGCTATTTATATATGTGTCTTGCCTCTGTCTGCCTGCATGTTTCGAGTCACAGATAGGACATAACTACTGTTTTTCAGAGTTATCGATGCTTGGGACAATCTTACGAGTAGGGTTATAGAGGCTAAGACCCTGGGAAGCTTTAAAAAGAGATTGAACAAATATGAGTGGGAGGAGATGGGTTTGATTGGTATTTTAGGGTACGGAAACAAATTCTCGGTAGCATTGGGGAAAGGTTGGACAAATACATGTGGGGTTTTGATAAGGACTTGCCCTGTATGGGTCAGCAGGCCTGCTGCATTGTTCCTTCCTTATTTTTTTTTTTTTTTTTTTTTTTTGAGAGAGAGAGAGAGAGAGAGAGAGAGAGAGAGAGAGAGAGAGAGAGAGAGAGAGAGAGAGAGAGAGAGAGAGAGAGAGAGAGAGAATACCAAGAACCTCACCAACCTGGACCTCCAACCCTGGAATATTCAACTGTTTTACGAACTGTAGCAAACCCGAAGTCTTACCCACTCTTCTTCTACAAGAGACGCAGAGAACGGGGAAGAGGGAGGGAGGGGATGGAGCCTCTGGCTTTCTCCAGCAAAGAGAAAGTTTCCAAAACCTGTGTTAACTTTTACCCATGACTCTCTTTCTAAGCGAAAGCCACCAGACTCAGTATTTCGCCTTAAGAATTCTTTTCCACAGGAAGAGATGCAACTTTCTAAATTTTCGTTGAATTTCGTAAATCGAATTTTAGCTCGTCGTTTAGTATATCAGAATGATTTATTAGTTGAGAGATTTAAACCCGGAGGGGTCATAGAGCACCAGGGGGGGGGCACGGGATCAAGAGCCCTTCCTCATAGGAACATCCTCTCGTAAAGGAGAGAAAGTCAGTTCTTGTGTCTCACTCTCTCTCTCTCTCTCCGATGCTCGTGAGATATCTATCTGGAAGCTGAGAAACAACAGAAATAAGATAAAAAGAAGCTGAGAAACAACAGAAATAAGATAAAAAGAAGCTGAGAAACAACAGAAATAAGATAAAAAGAAGCTGAGAAACAACAGAAATAAGATAAAAAGAAGCTGAGAAACAACAGAAATAAGATAAAAAGAAGCTGAGAAACAACATAAATGAGATGATAAAAAGCTGAGAAACAACATAAATGAGATGATAAAAAGCTGAGAAACAACAGAAATAAGATAAAAGCTGAGAAACAACAGAAATAAGATAAAAAGAAGCTGAGAAACAACAGAAATAAGATAGAAGCTGAGAAACAACAGAAATAAGATAGAAGCTGAGAAACAACAGAAATAAGATAGAAACTGAGAAACAACAGAAATAAGATAAAAGAAGCTGAGAAACAACAGAAATAAGATAAAAGAAGCTGAGAAACAACAGAAATAAGATAAAAGAAGCTGAGAAACAACAGAAATAAGATAAAAGCTGAGAAACAACAGAAATAAGATAAAAGCTGAGAAACAACAGAAATAAGATAAAAGCTGAGAAACAACAGAAATAAGATAAAAGAAGCTGAGAAACAACAGAAATAAGATAAAACAAGCTGAGAAACAACAGAAATAAGGTAAAAGAAGCTGAGAAACAACAGAAATAAGATAAAAGAAGCTGAGAAACAACAGAAATAAGATAAAAGAAGCTGAGAAACAACAGAAATAAGATAAAAGAAGCTGTGAAACAACAGAAATAAGATAAAAGAAGCTGAGAAACAACAGAAATAAGATAAAAAGCTGATAAACAGAAATAAGACAAAAGAAGCTGAGAAACAACAGAAATAATACAAAAGAAGCTGAGAAACAGAAATATGATAGAAGCTGAGAAACAACAAATAAGATGAAAGAAGCTGAGAAACAACAGAAATAAGATGAAAGAAGCTGAGAAACAACAGAAATAAGATGAAAGCTGCTGAGAAACAACAGAAATAAGATGAAAGCTGAGAAACAACAGAAATAAGATGAAAGAAGCTGAGAAACAACAGAAATAAGATTAAAGAAGCTGAGAAACAGAAATAAGATGAAAGAAGCTGAGAAACAACAGAAATAAGATGAAAGAAGCTGAGAAACAGAAATAAGATGAAAGAAGCTGAGAAACAACAGAAATAAGATGAAAGAAGCTGATAAACAACAGAAATAAGATAGAAACGGAGAAAACAGAAATAAGATAGAAACTGAGAAACAGAAATAAGATAAAAGATGCTGAGAAATAACAGAAATAAGATAACAGAAGCTGAGAAACAGAAATAAGATACCAGAAGCTGAGAAACAGAAATAAGATAACAGAAGGTGAGAAACAGAAATAAGATAACAGAAGGTGAGAAACAGAAATAAGATAACAGAAAAACAGCAAAAATGATTAAGCAACAACTGATAAACAAAGAAAAACGAGAAAACAAAAGCTGAGAAACAAAATAAGGAAACAAAAACAGGAACAAAATAAACAAGGAAAGACGACAAAAAAGAGATAACAAAAGCAGAACAACAGAAATTAGATAAAAAATAAAAAAGATGCCGAGGAACTAAAATAATGAGATTAAAAAAAAAGTACGAGAAACCGAATTAAAAAGAATTATGTGAAACAGAAGCTGAGAAATAGCAAAAAAAAAAAAAAGATGAAAAATCAGACGAGAAACAAAAGAGCTAACAAAAAAAAAAAAGAAAAAAAAATAGATGAGAATGAAGCTGAGAAAGAGAAAAAAATTAAAAATATATATATATATATATATATATATATATATATATATATATATATATATATATATATATATATATATAATTTGAAAGGCGCTAAAACAGCAAAATACGAAATAAAAAAGTTTAACATCGAAATTTACATTAAAAAAAATGGGAGATAGGAACGAGCAATGACGAATAACTGAAGAAAAAGAATGACCGTTAAAGAGGAAAAGAATAGAGAAACTTAAATGATGTTAAAGAGAAAAGAAAAGAAATTAAATGAGTAGGAAGAAGAGAAAGAAGAAATAAAATGAAAAGAGAGAGAGAGAGAAGAGAGAGAGAGAGAGAGAGAGAGAGAGAAGAAGAGAGAGAGAGAAAGAGAGAAAGAGAGAGAAAGAGAGAGAAAGAGAAAGAGAGAGAAAGAGAGAGAAAGAGAAAGAGAGAGAGAGAGCACAAGACACTGAAGCCAGATATAGAATGGCCTTCCTCCTTTTATTTACACTCTGGCAGCGTCCTCCTCTCCCTGCTGACCAGCGCCCAGCAACACACCCTCAATTATATTTCTCGGACCCCTACGTTTCGCTCACGTTCTGCCCTTTTTTTCAGTTCTTGCTTTCTCCTTACCCTTATTTTTCCCCTTTGACTTCTACTAAGGCGAAGGGGAATATGGGTAAGGGGGCAGAGGAATAAAAGAACTGAGTGCTATTGATAGCAGGTGACCGGACCATGGAAGCCGGGCGAGACGTTTCAGGTGACCAGATCACGAAAGACGAGCGAAACGTCTTTTCCTGCTGAAGGATCAATGCGCAACAAGAACGAGTTCCAACCCGTTAGGATTTTCTTCCTTAATCTCCTATGAAGAAGAAAGACGTGACGATATTTTCCGCATTATGGCCCCATAATGATGAACTGTGCAGCCCTGAACAACTGTGTACATCTTTCCCGCCAATTGTGCATCACCTGTGCAATTGTTTACGTCTTTCCCGCCAAAATTAACCCCCATCTTGTGCTTTCGGCGGGAAAGAAACGTAAACAAATAACAAAGAGCGAGGAATGTGTTTACGAAGCCAGGGAGAAGGTTTTAGAAGTAGGGAGGAGGTTTTAGAAGTAAGGAGGAGGTTTTAGAAGTAAGGAGGAGGTTTTAGAAGTAGGGAGGAGGTTTTAGAAGTAGGGAGGAGGTTTTAGAAGTAGGGAGGAGGTTTTAGAAGTAGGGAGGAGGTTTTAGAAGTAGGGAGGAGGTTTTAGAAGGAGGAGGTTAGTAGGGAGGTTTTAGAAGTAGGGAGGAGGTTTTAGAAGTAGGGAGGAGGTTTTAGAAGTAGGGAGGAGGTTTTAGAAGTAGGGAGGAGGTTTTAGAAGTAGGGAGGAGGTTTTAGAAGTAGGGAGAAGGTTTTAGAAGTAGGGAGAAGGTTTTAGAAGTAGGGAGAAGGTTTTAGAAGTAGGGAGAGGTTTTAGATATGGAGGAGTTTTAGAGTAGGAGGTTTTAGATACTGGAGGAGAGTTTCAGATACTGCGAGGCTTTTAGATACTGTGAGGAAGGTTTTCAGATACTGGGAGGAGGTTTTCAGATACTGGGAGGAGGTTTTCAGATACTGGGAGGAGGTTTTCAGAGGCAGGGAGGAGGTTTTCAGAGGCAGGGAGGAGGTTTTCAGAGGCAGGGAGGAGGTTTTCAGAGGCAGGGAGGAGGTTTTCAGAGGCAGGGAGGAGGTTTTCAGAGGCTGGGAGGAGGTTTTCAGAGGCTGGGAGGAGGTTTTCAGAGGCTGGGGAGGTTTTCAGAGGCGGAGGTTTTCAGAGGCTGGGAGGAGGTTTTCAGAGGCTGGGGAGGAGGTTTTCAGAGGCTGGGGAGGAGGTTTTCAGATACTGGGAGGTTTTCAGATGCAGGGAGGAGGTTTTCAGAGGTAGGGAGGAGGTTTTCAGAGGTATAGGGGTTATACAGCGCCTGGGTAATGGGAGGTTACCAGGATCTTAATCCAATTCCTTGGATTAAAAACTTTTAAAAGTGAAAAATTAACTTTGTAGAAGTTTGTAACCAGGAAAAGCATCAATGTAGCCAGAAAAAAAATCTATGTAGCCAGGAAAACAATGTAGCCAAGACAAGCATCCACGTATAATGGAAAACATTTACTAGGAATAAGATCTATGTATGCAGGAAAAAAAAACATCAATATATCTAAAGGAGCCAGGTAAAACATCTATGTAGATAGGAAAAAAATCTAACAGACATGAAACCTCACGTCACTTTGCCTATTTTCCTGACGAGCGGTAGTAAAGGAGCAGTGGGACGCTTGTCCTGCCCAGCCTTTATTATTTTCTGCATTTTTACCTTGCTCAGCCTTTATTATTTTCTATTTTCTGCATTTTTACCTTTATTTTCTTCCATCAGAATGCGAACCTTATTTCCTGGTGGCGCCCTTCCCTTCGCACCGCTGTGTGACTAGTAAATGTTAGTGAATGGACACAGGTGCGGTTAATGTGACGTAAGTCGCTCCTGTGTCCTTTTACCTAACATATTGTCCGTAATTCTACCTTGATGCTAGTTCATGTTCCAAAACGGACCGAAACGTCGTCATAAGTTCTACGCGTTTCTGTCTGGCTAGTTCATGGTCCAAGACGGACCGAAACGTTGTCATAAGTATTTCATTCTCCTCTGTTCGGGTTATTCACGTATTGTTCCAGTCACGGTGTTGTGCCTTCACATTGTTCAGTGTCCCTGTGTCTGTCTGTGGGACGAAAGCTCCAAAGGCAAGAAAATTACAAAGGTGGAGCTCACTTGAGGGTTTTATTAGCCCCGTTGCGTGCTTCAAGAGATGGAGCACCGGGGAGCACTGGGGAGCACCGGGGAGCACTGGGGAGCACCGGGGAGCACTGGGGAGCACCGGGGAGCACTGGGGAGCACTGGAGTAATGTCACCCTCTTTATTCCTCCTCTATCCTTAGAGTAAAAAGCCAGGAATATGAAAGAACAGATGCAAGTATTGACCAATAAAGCAATAATATGAAAGAATAGGGGAGACACACTTACAGACGCAAATATTGCATTCGCAAAAGAAAACAAAATCTAAACTCCTATGATTCTATAATTAAGAAATCTTGAATACGAAAAAACTGGGCAAAACGTTTGTCAATAAAGGAACGCATTATACAGCATTAGGGATTAAGCTCTCAGGGAATAAGCGCTGAGAGATATTCTGTGTATATATGCAATGAGGAATTCATACTTCTCGGGGTACATACACAGAGATACACTGTACATACCATGTGCTGCTCTAAAACACACACACATACACACGCACTATACACCCCGTGTATTAGTAAGAAAATCCGCTTCCTGGGTTCCAGGAAGTGTTAGTGTATTCTGCCCTGAAGAAAGTGCAGGAAGAAAAAAGTGCTAAAAGGAAAGAATAGAATAAAGGAAAAAAAAACGGGGGGGAGGGGGCAAGTTAATTTATGTATGCTAGAAGGGGTGTGCCTGAAAGCCCCCTCACTGTATACACTTTGCAGGATGAGACGTGAGGCATGGAGTGGGGTAAGTTGTTAATGAATTTCGTATTATCTCTATGACTTAAAAATTCGGATAAGTTATATTTAAAATTAAAGGCGCTTAGGGAGGCAAGGGCAGGAGGGAGGATGGAAGAGAAGTCTGGCTTGCTGAGGGGAGAAGGAGGTAAGAAGGAGAGTGGGAGAGAGGCAAGGAGGGGAGAATAAGACAGGGTAGAGAGGAGGGTTCTGTAGTGTAAAGAAGTAGCAAGAGAGAATGAGTTCTGTATCAAAGGGATGGGGAAGAGAGAGAGACAGAGACAGACAGACAGAGAAGAATAAATAATAACAGTAGAAGTAGTAGTAGCAGCAGCAGCAGTAGCAGCAGTAGTAGTAGTAGTGGTAGTTTAGGTGAGCCAAGGTTAAGAGGAATAGATGATGAGAAGGCTAAGGATGGCACTTCACCTGAAATGATGCACCAAGGAAGATGGGCGAAATATGTCAGGTGACGGACCAACGGAGGGTCGAAACACAGCTGGACTTTCCCATTTCTTTCTTTTTCGCATCACGACTTTACTCAGCCACAGCACATTACTACTAGAGAACTATTACTGTTATTACTATTACAATTTGCTATTTGGTTATTGGTACAACCTAACCCCTCATGTAGAGCTCCATCAAGACTTAATAAAGCTCTACACTGATCGAAACCTTCTCCCTATAAAAGCTTTCATTCTGCAATGTGTCTCCTGTTCATCGTGTTCCCGGCTGTGTTCTGCTTCAGGTGGAATCAGTATTCCCCCTGGAGCCTGAAGACACAGACGTGCTGACAATAGAAGGCTAGGTTCTCTAGCCGGCCACTGGCAAATGACGGTGGCTGACTATTGGTCTTTTGTTGAATGTGGGTAAATGGTTCAGTGCGTGAGTTATACCCAGCCATTTACTGAGCTGGCAGAGTGAGGAAAGGTGAGGGGGGAGGTAGGAGAGAATGAGGAACAGGCACGAGAGGATGAGAGATAAGTAAGTGAGAGAGAGGTTGAAAGTACCTTGTACGTCCTCACCTAGGCTATCTGCTGAGAAAAGCTATCTACTTCTATCTAGATTAAGGACTGGCTATCGTGTATTATTTAGGTGTGCGAGTGGAGGACAGAAAAGCAGAAAGCTCTCTGTATATCGCAAAACAATAAAAAGACTTTCAAATAAGATGATGTAGGTACCAGTTCTTAGCTTGTAAATAAAGTTAGAAACCCTAAACCTAACTTTGTAAAACACTGTGTAAAAAAAAACGAGGGGAGGAGAGTGAGAGAGAGAGAGAGAGAGAGAGAGAGAGAGAGAGAGAGAGAGAGAGAGAGAGAGAAAAAAGAGGAGAGGACAGGAGAGGAGAGGGAGAACGTGTTTTGAACCTCCAACTTTATTAATTTCCCTTGCAAATGAAATCATTTTTTTTTTACCCAAAAATAATTAAAACGACCAAAGCTGCTTCTTCTATGGGATCAACTTCACACCATTCAACTGCAGGCGTTTCAGACTCTAAAGCAACTTTCCCTCTTTCCATTAGTCACGTCCCCTAGGCCTCTCCTTTGACCCATTTGCTTTCAATTCTTCATTCTAAAAATAAGTTTCTATTTAATTATAAGGTAACTAAGGTGTACTAGGGATGAAATTTCAATCCTTATCCTAAAATATGATACTTCTTTAAAACTCTCCCTTAAAATTAAGGTATAAGGGGTATTGATCACTTGGAAAAGTTGATCAGAATTATAGTTAAATAATAATTTATGAGTTACAATAAATTCTCAAAAGGTGACATTAACTGCAAAATTATTATGGAATTACACTTTGGCAATTATGTTATTCACTCTAATTGAGGCGTACAGCTCACGAAGATTAATATTAATACCGATAGACAATGAGTTTACAGTAAATGATAAGGCTGTGGGTATTAGACTGTCTGAACTATCATTTAATGAATAAAACAGACCATACCACGGGTGGGGTATAGTTTGCAATCCTGTCATCACGATTTCGTGAGTCAGAATACGACAGCTTCCAGTCTCCCTAGCAGCTTCGACCAGCACCTCCAGAGGCAGGCTCCATCAGATACAAACATTACAACCCAACATATCAGCATGTCTGGCACCCCACAAATCCTCCCTCTAGTTATCTATGGTCTTATGAAGACCCCTACGTCCACCTGTCTCATGGAAACTAGCCACATGGTGCCATAAAGATGAGAGAGCAGTCCCATAACCAGAAATCAAGGATTTAGCGATTCTGGACACTATTCTCTCAAACAAGATATTGGACACAAAATCATCGTATCTCGCATAATAACAGTTTGCTAATAAGCCCCTAATTAACCATTCAGGGCCGATCAAGTTAAAAAGCCGCATTACTACAGGAATTGTTACAGATTCCAGATGTTTTTATAACTTTTGGGGGATTTGAAGTTTATAGAAAACTTCGTCGCCAGTGACCCGTCTCCACCACCTGACTTCAAACTCCTTTCCATGGTTTATGTAGTGGTGTTTTGTTTAGCCTTTTTAACTCGATAAACACCCCAGTGGATGAAATAAACTTCCTGCTGGGGATAAAGCTCCACTGTGGGACTTTAGCCATTATCCACAGAATCAGTCATCTCTCCCACAATGCTCTCCGTTGTAAAGAAACGAACAAATGAGAATCGCATTCGTGACCAAATCTCATTGCATCTATATTCCTCATCCCTTATAGCTCTCCAGACGAAAATAAATCTCATGACAAATCTATATGAAGGATCTTTTTTTGGGGGGCCGTCCAATTTGCTGAGCTGCTACGATCTTATATAACATGGTAAGGAGACACATTGGACGATATAGAATTGGATCCCACCTCGAGTGATCCTCGTCTAATGGAGCATTGTACGAGGGCGATCGAAACCCTCTGAGACCGAGTGCGATTAATTGGATTCCATTTGGGCTTCACACGACCTCAATAAACGTGTTGCTTAATTTACTGTGTGTGAGTGTGTGTGTGTGTGTGTGTGTGTGTGTGTGTGTGTGTGTGTGTGTGTGGAGCGAGCGAGAGAGAGAGAGAGGGGGAATGCAAAACCCGTAAGGGTCACGCAGCAACTGGGCACAAGAGGTGATCAAATCTGCTCCAAGCACAGGGGCAGATCCACTCCCATGGATCAAGAGCCCCTCACCACCTCCCCCTACCCTCCTCGACAGACTTGTAAGATTAGAGAAAGTTAAGAAAAGCAAACCTGCCTCTCTCTCTTTCTCTCTCTCAACACAAGAGTTTTACGAGGTTAGGTTAAGGCCTCGTACCTATATTTACAAGCTAAAAGCTGTTACCTACATCAGCGCTCGCTCGCTCGCTCTCTCTCTCTCTCTCTCTCTCTCTCTCTCTCTCTCTCTCTCTCTCTCCCTATCCTTACACCAACAAAATTATGAATCACGACTAAAAAAAATGAACCATGAATTTCCGCCTAACTCAAAATGTTGGTAAGAGCAAAATTTTTTTTTATCCAACGACTTTAGCTCAAAGGTCAAAGATCATCGCTATTTTAAAAGGTATAAATAACGCTGAGGTTCCTGTACGAGGTGTTTGAAAATGATGGACCCAATTTCAAAGCAGTACTGCTTTGAAATTGGGTCTATTAATTTCAAACACCCTGTATAATAACGCTGGTGAGGCTCCTCAAGGCTCCTAAATGAATGGTAACGCGAGGAGTGTGGCGTTGGTAGGCACAGGTAACGGAGGTAACGATGGAATACTGAAAGGAGGAAGTGGAAAGGTACTAAGCACAGGTATGGTAGCTAATGAAGACGTCTCGCCCACGTATTACGTATTAAAACTAAAAACTTCCTTATTTAAAATTTCGTTACTCTAAACTTCGTTGTTATAAACTTCATTAAAAACGTCGTAATTAATGAGATTTCCAAAACTGCTTTGGAATTAAAAACAGTGTAGCACTAACCCTTGTGGGACCCCACTAGTCACATCCCCCTCAAGCACCAATCTGACTATGATTGTTTACATCTCGCATGTAAACAACGAGTCTCTTATCCTTGACAATTATTTTTTCTGTTAGTATATATCTATGGTTCTACGTAATTTAAAAACTAATTTTAACTTAGTGATTAACTTTTTAGCTTTCAAAAAAAAAATATATTGAAAAATAAAAGGAAAATCTCAATCTTAATGTGTGTGTGTTAGTTACCATTTTGTCCTAGGCAAATGTAGATTAGACACTAGGCCTATTGTATATACGTGCATGTATGTGTATGAGTGTGTGTGTGTGTACTCACCTAATTGCGGTTGCATGGGTCGAGACTCAGCTCCTGGCCCCGCCTCTTCGCTGTCCGCTACTGGGTCTCTGCTCTCCCTGCTCCATGAGCTTTATCATACCTTGTCTTAAAACTATGTATGGTTCCTGCCTCCACTATATCTTGTGTGTGTGTGTGTGTGTGTGTGTGTGTGTGTGTGTGTCCGCCCCTAAATGTGATTACAGAAATCGAGTCAGCTCCTGGCCCTGCCTCTTCGCTGGTCACTACTAGGTCCACTCTCTCCCGGCTTCAAGAGCCTTGTTGTACCTCTTCATGAAGCTATGCACGGATCCCACCTTCACTATTTCATTCTCCAGATTCACTTCCTGACAACACCAAGGCTGAAGAAGTATTTCCTAACATTCCTATTTTGTACCTGTTCACATTGCCAATTCCTCTCAATATTTTGTACGTCGTTATATCGCCCCTAGTCCTCCTGTTCTCTAGTGTCATCAGGTTGAGTTCCCTTAACCTTCCCTCATAGGAGAGGTTAAGGCTGCAAACCCTCCGCACTTTCTCAAATTTCTTGATGTGCTTGACTAGGTATGGGTTCCATACTGATGTGCGTGTGTGTGTGTGTGTGTGTCTATCTCACTCTTAAATTTAGTCGAGCCATTACATGATTCCTTTCATTTTTTTTTACAGAATTCTTGAAAAAAAAAAAAACCAAATTATTTGATGGATCGTCGAATTTTCCTAAAAGCACGACGCTGCTTCCGCCAGCGAGACCGACCCTTTCTGAAGTGAATCCGATTTTCCTGCTCGAGAACGTAACTTGATGTTTTTTGGGGGCCGAGTTGACGTATGCGAACGGGCCGGAATCCGGATATAGATTTGTTTTTATTTGATATCTCGGAGACACTTTAGAGGATTTTTATTTTGTTTACGAGTTTTATTTCACAAATAGAGGCTTAATCTGTCCTTAACAGTAGGGTTTTATCACCCAAATTTGGGCTTTATTCACCCCCAGTCGGGCTTTATCTCCCCACAGTGAGGTTTTAACAACACCCTCAGTGAGACTATCATCCACAGTCGGGCTTTATCTCCCCACAGTGGGGTTGTATCTCCCCATAGTGAGGGGTTCATCACCCACAGTATCAATTTACGACACAGTTTTTATAATAATAATAAAAATAATAATAATAATAATTGTTTTTTTTTTAAATATATTAACCTGAATGAATACTGGCAAATCAAAGGTGAATGACCGTGTTTTTTTTTTTATGAAATCAAATGAGAAAAAAAAATCTAGAACGCTCAATTATCCAGCCTAAATGGATGGTCCCATCCTGTCAACTCTGAAATTACGGAGTTGATGGGAATAGCGAACGGAGAGATCGGCTGATTGGTGCGCACTCTTATGACAGAGAACGGGAAGCACGTAGCAAAATAGGGGAAGTGCATGGGAAAGCATAGAAACAGATCTAGGTGTAGTCTTGCTGCTTGGAACTCTGTCTAGATCAAGTTAGGAACATGTAGCGAAAGGCTCTCTCCCCACCCTCCACGCCCTCCGGTCACAATATCTACAGGAAGGAGTTGCGGAGTTGTTCCTATCAATGTGTGGATACACGGAAGAACGTGTGTAGATACACGGAAGAACGTGTGTGGATACACTGAAGAACGTGTGTGGATACACGGATGAACGTGTGTGGATACACGGATGAACGTGTGTGGATACATAAAAAACAAGGTGGAAGTTGGTAAAGACACATACCACAACTGACACTGGTACTACTAATACTATTACTACCACCACTACCATACTAATACAGCCTACTATCACAACTACTAGTATTACCACAACTAACACTACCACTGTTACCACTAATACTAACACTATTACTACCACTAATACTAACACTATTACTACCACCTCTACTAATACTACCTACCACTACCTGCTGCCCATGTTCACATATCAGTACAATAGGTACCTGGGTGTTAGTCGACTGGTGTGGGTCGCATCCTGGGACAAAATTGAATTAATTTGCCCGAAATGCGCAGCATAACAAGAGGTTTTTTGTATAGTAGTATGTCATTGATGTCAGCTAGGCCTGTATACCTTGTACATGTACTTGTAGAAATAAAGATTATTATGAATGTTACAAGTGTAAAGTGTTTCTCCAGTGGGTACATAAATGGGAGTACTTTTTTCCACTTACAGCTTCAGTGGGAAGTCAGTTGCATTTATATAGAAAGAAAAACGTTTGGTGACATTTAGTTTTCATCTCCTGCTACGACGTTTCATTGTACTTTTTCTCAAGGTTAATTCTCTGAGGTTGTGGTTACACTGATGATGATTTCGGTGATGATGATTGGTGTGTAGTGTTGATATCACTGGTGGTACTTGTGTTGTGGTGGCAACACTTGTGTCTGTGTAGTGATGGCAACACTGCTGGTGATCCTTGTGTGTGTAGTGATAACACTAATGGGCGCCCTGTTGTGGCAACTCTGATGGTGGGTGTTTTGCTGTGATAACACTGTTGGTGTTTAGTGGTAACACTGACAGTTCCTGCTGGTAATGGCAACACTGACAGTTCCTGCTGGTAATGGCAACACTGACAGTTCCTGCTGGTAGTGGCAACACTGACAGTTCCTGCTGGTAGTGGCAACACTGATGGCTGCCTAGTTGTGGTAACACTGACCATAACACTGTTGTGGGAAACTAAATTAAAAAACTCAAATGTTTCAGCCAGAGCCACAATGGCCTTGTTGACTCCAATTTTTAATTACATGGTAAAAAAACTGCTTGGTACAATATTAGTTCAAGGCTGGTGTTACAAATGAACAAAGGAGGGCTGTTGTTTGTTCACAAGAGAACAATGTCATGTAATGTAATTGGTGGAAATAAAATGGGTGTTTTGTTAATGCATTGACAGATGGTGGGAAAAATGTGTGTGTGTGTGTATAGTGTATAGTGTGTGTGTGTGTGTGTGTGTGTGTGTGTGTGTGTGTGTAGGTGTGTAGTGTGTATGTGTAGTGTGTGTGTGTAGAGGTTTGCGTGTAGTACATCCATAATAGCAGACACAAACAATAGCCATCCATCAATACACAAACCCCGAAGGTTTGAAGAGGAGCGGAAGAGGCAATAGACAATTGTGACGCGCTAAGGAACACGAACCCACGAGCGCGTAAGATCTCGTTCAGGTAATCATTGTTATGCTCCTTATAAGTCACGCATTTGACTGTCTTTTAATAGTGAAAAACTGTCATCTGTTAAGAGATGGGTGTGCCGCTCCTGCTTCCTTGACGACACCTGTACCTAGTGGTGCATGTGAGTACTTCTGTAGCTTGTTTACCTCTGTAGTGCTCTTTGTACCCCTTATATATATATATATATATATATATATATATATATATATATATATATATAATCCCGAAGATACAACGCACTAACCACCCAACAAACCACAAGCCCAGAAGGTACGACCACTAACCATCCATCGACCAGTTATATCCTACATTACCTCAGTCGTATCCATACGGTCATGCTGGTTACTAACAAGTCAGTCAGTCATAGAGTCAGTCACTGAGGGGAAATTACAGGTGAACGAACACTTCAGTGTTAAATATCTGCAATGTTCGTTCACATGCCTTTTTTTCCCCTCTATTTTTTTTTTTTTAAATTTGCTGCCACCATCCGGCAGTCACATCCGGCTGCCACTATCGGGCTGCCACCATCCGGCTGTCCAGTCTGCCCAACTAAGTGAAATTAAAGCATAGTTATCTCACCATTTGCAACTCTCTCACTGACCAGACGTACTAATGCTGTGTGTGTGTGTGAAGACTAACAAGTTCTCCGTATTGAACCTTATGTCACCAGTCCTTATGGACGAATTTTCCAAGAAAAATCGATTCTCGTGACACTATCCTAAATACGTGTAAGTAAGGCACTACAGTAGGCCTACTGACCCATGCCATCCAGAGATACCATTCAAGACATTAATTGTAATATTTCTTAAAATATGGAAGCGCATCTTAATAACACGAAAACAAATCAAATTATATTTAAAAAATATCTATTCTCTCTCAAAAACAAAAATCTTGCGTCTGGTAACAGCAGCAATAAGAGCAGCGCAGGTGGAGGTTATTGTACCTTGGTGACACCAGAGGGGTTATTGCAATATGGTCGACGATCATACGAGAATGTAATATGGGTTTGATATTCAAAGCAGTTTGTGGGTTAGCATCTTATGTTGGGGGATGGAGAGGCAGTGAGACCGTATTGCTGTTTTAGTTGGTAAATTGTTAGAGAGAGAGAGAGAGAGAGAGAGAGAGAGAGAGGTAGGAAGGATGCCAGTATCTTGCTCCAGTGATGTTGTATCGATTACAAACATATTTCACTGTATCACAAGAATTCACTGACAAGTTATCGAGTCTCAAGTTTGAACACACAAAGTTGATTGACTTCAAGCTATCATTGTTTCCCAACTTTGTTTTTTCCTCTCTCTCTCTCTCTCTCTCTCTCTCTCTCTCTTCTGCCCTACCTCCGTCTCTTCTGTCCTACCTGACAACCAGTGATTGAATGAGTGACACTGAAAGTGTTTTCTTTATATATATATATATATATATATATATATATATATATATATATATATATATATATATATATATATATATATATTATTATTCATTCTGCAGTCCGACATTAGGACCCATAAAGATTCATTCTCTCTCTCTCTCTCTCTCTCTCTCTCTCTCTCTCTCTCTCTCTCTCTCTCTCTCTCTCTCTCTTCTCTTCCCTTCTCTCTCTCTTTACCCTCAATAATAATTTGCTACACAAACTAGCTAGTAATTATATGAACAGAATTCGCCAATATTTGGAAGACCAGAAATATGAGGGAGAGTTTTGCTGGTGTGATTATTGTTCAGAGTTGATAGTATGATTTGTTTTGATCGTGCGATTAGTATTGACGGTGACTAGAGAGTATGGTGATTGGAGTGTTAATGGTGTGATTATAGTGTTGTGTGATCAGAGTGATTGGAAAGTGTGCTTAAGAAATGTCGTAATGACGGAAAGAAATGTTTCAGCTAGGAGGGTGAGAGTTAGGAAGATGGTGTGGAGGCAGTGGCAACGTTGTAGCCAGGAGGAAGTTGATGAGAAGCAGTAGAGATATCGTAGCCAGGAGAAAAATTGATAGGGGGTAGTAGAAATATCATAGCCAAGAGGAAGTTGATAGAGAGACGGTAGCAATATTGTATCCAGGAGGAGTTTGACAGGGAAGCAATAGCAATATTGCAGCCAGGAGGTTGATAGAGACGCAGTAGAAACATTGTAGCCAGGAGGAAGTTGATAGGGAGGCAGTAGAAATGTGCCATAAAACCCAGTAAAGTGTCATTAAGCAGAAAATTAACGCTATAAAAAAGACTGGAAGATGGTTGGTGTAAAATGTGTCTTCAAGGGACACAAGAAAGAGTGGTAACGATAGCTTGATCATGCGGCGTGAAGAGAGCAAGATACGATCTTTAAGAGGCTGTATAAATCTTGGGCGATGAATAGAAATTTCGGCAGCAGGGCGTGAAGGAGGTTCTGACCATTATTCATGGGGAAAGATCTAAACCCGTAGGAGTTATAGAGTGGCTGGGAAAATTGGGAGGTAACGAGAATTGGTCCAGAAAGGTGCAATGGAGGTTTTGAGAGGTTGTAGGTACTATTCTTATACTCATCCTGTTAGCAGCGGTTGATCCCCCCATTGTCCATCCTACGTGAGGTAGTCATCCTACACCCTCCTTGTTAGCAATGGTCACCTCACACCCATCCTATAAGCGGTAGTCACTCCATACCCATCCTAAGAGCGCAGTATTCGCCCCATACCCATCATAAAGGCGCGGTAGTCACCCTATACCCATCCTGTGAGAGGTAGTCACCCCATACCCATCCTATGAGAGGTAGTCACCCCATACCCATCCTATGAGAGGTAGTCACCCCATACCCATCCTATGAGAGGTAGTCACCCCATACCCATCCTATGAGAGGTAGTCACCCCATACCCATCCTATGAGAGGTAGTCACCCCATACCCATCCTATGAACCCAGTAGTCACAGGATTACTAAGTAGTGGATCCAGGAACTAGAGCCCAACGGTTATGTGAGCAAAGCAAATTACAGTGGTAATGAACTCTTTACAAATTTATGTAACTTTGAGCATTTATAATGGGTTATTACCGAGTCATGAATTCAGTCACAAAAGCATTACAACGTAACACCTGAATTATTGATCAGATATGAAGTAACTACAATGCAACCCATTAATGGTTTTATTTTGACAAGTTCAACTGGTTATGATTTATTTACAACAGGTAAAAAATTTGTTTTTCCAAAATTGCTAATACCTAATTGTGGATGAAATACTTTGGAATTTATTGGATATTTGCGAGTGAATTGTGTATGAATTCGCTATTTTTTTTTTTCGTATACCAGCACATACTGACCCAGAGTGTGACAATAGTTGCCTTGATAAACTCTCTCATTTCTGCATCAGTTGGTGTCGCAAACACCCATAGACGCCCTTAGCCCAGCCAAACCCAACCAGTGGTGACATCCAGGAGTCTAATGATTTAACTGGACGTGTCATTAGAAACGTGGCTCTTCCTGCATGGTAGAATAGAGTGATTGACTGACTTGTATCAATCCCAGTCTATGTCAATTGAACCAAGCTCACTTGAAGGTTATATCGTATCATTATCTTTCAAACTACTAGTTGACAGCTTGAAGATATAATCTAGTCACCCTTTCAATTCCCTTTGCCTCCGATTGAATGGTTCTGTCATACGCTTGAAGGCCAATGTGAGAGGGAATTCACGACAGCAACTCAGGATATCACAAGAATGACGATAAGAGGGATAGCAAGATAACAGCCTATGATAGCCAGACATGAAGAGGAAAAAATATATTTAAATATGCTGAACGTTGACGATAGCTGGAGGGGGGAAGAAAGATTAATAAAAGTCTGCGATAACCGGTACAGGAGGAGGTGGGGGATGGAAGAATTGATTGGCGGTGATTGACTGTTCAAGGGACTGGAAAACATATATCCTAAGATTCCCTTTTTTTCCACTAGGAGCAGAAACATGATGATTATGATGATGATGATTAAGATGATGATTAAGACGATTAAGATGATTAAGATGATGATTAAGATGATGATGATGATGATGATATATATATGTGGGTGTATGTGTGTGTGTGTTTGTTTTGAAAGAGAGAGAGAGAGAGAGAGAGAGAGAGAGAGAGAGAGAGAGAGAGAGAGAGAGAGAGTTATTGTGTATGTATTTCAAATATATATGTAAGAGTGTGTGTGTTGGTGCATATTCACAGAGTGCGGGGGCAGCTCAGAGGGTCAGAGGCGGACTAGCGAGAGATTTGGATTGCTTTTGAGCAGGATTTAGGAGATCACGATGTACGTTGTATTGTTGATATGACTGATATTCGTGGTATGACTGCTGCTGCTGTTGGTATGACTGTTGTTGATGGTGCAAATAACCGAATACACTCTACAGTTGATGCTTGAGAAATCTCTCCTCAAAAAAATAGTCATTCACAGTCCTGTCCTCGAGTACGCAGCGCCAGTATGGAGGAAACACCTGAAGAACAATGTTAAAAAAACGGAGAAAGTGCGAAGGTATGTAACGAGGCTAAACAAACGGAGCCTGTCGACATAAGAGGATACAAGTGCAAGTTACTGAGTGGTAAATGACAGGGTGGACAGAGATGGACTGCTCAAGAGGCGGAAAACAGGAACACGAGGGCACAGCTGAAAGGTAAAAAACACAGATGAATGACAGTGATGTTGGGAAATATTTCTTCAGCACCAAAGTGATCAAGAAGTGGAACAGAGTGGACAGCGAAGCGGGAGAGGCAGAATCCATATATATATAGCTTTTAAAAATAGGTATGGAAGGGGGAAGAGAGAGAGAGAGAGAGAGAGAGAGAGAGAGAGAGAGAGAGAGAGAGAGAGAGAGACTGCTTGCAGAATATGGAAAAGGCATCATACCCTCGGGAAGAGGGAGAATTGGGTCAAGTATAAGCAGAGAATGTGTCTTCCATGTTGTCTCCATTTTCTTCTGCGAACACAAGTTTCCGCAAACAGAAAACGGCTTGCGTATGACGTAAACATTCCATAAAATAAACACCGACATACACTCTGAAATAGGCAAAACTAATTCTTTTTAACAGACGACGTCACATGGCGAGCAGCGGCCATACTGGCGGTCAGGTGTGTGGCAATGGCGCCGTGTTTGCTTCTTGTGTTTGAAGAGGAAATAAACAGACGTGCAACAAGTGCTCTTCAAAACTACGGTGATCTTCAACTCCGAGGCTGAGGGACTGATTACCTCACCTTTTGTATATAGTTCTACAGTCTTCACATTATGTCCTTGTATTGATAAAGCCACTGGAGGGCGAAAAGTCTACAGATAAACATACCCAGATGTTGCACATGTGTCTAATTCCTCATGTTGTCGGTACTGTATACTACTCATATACACCCCTCGTGTTTATCTGAATTTTTTTAATGTAAAATTTCAAAATTTGTGCCTCTACTCAGCCTAAACTTATGGGTTTTCATCCTTCTTATAGAATGTATCGTCAATAATATTTTTGTAGACAAATAGAAGCATTCATTATTGAAAGATTGAAGACCCTAAAATTACATTCACTTGTAAGACGTAGAATGAGGGGAGACATGATCGAGGTATACAAGTGGAAAATGGGTATTAACAAAGGGGATATAAATAAGGTCTTGAGGATATCTCTCCAAGAGAGAACCCGCAATAATGGATTCAAGTTAGATAAGTTTAGATTTAGAAAGGATATGAAGTATTGGTTTGGAAATAGGGTAGTTGATGAGTGGAACAGTCTTCTAGTAGGGTTATTGAGCTAGGACCTTGGTAGTTTCAAATTTAGGTTGGATAAATTCATGAGTGAGAGGGAGATTTGAGTGGGACTCCGCATGAGTGGGTAGAATTGTCAAAGCTATTTCTTGGGTAGCTTTGAAAATTGGTTGAGCAAATATTCTGTTAGTGGATGATTGTGAAGGACCTGCCTAGTATGGGCCAACAGGCCTGCTGCAGTGTTCCTCCTTTCTTATGTTCTTATGTTCTTATGAATAAAAAAATTAATATATATTTATTAAAAACTGGCTAATTGGGACTTATGGCAGCCAATATCAGAGTGAGTCTTGTCATCGGAGAACCACACCAGATGTGAAAGTTTGAAGCCTATCAAACGAGTCATTCTTTAGTTGTGGCATGGATTCCAACGATTCCAAGTTCTTATTTTTTTACTACATTCCATCAACAAATTTGCCTACCACGTTGAACGCACCGCTTCTCGTCCGATCAGCAAAGTTAAGCAGCGTTGGGTTTGGTTAATACTTGAATGGGTGACCGCTTGGGAACACCAAATGCTGTTGGCATCAATCTTTATTTCAAGAAGAGGTATGATAAGGCTCAGAGCAGGGAGAGAGTGGACCTAGTAGCGACCAGTAAAGAGGCGGGGGCCAAGAGCTATGACTCGACTCCTGCAACCACAATTAGGTGAGGTAATCTCCTGGCCCCAAGATGCATCAACCATTAAATACTGAAGCCATTCAGAAGTGGTAAACTGAAATTTTTTAATGTGATTTAACGGGAGTCAAAATTTCACACTTTCCACGTAAAATGGACACATCTGCACCAACACTTCCAAATTTCGTTCTCCATTTCCGTCGAATTTTGTGGTTCCTTTTTTTGAACGTTTGAAGTTCCGCCGCTGAAGTTTGGAAGTTATCCGAGACATTCCAGGAGGCAGGGAAAGGGTTCAACAGCTTTGCTCATAGGGCAGATGAAGAAGCCAATTGTTCAAAAAATCTGGTGTTCATTCCCGTACACAAATGTTGAAAATTTGAAGCCGTTAGGATGAGGCGTCCTCGAGTTATGAGAGAAATAAAACAGAAAATTTGGAAAAGAGGAAATTTTTTTTAGTCAACCTCCTAAAAGTCACACTTCAGAGATGCTTAATAACAGAGGTCACTGTGGCTCTGTGTCAGTATACGCTAGGAACAGTAACTTAGTGTTATCTAGCAAATCAATGCACTATGCATTATGTAAATGAAATCTTTATTTTATTGCTACTAAACGCTGGTCACTTACTAGATTACAATCTCATTAAATAAGTTCGCTCATGTAGCCAATGCATAGTGTGGATATAATCTCAAGATTTCAGATGTAGAACATAAGAAAGGAGGAACACTGCAGCAGGTCTACTGGCCCATACTAGGCACGTCTTTCTCAAACCTAACTATCAAACATGTGTGTATTTATTTACCATTTCCCGTGTGGCTTTTGAAGTGACTCTCTAATGACTGGATATTTAGACATAATATTCTAGAAATTGCGTGTGACCCTGTCTGTCCACACACTTTGCATCTCATTTGACTGGTATCTATATACCAAGTGAACTACAAGACACAATTCAACCTTAGCTTCAAGTGAACTACAAGACACAATTCAACCTTAGCTTCAAGTGAACTACAAGACACAATTCAACCTTAGCTTAAGTGAACTACAAGACAATTCAACCTTAGCTTCAAGTGAACTACGAGACACAATTCAACCTTAGCTTCAAGTGAACTACGAGACACAATTCAACCTTAGCTTCAAGTGAACTACGAGACACAATTCAATCTTAGCTTCAAGTGAACTACGAGACACAATTCAACCTTAGCTTCAAGTGAACTACGAGACACAATTCAACCTTAGCTTCAAGTGAACTACGAGACACAATTCAACGTTAGCTTCAGTCCGGCAGTGACAACGCCTTTTAGTCTGCTGATCTTGTTGCACCCTCCATAGACGTGATTTTCTGGCCACATTTCACTGTGATGCAGAGTGGAGCTGCTGGGTCCTGCCTCTGCTCTTCTGATCCTTCAAACACCTTTGATGGTTCTTTTCCAACGCTGGTTATTAAGTTTTCTTAGATAATCCAAGATTATATTCGATAATCTGTTTATTGCTAATATACCCAAGATATGGACTTATATATAAATATATATATATATATGTGTGTGTGTGTGTGTGTGTGTGTGTGTGTGTGTGTGTGTGTGTGTGTGTGTGTGTGTGTGTGTGTGTGTGTGTGTGTGTGTACTCACCTAATTGTACTCACCTAATTGTGGTTGCAGGGGTCGAGACTCAGCTCCTGGCCCCGCCTCTGCACTGTCCGCTACTGGGTCTCTGCTCTCCCTGCTCCGTGAGCTCTATCATACCTTGTCTTAAAACTATGTATGGTTCCCGCCTCCACTATATCGTTCGCTAAACTATTCCACTTCCTAACTCTCTATGGCTGAAGAATTGCTTCCTAACATCCTCTGACTCATCTGAGTCTTCAGCTTCAGTTGTGTCCCCTTGTTTCTGTGTTTCCTCTCTGAAACATCCTGTCACTATCTACCTTGTCGATTCCCCGCAGTATTTTGTATGTCGTTATCATGTCTCCTCATACAAAATACTGCGGGGAATCGACAAGGAGATAGTGACAGGATGTTCCAGAGAGGAAACACAGAAACAAGGGGACACAACTGAAGCTGAAGACTCAGATGAGTCAGAGGGATGTTAGGAAGCAATTCTTCAGCCATAGAGAGTTTGGAAGTGGAATAGTTTAGCGAACGATTAGTGAGGCGGAACCATACATAGTTTAAGACAGGTATGATAGAAGCTCACGGGCAGGAGAGCAGAGACCCAGTGTGTGTGTATGTGTGTGTGTGAGAGAGAGAGAGAGAGAGAGAGAGAGAGAGAGAGAATCATATTTAAGGTCATAGGTCAAATATTCTTTTTCAGTAAGTCTAGCGTGTCATAATGGCGGAAGCTGTTCGTTGAGCTGAAATAACTGAACAAATGTTTATCCTACAAGAAAATCTATCCCTCTCCCCCCCCTCTCTCTCTCTCTCTCTCTCTTTTACTTAGCTGATGAGCGCTGGTGAAAATACGTCTCCTGGCCTGGAAGAGGCAAGAGGATCATTAATCATCGTGTCTGTTCTTCGGGGATAAAAATGAATTCGCCCGACTTGCTTCTGGGGCGGGAGGGCGGAGGCTGCCCAATATTACAACTTCCTGGGCAAAAAATAATTTGAGGACTCATTTTCTATAGCTTTTTATTTTTTTAAGACGAGATTCAGCGTCCACTTCCTTAACTCTCAGCCGTTCTCCTCTTCCTCCTCCTCCTCTTCCTTTATCCCCCCTCCTTTATGCTCCTCTTTTCCTCTCCTAACCTGTTCTCCAGTTATAACAACCAGTGTGGAACCTCATTGCTCTTCTTGTGTTACCCCATGCTTGAAAATCTGCTAATATTCCTTATTCTCATAAACCAAGGAACGGGTGGGAATTGAACCCATGGCGAGTGAGTCCTAAGACTCCAAGCCATCGTGTTGTTACGATTTCGTCAGTCATTTCTTATTCTCGTTTAGATTTGGTTAGGTTTGGTTATCTTAACGTATAATAACCTGGCTTGCATGTTCTTGTCTTGCATTGAAGGAAGGACTTGCATTGAAGGAAGGACTTGCACTGAAGGAAGGACTTGCACTGAAGGAAGGACTTGCACTGAAGGAAGGACTTGCACTGAAGGAAGGACTTGCACTGAAGGAAGGACTTGCACTGAAGGAAGGACTTGCACTGAAGGAAGGACTTGCACTGAAGGAAGGACTTGCACTGAAGGAAGGACTTGCACTGAAGGAAGGACTTGCACTGAAGGAAGGACTTGCACTGAAGGAAGGACTTGCACTGAAGGAAGGACTTGCACTGGAGGGAGAGTTTGCATTGTCTTGCCTTTCACCACTGAGGGATATTATGTTTCTTTTCTCACCATGATAGTTGTTGGGCAAACTAGACATAATTCGGTCGCTGTGTGAGCCGAGGAAGGTGTATTACATAACCCACTCAGTCCCCTCTGCCTCAATACACGCGATTGGAATAGTGCAGACTGCGGCATAAGTTGATAATACAGTTGAATATTAGTGTTGAAGGGAATCATAAGAGCATTCACAAGTCATTATATGGAAACTAATATTCAAATTTCTTCAGTGCAAATAGTAAATATAAACTCAGCCTAAATCGAATTCAAACCTTTCAAATAGACCAAAGGGACCAATATCCTATGGAATACTGGGATACCTTCCTCGGATCGCACAGGGATCGAAATACATATTACTGTATTATTATTATTATTATAACGTTCTGTTGTCTCATAACCCTATGTCCCAAATGAAATAGATAATAGCATTTATTTGGAGAGCGTTCCACCTCTGTGTAGAGCTTTATCATATCATTTGATAAAGCGCTGCGTCTTTTCTTCACTGTTGCTGGCACTTATGATCTCTAATTATCCAAAAAAGTGTCTATGGAACTTTTTTTAAAAGTAGCTATGACACGTTTTTTTCTTCCCTTTAAGTATTAGCAAGTAGATTTTTTTTTAATTTACTCATGCCCACTCAATTAAAAACTATAATTGTCTTAACTCGTCCATTACACGCCCCTTTCCGATTACTGGAGCACAGTTATGAATAATTAATAACTCCTGATAGATTATCGACCTTGATATAACTTGCTGGGTACCAGAAGGCAGTTTATACAACAGTTAATTATCAACTTGTAAACTTTCTGACTTGAAGTTCAAGGAAGTTTATTAGTAGATACTGTCTACCCCTGGGTACAATGCAGTCTGTCAGTGTATGCTGTCTACCCCTGGGTACAATGCAGTCGGTCAGTGAATGCTGTCTACCCCAGGGTACAATGCAGTCTGTCAGTGGATGCTGTCTACCCCTGGGTACAATGCAGTCTGTCAGTGTATGCTGTCTACCCCTGGGTACAATGCAGTCTGTCAGTGGATGCTGTCTACCCCAGGGTACAATGCAGTCTGTCAGTGGATGCTGTCTACCCCAGGGTACAATGCAGTCTGTCAGTGGATGCTGTCTACCCCAGGGTACAATGCAGTCTGTCAGTGGATGCTGTCTACCCCAGGGTACAATGCAGTCTGTCAGTGGATGCTGTCTACCCTGGGTACAATGCAGTCTGTCAGTGAATACTGACAACCCCTGGACACTAAACATTCTCTGAAAGAATACTGTCTCCCATAGCATCATAAACGTTAAAAATCCAATAATCTAAACCATCCCTGGAGGAAAATTGACCTAGCTATCAGTCTTGCTATAAAAAAAAGGCCGCTGTATTTTTTCATACACACACACATGCATTAAATCATCAGTTTCTGAGAGAAACTTTAAAAACGCCTCTCCCGATAAGCTTCAAACTTTCAACATTTGTGTATTCTGTGCAGAGGGAGGATTGGATGTTGCCTGTCATAGGACTTGATCTTGATTTTTTTTTTTTTGACTGGGTGGAGAGGTAAGCCAGCAGAAGGTCTCGGTCATATGACCAAAAGCTCCAGTTAGCTGGTCATCATAAGACTAAGATCAGTTATCAGGAAATACCTGATCTATTTAGTGATGAATAAACCGCCACCACCACCACCGCCACCACCACCACACAGTATAGGTCACGCACCGCTCACATACAATAGTAATTAAGTATACAGAACACAATAAAAAATAACATGATTAAACAGTAGAAATAACGAAAATAAAACACTCAACACAAATAAATACCCTAATATGAAATTCAGTCAGGTAGCGTGTTACGTGTCTACTGTATTTATTATATAATATATATATATATCCAACACAATGCTCACCAACGCTTCAGGAAAGGACAAAGCTCGTCTCCTAGCGGTGAAGGCACCACACTCAGGAGATTTCCTTCTTGCTGTTCCCAATTCCTCTCTGGGCACTCGACTCGACCCACAGGCCATTCGGATTGGTGTTGCTCTTCGCCTAGCCGCCCCCATACTCACCGAACATAGGTGTATTTGCGGCAGGGCGACGGCTGATCAATTCGGACTTCATGGTCTAGTGTGTCACACATCAGAAGGGAAGCATGCTAGACATGAGGAGGTTAATGACATCATAAAGAGAAGCCTCGCCACAGCCCGTTGCCCAGCTCAACGGGAACCCCAAGTGCAGAGGTCTGATGGAAGTCAAAAGCGTCCTGATGGAGCCACCATGCTACCCTGGAAGGATGGTAAGCAGATTGCTTGGGACTACACCTGTGCTGCCACATTGGCAGACACCTACCTGCCACACTCCTTAGCCGAAGGGGTGGAGCTGCCAGCCACAGGGAGACCCAGAAGACCCGCAAATATGAAGACCTTCCCTCTTGCTATAACTTCATCCCAATAGGGTCGGAGACCCATGGAGCATGGGGCAAGTGTGCTCTAAAGTTTCTCAAGGAGCTGGGTGGAAAACTCATCATAGAAACCAAGGACCACAGGGCGACCATCTTCCTCTTTCAGAGACTCAGTGTTGCGATCCAGAGGGAAAATGCCTGCAGTATTCTGGGCACGCGGCCCACTGCCGGGAGTTGGACGAAGTATTTGACATGTAGCTCTGAGTTGTTATCTATATTGTTTTACTCCCCATTGTATCTTGTCTTGAAATAAAGTTTGTAAAAAAAAAGATGGGGTGGTAGGGGAAGTGGAATATTCAAATGGCTTCAGAAAGAAATCTAATATTCTTCCTTGAAGTCTTTTTATCCACTTCTCCGAGGCAATGGGTCCCACAATTGACACCAGAGGTGGACCCCACCTATATATATATATATATATATATATACTTATTCTTAATTATATATATATAATATATACACAATATATATATATATATATATATATATATATATATATACATATATATGTATATATATATATATATATACATACTGGGTTTGGGTGATTGGGGAATACCATTTTTAGATAGCGAAGTGACTGAAATGCGTACATCCACTTTATATATTTATGTTTCAGTGTAGGATTGATGGTGGTGGTGGTGGTAATTTAGAGAGGGGAGACTACCAGAAGAGAAGGGGACTACTGAAGAGGGGGAGGAGGACTACTGGGTGTGACTCTGGTGGTGACTGGATGAATAACGTTTCATTGATTCCTGTTCTGGTATCGACCATGTGAGCGTCTTGGGAGAGGGGGAGAGAGACGAAGGGAGGGAGAAAAAGGGAGGAAAGAAACGAGGGAGAGGGGGAAGGGTAGAAGGAAGGCATAGGAAGAGAGTGCCAACGACGGGTTCTGCTATGAGTGGGAAGAGGCGAAAGCAAGATAGTTCAAGAAAATTAAATACACTGCTTTGAAGTTACGTGGTGATGTATATGCAAACATCCTCTGGTGATGTATATGCAAACATCCTCTGGTGATGTATATGCAAACATCCTCTGGTGATGTATATGCAAACATCCTCTGGTGATGTATATGCAAACATCCTCTGGTGATGTATATGCAAACATCCTCTGGTGATGTATATGCAAACATCCTCTGGTGATGTATATGCAAACATCCTCTGGTGATGTATATGCAAACATCCTCTGGTGATGTATATGCAAACATCCTCTGGTGATGTATATGCAAACATCCTCTGGTGATGTATATGCAAACATCCTCTGGTGATGTATATGCAAACATCCTCTGGTGATGTATATGCAAACATCCTCTGGTGATGTATATGCAAACATCCTCTGGTGATGTATATGCAAACATCCTCTGGTGATGTATATGCAAACATCCTCTGGTGATGTATATGCAAACATCCTCTGGTGATGTATATGCAAACATCCTCTGGTGATGTATATGCAAACATCCTCTGGTGATGTATATGCAAACATCCTCTGGTGATGTATATGCAAACATCCTCTGGTGATGTATATGCAAACATCCTCGCAAGAGCAGTTCCCTCGTGCACAGGGTAATAATGAGGTGTGTTTAGACTTGGGAGTATTTTTCTTACACTCGTGGGAGGAGTGCTAAGCCCGTAGGAGACAGACAAGTACCTGGGGATTGGGAGGTTGTCTAGTTCGCTTCAAGGTAGGGAAGGATAGGTGCAAGTCCAGGAACCTTACATGAGGATAGAGAGGTGAGACTTAAAAGGCTAGGGGATATCAGGCGGTGATGATGGTGCTGGTGTTGTTGATGGTGGTGGTGGCATTGATGGTGACTGTGTTAATGGTGGTGGTGTTAGTGACGCTGAAGGTCCTGAGACGAACCATGCGTGTTAGAACCCATTCCACACTTATCAGACAACTAATCATCAAGAGTCATAGATGAATGACGTACAGAACTGTGTTAGGTTCTAAAATACCCCTTTTTTCTCTTTTGACACCACATTTGGTGTAGCGCATTTAATGGCTTCTATGAGTCGTTCCCGATACTGGCAGCATTTTCGTTCTTTTAATTCCCTAAACACACGGCATGCTTTTAGACGGTAGTAGACGAGCGAATGGTTTTAAGAGCTTTTATACTACTATGTTATTTTATGTATTTGATCTCGCTCAGTTCAAGGACTTCAGTCAGAAACACGAGTCAATTTATACTATGCTGAAACTGGTTTGTTTTAACCAGTGGCTGTGGTAGACAGTGTAATGACAACAGCTATATAAAATCTTCATAGAGTACATTAGATCAGTATTTTAAAACGGATTATGAATCTCCTCCAGCTCCTCAAAAACCAGACAGGAACCGAGAATGCAAATGGCAGTTGCCCCTGTGAATCGCCCCACTGTGACGCTGATACAGGAAGGTGGCAACCCTCCGGTCTTTAGTAGTGTTGGTAAACCTGAAACTCGGTTCACTGAGGCCTGTTGCAAAGTTTTCCCAGGATTCAAGGGTCTTTGACAACGTGGGACAACGTGGTATCACTGTCACAAAACTATTCATTTGCTATGTTTAGATCTTTAACTATGATCAGTAGCACCACCCTGTTGGCCGATACTAAAGCACAAATACACGTGAGCCAGATGTGAAGTGCACAATAAACTAGCCACTACTATCCACAGGATGGATATGGGGGTGCACAAACTAGCCACTACCGTCCATAAGAGGAATACAAGGCTCACCATAACCAAGCCGCTTCGACGGAGAAATCGAAAATCTAAATCTTCACCCCGACATCAAACTAACCATATGAATATCTCTCTCCCTTCTCCCTGACTGACCTTCACACTTCGTCCTCTCTCCCCTGAGAGACCTTCACGTCCCTTCTCTAGGTGTCAGGGATGTCATCTAAATCATTTTCTCTTCCTCGCGCAAACAAACCCACCAACACAAACCCCACTCAGAGGAAACACACCCACCTTACGAAACACACAAGCGCACTCACCCTACAGGTCCAGCCTCATCCCCACCGCAACACTAGACCAAATGCACCACCGAACCTCCATTTTAGTGGGCATTTGTAGGTGGTGGATATCGGCAAGAAGCCATAAAAATGGGGGTTGAAGTGGGCGGCCAGCTGGCGAGGTACACAGACTGGTTTTCAAGGAGGGGGAGGAGGTGGTGATGGAGGAAGGAGAGGAGGTGATGGAGGAAGAGGAGGGCTGGAATGGAGAAAAAGAAGAAAGACGCAGAGGTGAGATTATAGAAGTGGAGACTAGATAGAGAAACAAAAGGATAATAGGAGACAGAGAAAAGGGTCAAGAACGAGAAATATTAGATATAGGTAAAGACGTGTGTAGCTAACTACTAGTACTATTAACAGTACTCTGTTAATAGTGGACCTTAATATATTTAGTATTATTATTAGCAAAGTGACAGTCGAACCGAGTCTTAAAGGACTACAATGGTTTTTGACCTGCTCATGGACTGGGCCAAGGGGGCGTTGACCTCTGGAACACCCCCTCCAGGTATACCACTTTAGAAGGCAGTCTCATCAGGTATCATACGAATGCGAAAAAATAAAAAATCGTATAAATGATATACAATATTGACCCGATTATTGCCCATGTGTCTTACTCGGCAAAAAAAAAAAAAAACTATCCACATTCATGTTGCGCCTCTTACCGCGGAGTTGCACCTCTTCGACACGCAGTACGGAATTACTTTCACCTCAAATACATTATCAAGCGTGAGGATGTTAATGTTTCAGTGTTTTACAATTTCTTAATTAAAAAAATGCAGAGTTGGGCAATAGAACAACTAAAGACTGAGTTTCATTAAGTCTGATAAGGCTCATTAATGATGGGGAGGAAAATACCCATTACAGTCTTGCTCGACAGTACGTGTCTCTTCACACGCCTGTATCCTTGTTGTCGGGGAGTCCTCACAGTGAGATAAGATGCTGCTTTCTGATCTCATGAACAAATAAAGTTGTATTAGAAGCTCCTTTCCCCTCTGACAGAGCTGTGATGCAGCTCAACAAGGAGCGAAACGTTGCCACTATCAACGCTTCTTCTGCACTATTTTCGTTGTTGATGTATATGAAGCTGTTTTTCATCATAAGAATTAGATAAGCAGCTTCTTGGGAAATGATAAGTGTGGAAAGTGAACGATAAGTCTGGAAAGTGAATGATAAGTGTGGAAGGTGAATTAGAAGTGGATAAAGGAAATGATAAATCTACGAAGGGAATGTAAAGTGTACAAAGTGAATGAGACATGTGAAAAGGGAATGACAGATTTACGAAGGGGGTGACGTGTGCCCTGAAAAGTGCGGAAGGTGAGTGGAAATGCCAAGCAAATGGCAGAGAGTTTTACCGCAGGGAGTGACAGGTGTTAATCTGTCTCCTGACAGATGTACTTGAGAGGGATGGAGGTAGGAAGGAATGACAGGTGTTAAATGAACTAAGCACAGGTGTTGCCGGTTTTGGCAGCGGTGTGTGTGCCATCCCTACGACCCTCCCCGTCCTTCCCCCCTCCCTACAAGGGACAGTAGACGACCTCCGGGATTTCAGCAGTCAAGGAATAGGAAATTAGAAGATACAATATCTACCTCCAAGCGTCTTCTAGTCGCCTAGAACAGGTAATTTTCTCAGGTCACAAGACCTGTTCTAGGTAACTAGAAGCAGCTTGGGGCTAGCTATAGTATCTTCTAATTTCCTATTCCTTGACTGCTGAAAAGAACCTTATGAAACTTACCTAACCTTATTATAACAAGCGCAATTTAATTTAACCTAATCCAACTAAATATATTTTATGTAAGTTTATAATAATTTAATTAACAAACAATGAAATTTTTTTTTTTTCGTTAGATTCAGAATAATTTTTGCGAAATTATTGCATACACAAATTTTCGCTTGCCCTATTTGGCAAGAAGAGCGTTGCTATTTAAGCCAAAATAGCAAGTTTTACTTATTCGGCACGACATATATACACATACAGAGAGAGAGAGAACAATTGAGTAAATTTAGAATGAATGAATAATACAAAGTGATTGTGTTTAGTTAATGACTGTGTAAAAGAGGAGTGAATAATTTTGTAAATTCAGAGTGAATGACTGTGTGAATGCAGAGTGAATTATGAGAGTGGCGCGTGTGAGCGAGGGTGTTGTCGTGACTGACCACAGTTGAACGTGGGGTGAAAATGTACTCATTTTGCACGAGGCGATGCATCAACAGGTTAAAATGGAGTGTTGATTGATGTGTCAGGGAAACTATCCTGTGTGGTACTGTATGAGAGAGAGAGAGAGTGTGTGTGTGTGTGTGTGTGTGTGTGTGTGTGTGTGTGTGTGTGTGTGTGTGTGTGTGTGTGTGTGTGTGTTTGTTTTAGCCTGACCCTCAAAAATAAGATATCTTAAAATCCCTTGAAAGACTCAAAAATGTTATATTACGAAACATCACGGTTTTCAATTTCACTTAAAATGTTAATATTTTTACTGTAATTTTTTTTTTACACTATTCGCATAATTGAAAAAGTCTATAACAATTTCCTCTAATTAGAATCAATAAGAGTGACGTTGCCGGTATGTCTAATTGTAGCCCTAAGCAGGAAGCCACTGGCCTTTCAGGATACACGTGTTAATGTTGCCTGAATATTATTGTTTCGTGACACGAACAGCTAAATTCGTGCATGTTTAGTTAGGTGTAATAGGATAGTGCCATGTGTTTCTTTGTGTATATTTGTGAGGTAAGTAATAATAGTAAGAATAATAATAATAATATTTATTTCTACATGTACAAGGTATATAGGCCTAGCTGATAACAATGGCATACTACTATATAGTAAGCCGCTTGTTATGCAGATCATTTCGGGGAAATTAGGTCAATTTTGTCCTCAGGATGCGACCCACACCAGTCGACTAACACCCAGGTACCTATTTTACTGATGGGTGAACAGGGACAACAGGTGTCTTATGGAAACACGTCCCTAATATTTTCCAGCTGTAGGGGACAGAAGGTAAGGGCTTCATAATATACAATAACGACTGGAAGATTGGTAAACAGTACCAACAAGCAAATGCAAAAGACATGTACTGGACTGAAGAAGTCACTGGCTGGCAAAACGTTTTCTTAGTAAAGATTCCAAAATGTTGCACTGGTGTCTCCTTTCATTTTTCTAAACCCTTGCAACAATATCTAACGAAACGTTTGTTTGCGTATCTGGTTTCTTCAGTCGAATACATAGGTGAGTAAAATGCTGCACTCAGTTGAAGATACTGAGGAAATCACTCCTTCAGCCTTGATACAAGTGGATAAATAGTTTTGAGGTGGTCAGTCCCTCAGACATGATGGAAATTGATCATAGAGTTCATCTGAGTGGACGTTGTTGTGACGCATCAAGACTCAGTTTGACGTTAGACGACAAGTGAGTTGATTGTGTGTGCGTGTTCCTCCATTACAGCTGATCTTCTCAAGACAAGGACAAAACAAACACAGAAATGAAACTCACTGGATAGCCAATTGAATTTACTGGTGAATAAAAAAAATCACAGTAAGGGCATCTTTTCTGCCTTAGAAAAAAAATGGAAGGAGGCATCCAAACTTTTTTTTAAATTTTGGGTGATAGTTCGAAATGATGTACTACTGTGAAAGAAAAGTCACAGGTTGTGGAACAAGCTACTATTGAGAGAGCGTTTCGTTCTATGTAGAGTTTCGTCTTGTTTCGCTCTGTGTAGGGCTTGATAGAGTCATGTTTTAAGGAAGCTCCACACATAAGCTTATTCTACAACCAGTGTCTTCAATATTAATAATGGTAGTACTAACAAATCTTCCAAACTTTTCTGTACAAACTCAGGGTTAGTTGTGAATTATTTCAGCCAAGGTAGTGTGAATTTCTATCTTCACTTTTCATGGCAATATATGCAACCATGAGACGTGAGAAGTATAGTGGATGTTAGTATCGACGAGGTCTTGCAGTGTCTGCAACCTGCCAAGCATTGGAATGTAATTGATGGTTACAGAGTTTGTGTTGGCAACCAATCAAGCAACCCAGTAAAATTTTGGGTTACTCATTGATCGCTACGTGGTAGTGTTGGAAAGTAGTCAGATATCCCAATACGAGTTGCTGATTGATAGGTACGTGGCAGTGTTAGCAACCAGTCAAGCACTGAAATGCAATTGAGTTGATAATTGATCGCTACGAAGGCTACACTTGATAAAATTTTGGTGGTATCGACTTTAAAAATTACAAAAAAAAACGTATAAACAGTTTATTCAATTTCTGTCCGTCTTAGATCTATCATCAAATAGGCAAAGACAGACAGACACACACACACACACACACACACACACATGGGCGCCTAGCTAACCTAAGAACAGCATTCCGACATCTTAATAAAGAATCGTTCAGGACTCTGTATACTGTGTACGTTAGGCCCATACTGGAGTATGCAGCACCAGTTTGGAACCCACATCTAGCCAAGCACGTAAAGAAGCTAGAGAAAGTGCAAAGGTTTGCAACAAGACTAGTCCCGGAGCTAAGGGGTATGTCCTACGAGGAGAGGTTAAGGGAAATCGATCTGACGACACTGGAGGACAGGAGAGATAGGGACAACATGATAACGACATATAAGATACTGAGAGGAATAGACAAGGTGGACAGAGACAGAACGTTCCAGAGATGGGACACAGCATCAAGGGGGGACAGTTGGAGACTCAGATGAATCACAGGGATATTAGGAAGTATTTCTTCAGTCATAGAGTGGTCGGGAAGTGGAATAGCTTGGGAAGCGATGTAGTGGAGGCAGGTTCCATACATAGCTTTAAGGAGAGGTATGATAAAGCTCATGGAGCAGGGAGCGTGACCCAGTAGCGGCCAGTGAAGAGGCGGGGCCAGGAGCTATGAATCGACCCCCTGCAACCACAACTAGGTGAGTACAAACACACACTCACTTTCCTGGTTGTAAGAGTCTCGATTTCATGGAGTCCTATAGACGCAGAGTTAAGAGAAGGAGGAAGGAGAAATAAATAAAAGAAAATAAGAAAGCCAGGTAGGTAACGAGAGGAAGAAAAGGTACAGTGACAGAAAGAAGAAGGCAAGGAATAAAAAGAAGAGCAATTCACACGAGCAAAAGTCACGCGCATAACATCAACATGTTGACCTCACGAGGAAGACCTCAAGAGCTGACACCAAAATGAACTTCGAGGACGTGTATCAACGTTGATTGTCGTGGCTGACGACCAAAGCTGTCGAGGAGGTATCAGAGCTGTGTCGACCTAACTTCTGAAGTATCAGAGTAGGATCGACCCGAGTCACTGAGGCGGTGATGACCTTACTCGTCCAGCAAAGAGTATAAGGGTTATGTTGACTTTATCTGCAATGTAAGGGCTGTATCTACCTGAGCCGTCGGCTGTATAAGGGTTCGGCCAGCCTAAGCTGAATGTTCACTGTTGGTAGGGATAACAGTGGTCGGGATTATCCTTTATCCTAGACTCAGTGTCGTAGCCTGAGAGAGAGAGAGAGAGAGAGAGAGAGAGAGAGAGAGAGAGAGAGAGAGAGAGAGAGAGAGAGAGAGAGAGAGAGAGAGAGAGAGAATGAAATTCTGAAATACGTAAACTATAATAATAATAATAACGAGATATGCAGATACATATATTTATATATTTATTTATATATCGCTGTTGCTTTCCATGTATATTATGCAATTATCTATACTATATATGTACTGTATAATACATATTATATATACTGTGTATACCATATATTATGAAGAGAAATGCATTGATGGCGTCTCCCCTTGTTTTTTTAGCAGTAGAGGGGAAAGAAGCGGAAGAGGATGAGATGGGGGTGGAAGGGGGAAGCTGGAAGAAGGGTGGAGTGGAAGAGGGAAAATGGAAAGGAGGGGAGGGAGGGGAAGAGGGTGGGGGTGAGGCTAGGAGAGGAAGTGGGAGGAGGAGGGGGGAGATTAGCGTGTAGAATTACAGACGTGATCCATTACACTGAGGTTGGTCGTCTGCATCTTGAGCGAGCGAGCAAGGTCTAGCAAGCACTAGAAAGCTCAAGACGGTACCGGTGATGAGCTCTTGATCAAAGGAATCAGAACTATCCTCTCAATCATTGGAGCAAACCTGACAGCTTCTTCTCCAAGCCTCAGGCGATGTGTGTGTGTGTGTGTGTGTGTGTGTGTATGTTGTGAGTGTGAGCGTTTTGTGTGTGTACTCGACTATTTATACTCACCTTTGTGGTTGCAGGGATCGAGTCACAGCTCCTGGCCCCGCCTCTTCGCTGGTCGTTACTAGGTCCACTTTCTCCTTGCTTCTTCTTGTGTGTGTGTGTACTCTCCTATTTGTGGTTGCAGGGGTCGATTCACAGCTCCTGGCTCCAGCGTGTGTCCTGGCTCCTGTGTGTGTGAATGTGTGTGTGAATGTGTGTGTGAATGTGTGTGTGTGTGAATGTGTGTGGGTGTGAATGTGTGTGGGTGTGAATGTGTGTGGGTGTGAATGTGTGTGGGTGTGAATGTGTGTGTGTGAATGTGTGTATGTGAATGTGTGTGGGTGTGAATGTGTGTGTGTGAATGTGTGTATGTGAATGTGTGTGGGTGTGAATGTGTGTATGTACTCACCTGTTTGTGGTTGCAAGGGGTCGAGTCATAGCTCCTGGGTGTGTGAATGTATCCTGGCTCTTCCTATGTATGTGCGTGTGCGTGTGTGACAGGTAATTACACGTGACAGGTGTGAACGTCGACAGGTGATGGCATTGATTAGTACCCGTAGGAGCAGCACACAGGTTTGTTCCCACGAGAGGGGAGTGGACGGAAGAGGGGAAAAGAGGGAGAGGAGAAAGAAGAAGAGAAGCAAAACTACCTCTCATACCAACACACACACACACACACACACACACACACACACACACGTCAGTTACACGTCACATATTTCTTCAAAGCAAAACTTATATTTCTATAATTAGGTCAAAATGAATGATACGTATAATTTTTCCGCTCATATCATACACTGTTTTTTTCCCCAAGATGGAGTGGTGAATTTATTAACATGAGAGCAATGATTATTGTTAATATTATTATTGTTAATATTATTATTGTTCCTAGTATTACGATTATTGTTGTTGCTGTTATTAATATTATTAATTATTATTATTATTACTTTTATTAATTTTTAACACATCTGTCGTTTCTCGTCGAGGCAGGGTGAGCCGAAAAAGAAAAAAAAACACTTTCATCATCACTCACTCCATCACTGTCTTGCTAGAAGTGTACCGATATTATGGTTCAATAGCTGTAACGTATATCCATCCCTCATTATTATTTTTTTCCCCACCGGCCGTCTCCCAACATGGTAGGGTGATGCAAAAAGAAGAAATATTCACCAGCATTCATTCAATAGCTGTCTTGCCAGAGGTGCACAGAAGTCAGTTAAAATGGCAAAGTCCTGTGCCTTCAGTTTGCAGGCACTGTACTTCAAACCTGCAGGACTCAAGTCCTGCGAACTGATTTTCCCTGGGTCGCTTCATGTTACCTTGCTTACGCCCTGGCAGAACCTTAAAAACTTGTCTCAACTCTGTTCTAGCACGTGTAAACACGTCTTCTGAATATTCAAGCCTCTCTACCATTTCAAACATCCTTGACATCCTCCTTCCTGCTCTTCCTCGGGTTACCTATATCACTATTCTTCTGCCCTGCGTGTATACACCCTCTTGGTCATCCTATTCTGCTCTATGCTCTTTCAATGCCCAAGCTACCCCAATAACCCTTCCTCTGCTCACTGATTAATAGCTCTCATAACCCCACTCCGTCTTCTAATTTCTTTACTTTGATTATTTGCATATTCACACCACACATTGCTCTCAAACATGACATCTTCACTGCCCTCAGCCTCCTCCTCGATGCAATGTTTAAAACCCATGAGTCACACCCATATGAAAAGGTTGGTGAATGTACTTTGGTACATTAGTAAGACCCCTTAACACTCCATCTACCTTATTTCCTCTCGTCTGTTGCTCATCTCGTCTGTTATTGACCTATCTCTCCACATATCTAATCCATTTACTTCCTTCCTATTCCCTCCAGGCTGATACCCAATATGTCATTGCCTTAACATTATTACTCTATGATGGTCTTATCTATGTTCACTTATAATTTTTTTTTACGTACTCTCCCAAATTCCTTCACCAACTTTTGCAACTTCTCTTCAGAATCTCCCAGAAGAACTGTGACATCGGCAAAGAGCAACTCCGGCAACTCCCACTTCCTGTCAGATTAATTATCTTTCCATGACACACCTCTCCCCAACACCCTGGCATTCACTCCCCTGCGATGCACAATATCACTGCCTCCCTCTCACCAACAACGTTTCATAACTCGTCAAAATATTTTCTCCAACATTCCAGGACTGCCACCTCTCCCATCTAACATATTATCACTTTCGTTTTGAACCGCTAAGATTATTTGTTTTTTTCTGGATTTTTTTTTTAACCGATTGATTGATCTCGGAAACTGTTTTTTTTCTGCAAACTTTGCTGAGACTCACCCACCGTCTTACAGCCAAAACGTTCTTCTACATACACACACTACCACTACAGCTGTAAATCTACGTCACACATTCTTCATTACCTGTACTCTCTCTAACAAACCTCCTAATATTTGCTTATATCTCCCACTCGTTCTTCAGTTCATTCACTTTCACTTCTCTCTTATCCACTGACATCATTCTTCCTCTACTCCGGTGTTCTCTTACGTGCATTACAACACATTTCTTATAAAACTTTATCCTTGTAATCTTAAAATACGTATGAAGAAACCCCATTCTCTATTCAGTTCAATTAGAAGCCCCCATTATGAGTTACCCCTTTCATTCCAACCTTGTCTGCTACAGTCCCCTTTACAAAAATCTCACTCTAGCATTTAGGTCTCCCCGCAACAATTAGTGTCCCTCTTGTCTTAGAATTCTCTGAACATTTGCTGACCATCTCAAAATATTTCCCTCTCTACCCTTTTCTCGTTACCCAGATGTATACATACTGTAACCTACTTCTCAAATCCAACTTTTATTCTAATCCACATACTTCTAGCTTGCCTTTCTTGCCATAGTTTATCATTTAATAGTACCTCTACCTCTTCTTTAGCTCTAATTCCCTCAGAAACAAATAATTTAACCCCATTTTACTTCTCCCAGTGAAATTCTCACACCCCTTATAGCTTTATTTTCCTTGGAGCTTGAACATCCAAATTATTTTTATTAAAAATATTACCAAAAAAATTATTCTTATATTTTTAATTTTCGTAATATTTTTAATTTTCGTAATATAATTTTAATTTTCGTAATATAATTTTAATTTTCGTAATATAATTTTAATTTTCGTAATATAATTTTAATTTTCGTAATATAATTTTAATTTTCGTAATATAATTTTAATTTTCGTAATATAATTTTAATTTTCGAATATAATTTAATTTTAATATAATTTTAATTTTCGTAATATAATTTTAATTTTCGTAATATAATTTTAATTTTCGTAATATAATTTTAATTTTCGTAATATAATTTTAATTTTCGTAATTAATATATTTTTAATTCTCGTAATTATTATTATTATTCACAAGAAAGTGCTAAAGAAGAGAGAAATATAAACCTCTTTTTTTCTCCCAGGTGGAGATATATGCATAGATTTTTATTTTAAGATAAGACTAATGAAGTAATTTCATTTTTTTTCCCCCAGGATGAAGGCAAATGGTATTTTAATCCCAGGATGAAATTAATTAGGCATTTTTATCCTTCTCGGTGATGAGAATAAATTTCATTTCAATCCCAGGATGATATGCCTATGCTTTTTTTTTTATCTTTCTTGAGAGGAATTTGAGCGTCGCATTTTTTTTTTCTAAGATGAGGGAAACGTCTTAAGATATTTTGGTTAATTTTAAGAGGTTGATCCGACGTCTTGGAAACCTCCCTCTAGTCTTTTTTTTTCTTTTGTGTGTGTTACGTATTTTCTTCTATTTTCTCTCTTTCTGTTCCTCCTCTCACTATCTTCTCTCTCCTCGTGTTTTTTCCCATTTTTTTAAATCCTCCTCCTCCTTGTTTCTTAAATATTCTTATTCCTATCACATATTTCCTTTCTCTTTCCCACGTTCTTCTATTTCTCCTCTCCCTCAATCTCTTCCTCACCTCATCTTCCCTATTTTCTACCCCCTCTACTTCCTCCTCCTCCTGTCTTTATGTTCCTCCAACTCCTCTCTCGCTTCTTCCTCTTCTCACTAAATTTTTCAACTTCTTCCCTTATCGTTTTCCTCATCCTTCCCCATCTTTATTTTTTATTTATTGCTATTACTGATTCTCAGTGGCCTCGCTCCAGAGAGAGAGAGAGAGAGAGAGAGAGAGAGAGAGAGAGAGAGGAGAGAGAGACAGACAGACAGACAGACACACAGATGGCAAGCCATACAAATCTCAGCTTAAACCTATCTCTCCCCTCTCTCTCTCCTGTCAATCAAATAACATTCGGCTCTGCCTTAATTTGAACCTGATTTCCCCTCACCCTCCCTTAGCTGCCAATCAAGAGGGGGTCATCTGTCAGCCTGGCTGAAATGACATCCAATTGAGGATAGAAGCTGCTCTATCACCCGTCCAAGACTCTGTTCTGGAGGGAAGAAGGAAGATTTAGAAATATATCTTAAACAGATATAATCAGTTTGTATTTCCATTATAAGAGTCATGCATTCACTATTTTATTATTTTTTTGTTTTATTATCATTATGGGGGTAACTATAATTTCATACGGGATTTTCAGTGTAAGATCACTATTTTGGTTTCTAAACGGCACTCCCACTGATATATGGGAGAAGAATTAATTTGGTTTTCTAGGAAATGTTTATAGCATCTTTATGATTATCTTTAATATTTTTTTTTATATTTGTAGAAATATATAAAGAGGTTCGATACGTCCTGACATCCCAAGCTATTTAGTATAGTGATGTTATATGGCTATCAGTTGCTATATAATTATCGGTTGTTATATTACACATGTTAGAAATTATGTGGGGGATTTTTCACTAGATCTCGAAATAACTTCCCACCCACACACTGGGCAGAACTCTTGACACAAAAACTGTAACTTACTGATGTTGATTTATCTTGAAGACTTGCAACACACAGGAACTTAAAGTTGCTGTGTGTTTATATTTATACCAGTAAAATTGGCTGTTACATTAACTGTAATATTATAAAGAAGTTAAGTGGACTTGACGGCTTTAAGTATTTTGTTTAATCTATTTTTCAGTTGTTAATTACATTTCAACTGAGTGAAGAAAATATATTACTTATATTACCTTGGGGATATATCGTAACGCCTCCCACAAGAAAACTAGAAAATTGGCCAACACTTAGTAACCATACGTGTTGTGTTAGGTAATACACACTGGGAAGCGTACATTAATTATTGGGTCGCTAGATGTCACCAACATGGCGACATCCAGTTACCGCATCCCGTTTTTCATCCATATGAACCTTTATGGTTTCGTTTCATTATATATCTGGACTCTTCCAGATGTATTTCCTCTTCACTTACCTTGGGACGTCTGTCTGCTAATATTACTAACAGACATGGTCATTTCAAGAAACATTTGCCAAATCGCAGGTTAGTCTGTTTCCCGTACTGCCATCTTTGTTTATCCTCCTACTCTCATATTTTGTACACATTTTTATTTAAACTTAGTGATATTTCTAGATGTGTAATATATTTTCCTTATCAGAATATAAATTCCTGTGTGTGTGTGTGTGTGTGTGAGTGTGTGTGTGTGTGTGTGTGTGTGACCCGAAGCTGGTTGGCTTGCTAGGCTTAAACCCTGTGGCCTACACGAGGGTCAGTATGATTGCATGTCACCTGAACACTACCAGTCAAGGCTACTTGATTCCCCAATGAAGAGGATTAACATAAGTTTCAAGGGAAAACATACTGAGATACACTCCCAAGAGCATACACACTGCTACTCACATTTCATAAACATCAGTAGAGACACATTACTCGAAGGATTTTCGGAGACCATACAAAATGGGAGCAATCCTGGAAGGACTTTCCCAGGACATTCTTGGAACAATCCATGATGGACTCTCTCAGGACAGGATTGGAGCAATCTAATGACTCTCAGAACAAACAAGATGGTAACTATCCAGGAAGAACATTTTATAGAAGAGACAGGATTCGAACAGTAGCATGGCAATCTCAATACCACTTCAGCTTCCTCTCTCCTACCAGCTACGCCGGCCAGACAAGATCCAGCCAACTAAAAGTATTTCCATACACTAGGAAGTATAGCATGAGCCACAACCGTGACCACAAATCCAGGAATGTGTTTTCTGGGCGAGGACGAAGTAGGTGAAGAATGTTAGAATGGTTCTCTATTTCCCAGACTGATTCTTGAGTCGGAGGATTTGAGTTTATGGTCAGAGAATCGGCTTGAGTGTCTCCACTCTCAAGTCTTCCAATATCTTCATTTCCTCTTGGTTAGTTCATATTACGAACACAAGTAAAGGGAAATGGAGCAAACTCAGCAGTAGACTATAATGTATATTTTAAGCCTTCACCCACTATATACAGATATATACAATATGTACAGATAGAATAATAAGTGTACACCACGGTGACAGATGGCAATGCAGAAGCCAGAGTGCATCGTACTCAACCAGCAGGTAGGCAAGTCTGCCACTTCTTACCGCAAGTGAACCACGTTGCTTCAGCTTTGGCGGGCTTGCCTGTGATTGGTCAATGAACCAAGGTACTGATTTAACGACGGGTACCCTATTGATCGTTAAACACTTAGCACCCGGTTCACTGGTTGGGAGGCAGCCTATATGGGAGTGACATACGTCAAATAAATTGTAACATACTCGTTGCGTGCCACAGTTCACCTCTTGTTACAGTTGTATGTTCATACTGCTTGTGGTTGCTTACTTAATGGGGTTTCAAGTCAATCGACTACACGAGGATCATTAAGGTTTCATGTCGCCTGTTCACCGTTAAGGAAATTTTATTGACTTAAGAAGGGATTAAACGCTCAGTGCATATACACTGAGATGTATACCTGTCTTAGTGTGTGTGTGATATATATATATATATATATATATATATATATATATATATATATATATATATATATATATACACGTATGAGATATTCTTAAGTCAATTAATACACAATGACAGATATACACTTCACAAGTGTCTATATACATCTCTGGGTGTCGCACGAGGGAATTAGAGCGTATCAGGAGACTTCAAACTTACCCGGGAAAGATGGACAATAATCCCCTCCTAGACGGCAGAAACCTGGAGGTTCCGTGCAAGAAGGGCTAGCGTTTTACGGTCTTTCTTAGGCGATTGTGTCGGTGGTGCGTGAAATTCTGTGCAGCAGCGTGTGACAAACACTGCTCTGGATAACAAGTAGGAGCATATTAGGATTTAAGCTTATGACGACGTTTCGGTCCAGACCAAAACATCGTTATAAGCTCTCTCCTATGCGCGAGTTATTTACATTGTGTTCCAGTCACAGTATTGTGTCTTTGTTCTTAGAGGGTTGTATGAGACGTCATGGCCCGCAGATGCGTCATCTGGACGTCAAATGACAAGACAGTACACATCATACTCTGCTTATTTTGTGATTGCTATCGTCTACGTACGCCTCTATGATGTTTGAGGGTATCTACGAGGTGAGGAGTCAAACAGGGTTCCAAGGATTTACAAAGGGAAGACTCCTGTCGTGAGGCGGAAAACTGGTAGCCAAGAGTAATAGAGACGTCTGCGTAGAGAACACTGCAACCTAAAGCAGATTTTTTTCAAAAGTAAATGTTACACACACACAGGATAATCATAGTCAGGTTAGGTTAGTTTAGAGTTATCAGGAAACAGGACAAGTGTTTCCTGACGCGGGTCATCTCATCGAAGCCTTCCGCTGGCTAACCGGTCCACCCTTTACAAAACTGATATTACCAATTCACTGAGAGAAACACCCCCTAGGGATATATATCCGATAACCACAGTCACTGGTTATCCTGCCTGATAACCACAGTATGGTTATCTTACCTGATAATCACAGTAACTGTGGTTGTCCTGCCTGATAACCACAGTCAACTTAACTTAATTCTCAACTTAAATTTCAACTTAAGCACCAACGTAAATATTCTCTAAACACTTAAATGAGCATAATATTTATGCAAAACTAATATCTGTATAAACATATTTATATAAACACAATATTTACATAAACAATATTTATATAAATGCATTTATATAAGGAAAATATTTATATTTTCGCAATTTGTATTCCCTATAATCAAATAAATATCAATCAAATATCGCACACTTTTTTTTCCAAGCGTGGTAATACTGTAGAGTAATAAGCAAATACTAACTTAAAATTTAGTTGTTAGTTTGGACTCGTATAGATACGCGTGAGTTGCAAAAAAAGAGAGAGAGAGAATTTCACTTTTGTGAAAATGATTTGTATGCGTAAAAACTAGATACGGCAATTATTAACATGGAAAAATAAACTGCAATCTCAAAGCTTTTCGTATACGTTAAAATTATTTTATATTCATGGGTAGTTGCGCATTCATTGAATGATAGATATGCTGTATAATATAAATAATCTATTATATATAAATATATATATGTATATAATATATACTCATGTATGTATATGCGCGTATCATCTCTACTGGTTTGAAATTTATTACTTACTTTCTGTCTCTTGTTCTGAAGATGGGAATTATATTCGTGTTTTCTAAGAATTGCGAAGTCCAGCAATCTCTAATGTTTTGTTGAATATTTGCGAAAATGTTTTCTCAGAGCCTCTGCTCCTCTTCGTAGTGTCCAAGGTGATATCCTGTCCGGTTCAGAGTCCTTTGATGTGTCCAGCTCCACCAGAGAACTATTCACTGTCTCTGTCTGGTGGTTGTGCCCTTGCTGTGTCGTGTAGAGGCCACTCAGAGACATCTGTTGGTGGGTCCCTCGCAGACATCCTTATCGTTCTCCTGGAGTTGGTTCCCTTCTGTCTCCAGTTTTATCAGTTGGTCCTTGACCAACGGTGTGCATGAGTGTGTATACTCACCTATTTGTGGTTTCAGGGGTCGATTCACAGCTCCTGGCCCATCCTCCTCGTTAGTCGCTAATAGGTCCACTTTCAGTTCTTAAAGCTATGTATGGATCTTGCCTCCATTACATCACTCTCCAAATTGTGTGTGAGTGTGTGTGTGTGTGTGTAAAAGAAAGAAAAAAAGAGAAGATAATAACACGAATGTTTGTCAGGATATATATATAATGCAGGTATATATATAATATATATATATATATATATATATAATATATAGGATGGGGTCCACCTCTGGTACAAATTGTGGGACCCATAGCCTCGGAGAAGTGGATAAAAAGGCTTCAAGGAAGAATATTTGGATTTCTTCCTGATGCCATTTGAATATTCCACTTCTCCTACCACCCATCTTTTAATTTTTTTTTTACCAATAGGTATGTTTTATTACATAATATGGTACAAAAGATTTGAGAGATACATTGTTGATATAAAGATGGCATATACAGTACACGAGGTGAGAGATACATGTCTAGTACATATTGTTACATCTTTGTCACTGATTATAATGCGAAAATCTCATCCAGCTCTTCCGAGCTGGTGCGCGTGCCCAGAATACAGCATGCATTACCCCTCTGAACAGCAGCGCTGAGTCGCTGGAACAGAAAACTAGCTGCCCTGGGATCCCTAGTTACCCTGTTGAGTCTTTTGCCCAGCTCCTTGAGGAACTTAGATGCACTCTTTCCCCATGAGCCAAGGGTCTCTGAGCCTATGGGAACAAACATATAATGATGGGCAAGTTCTCCATATTTTCTCGACTTCTGGGACTCCCTGAAGGTGGCAGCACCCCCTCCTTCCTCCCTGGTGTACTGGAGATAGGTATCAGCCAAGGTAGATGCACATGTGTAGTCCCACACCACCTGCTTGCCGTCTGTCCAGGCTTGAAGGGTGATACCATCTGGACGCTTTTGGTTGCCATCAGATCTGCATAGTTGGGGTGGTTCCCTTACTGCTGGGCATCCGGCTGTTGTGAGGCTCCTCTTGATAATGTTATTAACCTCTTCATGTCTTGCAATCTTTCCCTCGGATTTACGACACACAAGACCATGGTACCCGAATCGGTCTGCTGCTTCACTGCCACAAATACACCTGTGTTCGGCGAGAATAGGGGCGGCAAGTCGAAGGGCAACACCAATGCGGATGGTCTGTGGGTCGAGGCGTGTGCCAAGGCTGGAGTTGGGAACAGCCAAAAGAAAGTCCCCTGCATGAGGAGCTCTCACTGCAAGTAGGCGGGCTCTATCCTTCCCTGACACACTCTGAAGCATTGCTGAGGCTATATTCTCTACTATTGGGCCATCCCAGTGCGACTGTTTGTAGTTGTTGGGGGAGCAGGCCTGGTTTCAGAGCCTGTTAGGTTATCCCAGATCCTGGCTCCATCAACGAACTTTTGGTCATGGATTCCAATCGTGTCCCTAAGATGTTCAGGGAGAATTGCTGCTACAAGCCCTCTGGATGCAATGCATGAAGACAGGAAAGCAGGTAGAGCAATCTGAGATGACTTGCGGACACCAATGCCTCCTAGTCTGACTGGGAGTGTAGCTTGGTCCCACTGCCCATCTTCTAGAGTAAGGTTAAGTACTTTAGTAAAGATCTGCCTCAGGATACTGTCATATTCGTGCAGTATAGGATTATCATATGAAGGAGCACATCTTAGGAAATATGTCAACCTGGGCAGACTCAAGCATTTTGTGAGGAGGTACAAGGCATCATGGGTGTCAAGATTGCCTATTCGTTGTTCCATTCTCCTCAATTCTTCCAGTTTCTTCCTGAGAATTGTGTCAATGGCATCTCTTCCCAGAGGTGCTCCAAGCAAGACACTATTAGTAGGGGCAATGACTGTTGCTCCTGGTAGTTTTGATAGCACTGCATCTATCACTTGTTGATTGACTGATATGATTTCACATTTGGATGGATTCAGGATGAGACCCATTTCCTGTCCCTGTGTCATCACCTGTGTAAGATCATCTACAAGGGACTCCTTTGTACCTGCTAGTGTGCCATCATCCAGGAACCAGATGTTTAGCTCACTGGTCAGTCTTACTGTGATTTCCTAACTGCTATACAGAAGAGAAATGGTGCGAGAGGGTCCCCTTGCTGGACACCCTCTGATGATGTGATTTCATGCTCTCCAAACAGGAGCATTGATTCCTTGCTATATCCAGCTGAAACAAAAGGGAAGAGACCTGGAAAATGTTCTTGTACAGCTGCTAATACTACGTCCCTTTTCAGGAGATTAAATGCATTCTTGAAATCTAATTTAACCACTGCATTGTCCTCAGGCAGGTTGTCGATATATGCCCTTGTTGCATGAACCGCTGCTTCACTTCCTTGAGAGACCCCAAAGCCAAGCTGGTTTGGTTGAAGCATGATGGCTGCCTCTGCGCGAATACTTCTGACAGCAGCTTTAGAAACGAGGCGGCGAAACGTGTTGCCCACTGCGATTGGCCTAATTCCTCCATCCTTCTTTTAAGGGCACAAAGTGATGCTCCAAAAAAGAAAGGTTTAATCTCGTCAGGAATCAGACCAGCCAAGGAATTGTTGACGAACCTTGTGATCTCTGACAGCAGTGTCTCTGCAATCTCCCCGATAACTGGATTAACCATTTCCTTTAAATGTTGTGGCCTTATTCCAGTGTAACCCCAGCAGAGCCGGAAGGGAATGACATTATTGCTTTGTAAATGTCCGAGTCTTGCACAATCAGTGGTTCCACAGTGGGGACAGAGGTGTTGGAACTGTTGGTACCCCTGGTTTCCTGGCAGGGTGCTTTCCTCTAAGTGCTTCAGCAGTGTCAGCATCTCTGGGGGCAACTGTATCTTCACTGGTGATAATTCTGATTGCTCCCACTGTGTTGCCCTCTTCAATTTTCTTGCTCACTTGGACTCTGATTTTTCTGCTGTCAGTGGAGTGAGTGGGGTTCTGCCTCTCCCATTTTTGTGTTGATGGGGAAGGGAATGAGGTTATCAGCTCTAGGAAAGTCTCTTAAGGATTTAATGATCATTGAGGCTAGCCTCTTTCCCCTTCTTTCCGGCACAGCTAAGCAGACATTGCCAAAAAATAGTAAGTTGTGCCATGCCTTGATGGTTGGTGGAGCATTTAGGATAGCAGAACCATCGTTTACTTTTATTAAGAGGTCTGTAAGTTTCCCAGCTGCGTGTGGACGGGCTGCTTTGGGAATATGTGTGAGTGTTCTGATACCTGTTGCTTTAATTGCTTCCAGGATATTATCTGATGAGATGAGATCTGTTGGAGTGGGTTCAGGTGCCTGAAGTGGCTCTGAGTCATCACTGTCCACAGGAGGACATCCTGAACCCGGGCAGCTGCCATGTTTACGGAGGAAACCATTAGAGTTGAGACAACGAAGCTGTAAACACGACCGACACTTGCCTCTCCTAGTATTGCCAGCCGTGCCATTTCCCTGGCTGCTTGCTTCCTCCTGACTGGCATTCATCTGGCTAGGTAGACTGTAGTGGAGTACGACATGCTGGGTGGGTAAGGTGCGTGGAAGGTAGTGAACTTGACCGTGGTGGCCTGGTAGGGCTTGAGGGGTGTCGCTGGGATTTGGGTGAGGGAGGCGCAGGTAGTTGGGTGGGGGTCGCCAGGGGAGAGGAGTGAGGGGAGTACACTACACATGGATTTTGCACTCTATATATTGTTCACACTGTCTTACAATACACACAATACACACAACATTATTTGTTTTCCATGTACGTCATGAAAGATGTGGGTATGTGCACTGTTGAACACCAGTGTCTTCCTTCACCACCTACACACAGCGCCTCTTCCTCTCCCCTGTGGCGTGGGGAGGAGGCACTGGTCACTCCCTCGTTAACATTAACCACACATTGTTTTTCCATAACATATGTCTCTAATTATTCCATGCATCGACACGTAATCATTTCTAGGTTAACTGGAAGCATGGCGCATGGTGCTGGAGGTAGATGTTTTTATGAGAGATTTCCGAGGTTTGTATATACGATAATCTTAGCCGGCACACAGTGTAGGCCTTATTCTCCCCCACCCACACTGGCCATCTTCCACACTACCACCACTCACCAACCTTCACAAACTGCACATCATTTCCACTATTTGCGTTGAAACGATGCACTGTAATGTTTTCTCACTGCACTGGAATCTTCCCAAAGTATTCACACTGAGTCCTGTTCAGTCTTAGATCTGGTCAGCCTCGTTGATCAGTACTTATCCTTGAAAATCCCGCAGCTAGCCCGCCACACGTCTTGCCATGCCAGCGGCATGCATATATATATATATATATATATATATATATATATATATATATATATATATATATATATATATATATATATATCACACACCACTGGAAAAAGAAGGCAAAAACAGGAGGAAACTAATTTGTGAAGAAAGTCACACAAGAAAGTTGTTTACAGCAGGTGAGACAGAGGAAGAAAAGAGGGAAAGAGGTAATATGAGAGGCAAAGACTGAGGTGAGGTGAAGGATGTCAAGATCTATTTGAGGTAGAGGATGAGCTTCAAATGAGGCAAAGATTACCCGAGGTAAAGAGTGATAAAGCCTGAGGGGAGGAAGAATGAAAGTAGTAGTAGGAGGAGGATGCGAAAGAGGAGAAGGAAGAGAAGAAAGACTAACCACCATGTCTCAACCCTCACATCTACGTCTTTCAAGAGATGGTAAATTCAGCTTTCACAGTCTCGTACTTTATAAAGTTTTTTAATGCCTGGGATTAACACGGTAAATTTACGACTATTCTCCAGTACCTTGACGAGAATAAATCAGAGGAGTCAGAATATATTCCAAGGGGAGTCAGATATATATCAGGGGAGTCAGAATATATATCAGGAGAGCCAGATAAATATCAGCTCGAAATATATTAGGGATGTTGAACAAGACATTTGTGCAACATTTGGGTGTCTTTGTTGTTGCAATAAATATACCCAGGTATTGTACTTGTGTCCTATTCATCTCCGTGTGTGGGTTTGTATACCATTTATGTAGGGATATACCTGGGAGGTCAGAGTATATCAGGGAAGTCAAAATACATTATTAATATCTGGAAGATCAGATTATGACTGAGAGGTCAGAATTCATCACTGAGATCTGAGGTCACATTAAGACTGACAGGTCAGATTACGTCAATGAGGTTAGAATTTATCAAGGAGATAAAAATACATCACTGAGATCTGTAAAGGTCACATTATAACAGCTGGAAGTTACTGAACGAGTCTACAGTTCGGTCCATAAATTTTCTGTGATTTAGTCTTCCTTTCTTTAAGTCTGACACAGAGAGCAACAGGAAGAAAAAAAAGTCTGAAAGAGGAGCGTTTGTCTTCACTGGGTTGACATTTGGTGCGACCCACAAATGTGGGTCGCACTGCGGGGTCCGACCTTAGGTTATGTTAGATAACATTCGTCAGGAAAGAGGATAAGTGTTTCCTGACGCGGGTCTTTGTCATATGATGACCCGCCACTGGAGCTTTTGGTCATCTGACCGAGGCCTTCCGCTGGCTTACCTGTCCTCAACCCCTTTAAAAATTAAGGCTATAATTATAAATGGATCTGATCTCAGAGTCCCACTGTCAAAATTTAGTTACTGATGACTCTAGGGACGGGGTGAAGAGACTAAACTTTTACTGGTACGACGTCTCGCTCAGTAAAGAGAGAAATGTTGCATAAACGAAAACTCGTTCTGCAACGTGCCTTTTCTTCTTTATTGCCGGCAGAAAGGCATTTATTGCCGGCAGAAGGCCATTTAGATCCTAGCGAGGGGACACTCAATCCAATATCATAAAAACCAAGTCTAAAAAATCTTGACCAAAATTTAATTTCGAAGCAAAAAAACATTTTGCTTTCAGAGACACCATACATGTGCCAGATACAGATGGGCATTTATGGTGAACACGAACACGTAGTTTTGAAAAGTACCACAGTGGAAAAAAAAAACATATAAATGTTTATTCATCTGAAGATGTGTTCGTAAATACTTGAAAGCTCTCAGTAATTTCCTTGCTTTATATCTGCAGTGATTTCTACTCATAATTCTTCATAGACGATACAAGTCATTCGTTTGAAAATATACGAAATTTAATTTGTAAGATACACTAAAATTTATACGATATTTATATGCTGTACCGAGTCTCATTTTCCAGACAAGAGGTTTATAAGTGTCTTAAAAGAGAGGTACAAGCGGATTCGCAATTTTCACAATTTTCAATATGCATTTCCTGATGAGTCTGACTGTCGTTATGAGCTTCAATCCTTTGGAGAGTAAGAGACAATTTCGCAACTCTATTGGGTTCGTTCAGATGTGTGATAGGATTCTCGCAAGGCTCTGAATCCTATGATGTCTGATCCTCCTCCAGTTGCTGACACTCCAGCATGGAAGCAATCACATATACCCAGAATATATTCCTGTCCATTTATTACTTATGGAAAGAGCTAACTTGTATTTGCTAATGATAATTTATCTATATAAAATGGTTGACATTAGAGCCTTTAAGGCTGCTCGTAACCTTTTCACCACCAGACATAAATACTTTAATCTCTAGTATAGGGATTAATCTCAGTATATATACTCTGAGAGGAATACACCTCTCGGTGTGTATACTACACCTCTCGGTGTGTATACTATTACTACAATGTAGATTCCGGAGTTCTAATATTTATTGGCACTTACTGAAAACAAACCTGAATTTACTTCGTTATCGTCTGAAGATTACAGAGAGTAGCGCAAAGGAAAAGAATTATACATGTGTGTGTGTATATATATACAGAGAGTATATACACAGATATACACCCTCGGTGTATATACATTGAGCGATACACGACTCTTTTCTCTATATGTGTATATACACAATAAGAAATACACACTGAATAAATACAGATGCATACTTCTCAATATATACCCCACCCTCAGCGTATATACAAGGTAAAACATTTTGCTATCTCTCTTTTTTACAACAAAATATAACAAAAGCAGCCCTTTTTTTGTTAATACATATAAGCTTGTTTTAATATATTTGGCTCTCGTTTCACTTCAATACAAATTTTTAATGCTGTAGTTGTATATAATTAATTTATCCTCCTTATTGTTTAAACCCACTTTTAAATTTTTATGCATAAAATTCCTGTTTTTTCCTCCCTTTCTCTTGCCTATTCTGCCGTGGGAGAGGCGACCCACATGGGGGCGAACAGTCAGTTTTGTCCTGATTGGTCTTGCATTTATTGTGTTGTCAGTGCAGAGAGCAACGACAAGCAGAGCGCTCTATGTTTTGTATTGTTTTATTTCTCGACGCTGCTTCAGGCCCTGGTGATGCTGCTTCAGGCCCTGGTGATGCTGCTTCAGGCCCTGGTGATGCTGCTTCAGGCCCTGGTGACGCTGCTTCAGGCCCTGGTGACGCTGCTTCAGGCCCTGGTGACGCTGCTTCAGGCCCTGGTGACGCTGCTTCAGGCCCTGGTGACGCTGCTTCAGGCCCTGGTGACGCTGCTTCAGGCCCTGGTGACGCTGCTTCAGGCCCTGGTGACGCTGCTTCAGGCCCTGGTGACGCTGCTTCAGGCCCTGGTGACGCTGCTTCAGACCCTGGTGACGCTGGTGCTTGTATTTCACGATGTGCTCATCCTGTGAGGGGTCATTCACCGCAAGGGCCGTTGGTAGCTTGATTCTCTGTCCACTGAAGAGCAAAAAAGCACAATGCAGTGACTAGAATACACAAATAACCAGGTCGTAAGAGAAAAGCTTATATCGACACTTCGGTTCGACTTGGCTCATTGACTAGTCACACTAACTAGTCAATGGTGACTAGTCATTGGCGTCTTTTTCCTATGTGTGCGTTATTTGTGTATTGTTCTGTTCTCTCATCGCACCTCGGTCAGGCTGTTGGTATACAATGGAAAGACGACGCTGTATACATAAAGCAAAGTTTTAAATACAATGCTCCGCTCTGACCAAAGCCGTATCAGTCTTCAGTAAAACGTAGCTTTGTTAAAGGTTACTTCTAAATATACTCTCTCCCATTCTTGCAAGTCTCGCCTCTCAGACATAATGCCAGGACGAGGCTGGGAGGGACTGAGTAACGCATGACGAATAAAGGAATAACTGGAAATGAGGTAACGAAGAGTGGGATGATTGTGAGGTAACGTATAGAGGAGTTAATGTACAGTGAGGTAAGACTGGACGACTGTCCACTGCACGAAATGCTTTGCATAACAAGAGGCTTTTTATATAGTAGTTTGTCATTGATGTCAACTAGGTCTGTATACCTTGCACATGTAGAAATAAAGATTATTATTATTATTATTATTAGTAGTAGTAGTATAGTAGTACGGTACAATGGAAGAACCCAATAGAATCACTGACTTTTTTTTGGGTTATCCTAGGTAATTTGCACATGTGTTACCTATGCATAATAATTTGTGTAGCTGTATTTATGTGTACTTGTACCTAAATATTGGCGTGACCAGTTGTGACTTAGTGGGTAGTGTAGTAGCAGGCGCTAAGATAACAGTCTTGATTCCACCCTAAAACAACTCGGTGAACACACACACACACACACACACACACAGAAAGAGAGTCAACATGGGAGTAAAGGTCAATTTGTATTCCGTCGACAGCACATAATCAAGACGCCAACTGCGTGCCAACCAACGCCATGGGAAGGGCACAGTAAATCTTACAAAATATTCATATATATTATATATATATTATATATATATATATATATATATATATATATATATATAAATCGCAGTAAACAGGTGATATCACAATATGCAGAACAACCACTGTGAAAAAATTGTGAAATTCCAAGCGTTTCGTGACTTCTCACATTATAGTTCCTTGATAATGTGAGAAGTCACGAAAGCCTTGGAATTTCACTATTTTGTTATATATATATATATATATATATATATATATATATATATATATATATATATATATATATATATATATATAATATCACACACAAACATGCTTTAATTGGTCCACGAAGTACCTCTACATAGCCTCGCCTTTTCACTGCCACACTTATCATGGTGTATCTAATTAAAATAGTGGAGTAATCTTTTTAAGTGCGTCTAATTTGGCTTGACGGTGGTTTTAATTACGGTTGATGGCAGTTAGTGAACGTCACTGGTATGTTGACGTCGGGGAGAAGAAAATAGAGTTGAGAAAGAAGAAAATAATGAAGGAGAACAGGTAAGAAATTAAGGAAGAAAAAAAGATGAGGATAAACCAAAAAAATTAAGAAAACGGAAGATAACAAGAAAAAGAAAATAGTAAAGGAGGAGAAAGAAAAATAGGAAAGGATGAAAATGAAGAAAAAAAGAAAGAAAACAAGGAAAAAAAAAAGGGAAGGAAACAAAAGTTGAAAAATAAGAAAAGATTAATAAGACAAACAAGAAGAATAACACTAATATTTAAAAAAAAAAAAACTAATCAGCCAACATTAAAACCTCGTTCAACGTGTAATAAAGAAACATCGGTCAGCTGGTGCCTAGTCTGGCAACGCTGAACACAGCGCTGATGTGGCAACAATGAAGAGAAACTGCCTTCTATATTAAATATTTTGCTATGCACTCGCTCAGGGCGATATACTGGTATACTGCGGTATACCAAGCTAGATATACAAGTGTGCTGGGGTATACTAAGCATGGAATATTACCTCCCTGAAAGCCAGCAATAACAGGTCTGAAGCATCTAGGGAGTCAGGGTGGCCAGTGTCTGGCTTTACTTAACGTTATTACCTATTATGGTGGCTTCTTGTACGTTAACGCCATGTGTGGGGATATCCAAACATAAACACACACACACACACACACACACACACACACACACACACACACACACACAGTCTCTCTCTCTCTCTCTCTCTCTCTCTCTCTCTCTCTCGTGTATAAGTGCAGTAAGCATCTGTAACTACATAGACAGTAAATCTTCATTATTCTCTGTTTTATGTGTGTAACTATGACCAAAATGGAGATGGGAAAGAATGAGGAGGGAGGAGGAAAGGAAAGAGAAGGAGGAGGAGAAGGAGGAAGAGAAGGGGAAGGAGAGAATGTCTGCATAAAAATGAACTTTATAATTTGTGGCTTCGGGTTAGAAACTAACTCTCTTCATTTTTTTGTGATAAGTAAACTGAGGGAGAAAAGGTGGTGAGGGAGAGGATGTGAGGGAGAAGAGGTGAGGGAGAAGAGGTGAGGGAGAAGAGGTGAGGGAGAAGAGGTGAGGGAGATGTGTGTGAGAGGGAGATGTGTAAGAGAGAAGAATGAGAAAAGGGAGACGGGAGAGTGGTTGTGGATAGGAGGAGCGAACAAGGTAAGGGATGGAAAGGGAGGGAGAGGGGCAGGGGAGAAAGTGAGGGAGGGACAGAGGGAAGGATGGAGAGAAAGAAGAATAAGTAATGGTAACTGAAATAGCTAGACCAGTAGTACTAATAACATTAGTACTAGTTATACCTGTAGTGATAGATATAATAGTACTAATAGTTATAGCAGTAGCAATATAGCAGCAGATATTATAATAATAATAATAATAATAGTGATAACAATAATAGTTATAAATATAAATACTTATAGTACATTTGCGTATAATGATGGGTATATTAGTAGCAATAATAATAATAATAATAGGGTAGCAATGAAAATGGGATGGGCAAATATTTTTTGTTAGTGGGTTTGGATGTGAGAAGGACCTACCTAGTATGGGCCAGTAGTGTTTCTTTATGTTCTTACAATAATAATGTATTAATATTGGTCCTTTTACTTAATAATCATAATAATAAATTTATATTGCTGCTAAAATATGTATTAAAATTTTTAAATGGCGTGTCTAATTAATAATTCAAATGGAAAACAACAAAATCCAATATACGAATCACAGGAATGAAAAAAATTTGAATAATTACGATGCAAAATGGTTCCAGCTTAGTGAATGGGGAATAAATTGAAGCTGAAGGATCGAGTGATTAAAGAGAACAGAAAAAAATCGCTATTGGGAGCCGAATAAATTTGTTGCTGCAATCAGCTGAGTTGTTAAAAACTAGGGAGATGTGTTTTAGTAGATGGGAGGGAAGGGAGGAAGAAGGGCGAAGAGGAGGGAGGAAGAGAGGGGGAAGGGGAGAAAGGGACGAAGAAACTGACAGTGGGAGGGAGAGGGAGGAGGGGACAAGGAAAGGAGGTAAAATAGGGGATAGGGAGAAAAGAAAGGGGGAGGAGAAAATAAGGGAGAAAGGAGAAATGAAGAAGACACACTAGAGAATTGACAGGGACTTCCGTGACCCAGTTCCACTGAGAGAAGGAAGGGGAGTCAGCCTTCCTGGGCTGCCAAGGTCAATCTAGTAGTCACAGGGAGGGAGGGAGGGAGGAAAGAAGGGAAAGAGAGGAAGGGATGGGGAGAAAGACATGAAAGGAAGGAAGGGAAAGATAGGAAGGAGGGTGAAAATTACAAAGAGAATGAATAAACGCAGGAGAGTAAAGAGAGACTTGGGACAGGAAGAGATAAATGAAGAGGAGAAGAAAAACAAGGAAAATCGAAAGACTGGAGGATAGAAAGTCTAATTTTGGAGATATAAGAATAAAAGAGCATGACGAAGCAAGTCACTTAATACTACAAACTTTTTTCAAGACCACTAAAGACATTAACCTTGAACAAACATTTTCAAGACCACTTGAGACATTAATCTTGAACAAACATTTTCAAGACCACTTTGGAAATTAACCCCTCTAAGAACCACTTAGAAATTTACCATTCTAAGAGCACCTTAAACATATATTATTTTCAAGATCTCTTAGACGTTAACCACCAAAATAACACACCTAAGTGGTCTTTAACAAAGCCACTTATGTTGCAACCACTAAAATAACTACTTTTTTTTCCAAGGCAGCTTAAACCTTAACCATTGCTTTAGACACTCATAATAAGCTTTCATGTGACAGCTTAAGCCTTAATCTCCCTAATAAAATAATTAACCAGCTTTTTACTAAGACCAGTCCAGCTTTAGCGGTCCTAAAAGCCCCTATAACAAACTTTTATAAGGCTAATCGAGTCAAATTTGCTCACAAGGACAGTCACAAGAACTTGTAACTACGCCTCTGGCCCTCATATCCATTAAGCAGCCCAGTCTAATTTGCATACTCGCGCGTGCATGTGCGTGTGTTTGTGTGCTGGTGATGGGTCGATTTTCCTGTGTAGCTGGATGAGTCTGATTGCCACAGCAGCAGTTACTGTCCCGGTTGCGGCAGGAACATCACGGTGATTAATTGGGTCGTTAGTGACCAGCCCCTCCCTCATTGGTCGACTGTTTAGATGGCTGACGGTATACAGTCACGGAGCTGCGCTTTGTCGTGTGTGTGTGTGTGTGTGAGAGAGAGAGAGAGAGAGAGAGAGAGAGAGAGAGAGCCCTGAATCTGCACTCTAGAAAGACGTAGAATTATGGGGGATAAGATTGAGGTGTATAAATGGAAAACAGGAATAAATATAGGGAATGTAAATAGCGTGCTAAAAATATCTAGCCTAGACAGGACTCGCAGCAATGGTTTTAAGTTGGAAAAATTCAGATTCAGGAAGGATATAGGAAAGCATTGGTTTGGTAATAGAGTTGTGGATGAGTGGAACAAACTCCCGAGTACCGTCATAGAAGTTAAAACGTTGTGTAGTTTTAAAAATAGGTTAGATAAATACATGAGTGGGTGTGAGTTGGACCTGACTAGCTTGTGCTACTAGGTCAGATGCCGTGCTCCTTCCTTAAATGATTGTGACCTGACCTGACCAGGTTGGGGCCTTGGCTTAAGCCGGTAGGAGACTTGGCCCTGCCTCACCTGGGCCAGTAGGCCTGCTGCAGTGTTCCTGCAGCTTAATCCTGTTCACTATTTTTGTCTCATAACAATGAAAAGTCTTTCAAGCGAGATGATATAGTAGGTAACAGCTCTTAGCTTGTGAAAAAAGTTAGGAACGCTTAACCTAACTTGAAAAGCCCTTTGTAAAGAAGAGAGAGAGAGAGAGAGAGAGAGAGAGATTATGCAGGAAACTCTTCATTAACGATAAATCTATCGTTCTTCTCAAATGTTAAACGTTAACAATTAGTCCTGATTCGAAAACGTTTCAAATTACCTGGTGAGTCAAACCTTCAGAGATGCTCTTGTGTTCAGTGGTGTTCACTACGTTCAAATACTCTTCCAAACTCTTCCATTCACACTGGCAAACACTTCTTGCATGTATCGTAATTTAGCTTGTAACAGAAAACAGAAATTGTTAACACGTACCAAGATGTACTCCTGTTAATAATTTTAATGCCTAGTTCTTAGATCCTTGTGCATCCATATGCTGTTAGTCTATCTTCTAGAAATAAACTGCGGTAGTTGCTACCGTCCACAGGTTGGATATAGGGTGCACAAACTAGCTGCTATCTCCCACAGGATGGATATGGGGTGGAAATAAATGGTATAAAATACCGACACATTGGAAAAATACACACATAAGCAGTATAATGTGATCCTTTATTGACATTATACTGTTTATGTGTTTATTTTTCCATGGATATTGGGTGCATAAACTAGCTGCTGTCACCCACATGGTGACAATACACTACATATTACCATTCACAGGATGGGTATAAGGAGCCCAATGAATCTGCCTCTTCAATTATTATATGAAGTTAACAATTTAAGGTGCTAGCCCCTTTGTATATGAGAGTAACATTTGGTCAACAGGAGACCAGTGTGGTACCTGGAAACCCAATAGCTGTTGGTACCCCCTCACCAGTGTCATAACCTGTCAGGCCGCTTAGTAATCGGAGCATTAATTTCGTGACCTCCAGTGCAGAGTTCTATACGGCGTATGCTCTCAGTAACCCTATAAACCTCAAGATTTAATGAAAACAATAAGGTTCAATACGGCGTAAGCTCTCAGTGACCTTATAAGCATCAACAACATCTGGTAAAAACATTAGGGCTTGATACGGCTTATGCTCTAGAAACATCAACATCTCGTAAAAACAATAGGGTTCGATACGGCGTAAGGTCTCAGTGACATGAACCTCGACATCTAATAAAAAATAAATAGTGCTCGATACGGCGTATGCTTTCAGTAGCCCTATAAATCTCAACAAGAACATCCGCATTGCCTTGTTCTAACAGGAGTTTGTGGTTGCAGTCCTTCTCGATCTTCTTTCCCTCGAAGCCCATCCTGAGGCGAGATTTCATTTTTGATTGCTGCTGCTGTTGTTGCCGCCAGCAGTCTCTGGGCCTAAATAGGCCTGCGAGCCACTGATCTGGCACTTGGAGGAGTTGTTGATCTCAGATCAGTGACCCCTGACTGGCCACATTATTAATCAACATAACTTCTTGAAGTCACTGAGACAATGAGAGGGAGAGTGAAGACTGATGATCACATTAAGTGCGCATATTTAGTTAAGATTCTATTAGATGGGTATTTTAAGCACTCGCTTGAGTAATTAAAGTTAAGTTTTCCCTCTTAAATTTAACCTTAATTGGACTAATTTTGTTTTTCTTCTGAGTGGTTTATCTTCGCCGAAAATAACCGAGTTGGATTTGTGTTTCTTGTCGTTGTGTTGACTGTGTTGTTATTACCGAGGTTGTGGGGTTGATTATATGTCAAGGTGAGCGTTAAACCCGTATGGGTCATTCAGCTCCTGGAGAATGAGGGACAGTCAAGCTTGATTAGAAGTACTGAAGTATTGTTGCAGTTCCTCGTATCAGAGGACCATTATTTACATCAAAGTTTTTCTCTGAGTATAGTTTCGTATTCCTGGCTCCGCTGTTTACCTGGAGAGAGTTCCGGGGGTCAACGCCCCCGAACTGAGATGGCTATCCAAGTATGTTGTTTTTTTGAGATTATCTCAAAATGTTACCTGCTCTGATTACTCTCTCTTCCTAGTAAGAGATGTAATCTCTGATTACATACATCTCTTACTGGGAATCTTGTATATTGTTATTATGGCTACTTTTACTATCACAATTTTGTCTGTACGTCTGCTAGATAAAGTAGCAACGCACATTTACACTCAGCGTTTCTGTGGGCATCGTATTTACTTTTTACTGTTTTTGTTCCACTGAGTGGGAATATAAGTTCCAGTCTTGCTGGTTCGTTTATTTTCTTCCTTGTTTGGCTTAAGAAGCTTCTCATTGCTAATTCCACAAACTTTCTTCTTTATATCTTGAGACCTTCTAGTGCTTACCAAGTTCCCAAGTCAATTTCTCCGTGAAGTCTCTACTAGGAGGAGCATTGTCCTGTTCTTAGAGCAGCTATGAGTGCCCAACTTTCCGTACGTGCGTGTACTTACCTATATGTGGTTGCAGGGGTCGCGTCTCTGCTCCTCCAGAATCACTAATAGCCTGGTGGATCCTCTCGTAACTGCTCTTATGAGAATGTACTGAGCCTTCCTCCACCACTTCCTCGTCGAGATCATTCCTCTTCCCGACCACTCTTGTGTCTTAAACTTCCATCTATATACCCAGAATACCAGTTTCCCGCCTTTCAAATAGCCGAATTCAGTCTACCCTATTAATTCATCTGGGTATTTTGTATATTGTAGTCATGTCTCATCTGGTTCTTCTGTCCTCCAGTGTTGTTATATTTGTTTCCGATAGTCTCTCCTTGGAGCTCATAACCCTTACTTCTTGAACAAGTCTCGTTACATACCTCTGGGCTCCCTCGAGTTTCTGAAGACGCTTTCTCAAGTGTGCGGTCAATGCCGGTGCAACATACTTCAAGATGGGACTGATACAAGTTTTATAAATGTACACGAATGACCGATGAGAACCACGAAGGCTACTATTACATTTGCTAGACGAGAACTGGCTGCTCACCCCTAGGTCTTTCTCCTTGAGTGAGGTCTGCAGCCTCTGTCACCAGGGTCTGTACTCTGTGTCCGGTTTTCTGGCCCCTTCCCCAATCTTCATAATCTTGCATTTGTTGGGGTTGAACTTGGGCAACCATTAATCTGACCAATCTTGCAGTTTGTCCAGATCCATTTGCAGCTTTTTCCTGTCCTTATATTTTTTTTATTTTCAATAGTTTTACATCATCAGCAAACAGGGAGTATTTGACTCAATTTTATTTGGTACATCATGCACATAAACTAGACACTAATCCTTGAGGGACCCCGCTTGTTACTCTTCCATACTCTGACGTCTCTTCCCACACAACCTTCGCTGTCTCACCATAAGAAAGTCTTTTACCCACTTGAGTATGTTCCCTGTTATTCCTCCCTTCATCTTAAGTTTTAGCCTCCAGTCTCTTGTAGGGATACAGTATCAAGGGTCTTCCTGCTGTCTAGGAAAATGCAGTCCACCCTTCATTCTTCTGTATCACTTTTTTCATAAAATTTCAACAGGTTGGTAAGACAAAATTTGTCATGTCTGAACACATGCTGGTTATTGGTAATGAAACACCTCTCTCCAAGTGTTCTATCAGTCTCATTTTGATTACTGTATAAGTATCTTCTTCAGTATCTTGCATGGTATACATCTCAGTGAAACTGGTTCGTAATTCGACTATTCCTGCGTGTCTGCTTTCGTAAATATAGGGACCACTTTGGCTGCCTTCCAGATCTCTTTCAACTGTCCCATCTTTAAAGACCTATTCGGAGAATCCATGGTGACATCTTATGAGGTCCCATTACCTATGACGCATCCAACCCCATTAAAAGTTCTTTTTCCTCTTCCCCTGTTGTGTGAATGGTGTCCAGCACCTGTTGGTGTGCTCTCTACCCTAGGATTTCTAGCAGTGCCCCTTTTCCACCGAGGCCTCTTTACTTTGTTCAACACTTTACAGACTTCCTTGTCATTTTCCTTCTTCAGTCTTTTCCCGTTGTCGTTCTGATAATGTTGTGGTGAATCAGTTTTGGTTCAGATTTAGCCTTGGCTGCTATGTCATGCTCAGATTGTGTGTGTGTGTGTGTGTGTGTGTGTGTAGATGTTGCAGTATTGTAGTGTTGTGTGCGCGTTAGTTACCAGTTGTCAAAGACACTTGTCAATAGACACTTGGTCTGTCGTTTGTATAGTGTGCGCGCGCGCGCGTGCGTGCGTGTGTGTGTGTGTGTGTGTGTGTGTGTGTGTGTGTGTATGTGTGTGTGAGTGTGTGTGTATCCAGTGATGGTTGCCAACAAGCCACACAGGGTGGGTCAACACAGGAGCCAATTACCGTAATTATCTCCCTCCTCTGTTTATCTTCTTGTCTACCCCCGTTGCCTGCCTCTCTCCTGTTTTTTATTTGTCATTTGACTTGTCTATCATTCTTCGACCTCCTCTGTTTTCTCTGTCACCTGTTTTTCTGCCTTCGTGTTTGTCTGCCTCAACGTTGTTTTAGTCCTGTTTTTGTGTGTGTGTTTTGGGGTTTTCGTCTCTTCAGCTCCTTGTATATTTGAAACTCTCCCCCTTCCTCTCTTCACCTATGTTCTCCATAGGTGCTTTTGCATTTGCTATTTATTCCTTATCCTTCATTAAATAGATAAGCTAAAGATTCACTAAGGAAAAAAATCCTCTGGTTTCCAGTCCTTATGTAACAGGTCGGATAAAAAAAAAGTTATCAAGAGAAACAAATAGGAGATTTTCCTGGGATATGAGACATGATTAAGTTAAGATTCTCCAGGGAAAACAACGACGAACGAAAAGGAACATGGCCTTAAAATATAAGACGAGAACTAGAATCCTCGCATACACAAGTCAAGTGAGGCAAGTAGGAGGCTCTCCTGGGATAAAAATACATTAAGACGAAGAAAAGAAAAGAGAGACTATCCATGTTCCTTCTTTCAACACAAATTAGATTTAACGTGTCGTCGTTAGCGAGTCGTAGGTTTTCTGATTACTGGATGGGATAATTCGTCAATTAGACAAATATTATCTCCTGTCAGGATAAGTCATTAGAGCTGCATCTTTCAGTATATTAGAAAAATGACCAAATTAATAGTAAAAACAGCTCAAAACTTTTTTTTTTCAATTTACACACACAACAGTATCCTCTTGGAAGCACCGCTGGATCACAAGGCCTTCGACACGGTCCTCAAATACAAAGTGAATGACCTGAAGAGAATGGAGGAGAGAATAAGCGATCTTGATACCCATGATGCCCTGTATCTCCTCACAAGGTGTCTTACTATGCCAAGACTCACTTACTTCTTGAGGTGCGCACCCTCTTTTGACAACCCAACACTTGACGAGTATGACGCACACCTGAGATCAACCTTTAAGATGGCACTGAATCTGTCACTAGAGGATCGGAAATGGGAACAGGCAACCCTCCCAGTGCGACTGGGAGGTATAGGGGTGCGCAAAGCAATGAAGGTAGCTTTACCTGCATTTCTGTTGTCGTGTTTGGCCTCCTGTGGATTAGTAAAGAAGATTGTCCCCGAACGCTTGAAAGGCGTGGTGGGAGCGCAAGACCCCAGGTTCATTGAAGCAGCCGTCCGGTGGGACACCCTTGCAAACTCATCCAGCAGACCAGCTCCTCCCAAAGAGCACAAACAGTCCCACTGGGATAAACCGCTCATGGAAAAAAATGCCAACACAATGCTCACCAACGCTTCAGAAAATGACAAAGCTAGTCTCCTAGCGGTGAAGGCATCACACTCAGGAGATTTCCTTCTAGCTGTTCCCAATTCCTCCCTGGGCACTCGACTCGACCCACAGGCCATTCGGATTGGTGTTGCTCTTCGCCTAGCCGCCCCCATACTCACTGAACATAGGTGTATTTGCGGCAGGGCGACGGCTGATCAATTCGGACTTCATGGTCTCGTGTCACACATCAGAAGGGAAGTATGGTAGACATGAGAAGGTCAACGACATCATAAAGAGAAGCCTCGCCACAGCCCGTTGTCCAGCTCAACGGGAACCCCAAGTGCAGAGGTCTGATGAAAGTCAAAAGCGTCCTGATGGAGCCACTATGCTACCCTGGAAGGATGTTAAGCAGATTGCTTGGGACTACACCTGTGCTGCCACAAGGGCAGACACCTACTTGTCATACTCCGTAGCCGAAGGGGGTGGAGCTGCCAGCCACAGGGAGACCCAGAAGACCCGAAAATATGAAGGCCTTCCCCCTTGCTATAACTTCATCCCAATAGGGTGGGAGACCCTTGGAGCATGGGGCAAGTGTGCTCTAAAGTTTCTCAAGGAGCTGGGTGGAAAACTCATCATAGAAACCAAGGATCACAGGGCGGCCAGCTTCCTCTTTCAGAGACTCAGTGTTGCGATCCAGAGAGGAAATGCCTGCAGCATTCTGGGCACGCAGCCCACTGCCGGGGAGCTGGACAAAGTATTTGAGATGTAGCTCTGAGTTGTTATCTATGTTGTTTTACTCCCTATTGTATTCTTGTCAATGTATTTTGTCTTTAAATAAAGTTTATACATATGTATACTTATTGGTAAAAAAAATGAAAAGATGGGGTGGTAGGGGAAGGGGAATATTCAAATGGTTTCAGAAAGAAATCTAAATATTCTTTCTATATATATATATATATATATATATATATATATATATATATATATATATATATATATATATATATATATACGTATATTATAGTGTGCAGTACCCTAAAACTAACTGATATCTCTTATAAATGTGAAGATATAAATTATTCCAGACACTCGTGTCATGGCCTAACAGGTTAGTTTTGGTCACCCAGAAGCTCTTCTTAATATATCCCAAGCTGTTAGAACATTAAAAATGAATTCAATGTTTAAGAATGTACGCAATGTTAAATGTTTGCTGATAAATGATGCACCTCGCTCCTTTACACAGTGTTTATCGATTTCCTTGCTTAGATTGTTACTTATTTTATCTGGGTCAAAAAAAAAAATGTAAGACGCTGGCAGGTAAAATGCAGCAGCAAACAATAACTGCTAATGTTTCTAGTTCTTTATTTTAATCACGGTTTCATATTTTTTTGACCGGCTATCAGTAAAAAAAAAGTGTGTGTCTGCAAATGATTTTACGGAAATACTGAATTTTATTTGATTAATGTTGAGTAATATTGAATAATATCGAACCTTCTTTATTATTGTTAAATTCAAGGGAGAGCGCTAAACCAGCAGCGGCACACAGCACCTGTGAAGGAATGGAAGGTATTCAGGCTCGATTCAAGGAACTGCAGCACTATTTTGATTCTATAGATCAAGAGCCCCTTACTAGCATAGTCTTGGGTGGGGGTTCTCAAATGATTAAAAAATATCTGAAATAATATAATAAAATTGAATTTTTTTGAACTTTGCTTAAGAAAAATGCGCTACAAAACCCCATGGTTGGATTCTGTTTATACTATGCTTGAACGATTCATAACTCGGCAAAATTGCGAAGCCTTTCAACGTATGTTTGTGCAATGAGACTGTCAATATTGCAATCGTATTGAGGGAACGAAGGAATAACAGTTTTCTTAACACTTTAATGTAACCCACTCTCGCTGTAACCCACTCTCGCTGTAACCCACTCTCGCTGTAACCCACTCTCGCTGTAACCCTGCGTAACCCCTCGCTGTAACCCACTCTCGCTGTAACCCACTCTCGCTGTAACCCACTCTCGCTGTAACCCACTCTCGCTGTAACCCACTCTCGCTGTAACCCACTCTCGCTGTAACCCACTCTCGCTGTAACCCACTCTCGCTGTAACCCACTCTCGCTGTAACCCACTCTCGCACCTCGCTAACCCACTGCTGTACCCCTCGCTGTAACCCATCTCGCTGTAACCCACTCTCGCTGTAACCCACTCTCGCTGTAACCCACTCTCGCTGTAACCCACTCTCGCTGTAACCCACTCTCGCTGTAACCCACCTCTGACCTAACCCACCCCTAACTTTCGTTTTTCTAACACGCCTCTACTCTAACCCAGCTCGAAAATAGCCCACCCCTAATCAAACCCTCTCCTGATCTAACCCATTCCTTCATCTAACCCATTCCCGTTGAGAGCCACCCATCCTCTAACCTAATCCTGATCAAGCCAATCCAGAACTTGTCTAACCCACCTCTTATCTATGCTACCTCTAATCAAACTCACCCTTTGCCTAACCCACCCTGTACCAAACCCACTCCTCCTCTAACCCACCCTTCCCTCAAGCCTATAACTTCTGAACCTTGGCCTTAAGATATAACTCAGCGATTATGAGAGCAATCACTTGTTAATTGAGTGTTACTGTTAATTATGAAACTAATCAGCTGTTTGATGAGGCCCCGAAGACGGCTGGATTGAAGAGGAAATGCGTACCAGTGTGCGTATATTGCTTAGCATGTGTGCGTATATTGCTTAGCGTGTGGGTGTATATTGCTTAGCTTGTGGGAGTATATTGCTTAGCGTGTGGGCGTATATTGCTTAGCTTGTGTGCGTATATTGCTTAGCCTTTGGGCGTATATTGCTTAGCTTGTGCGCGTATATTGCTTAGCCTTTGGGCGTATATTGCTTAGCGTGTGGGCGTATATTGCTTAGATTGTGGGCGTATATTGCTTAGCGTGTGGGCGTATATTGCTTAGATTGTGGGCGTATATTGCTTAGATTGTGGGCGTATATTGCTTAGATTGTGGGCGTATATTGCTTAGATTGTGGGCGTATATTGCTTAGATTGTGGGCGTATATTGCTTAGATTGTGGGCGTATATTGCTTAGATTGTGGGCGCATATTGCTTAGCCTGTGAGCGTATGGGCATATGAAGAAGCATTATTGTCTTGGCGTATCGGCGTAATAGGGTAGCATAACGCATGCGTGGGTGCACAGGTTTGATCCGAGGAAGAGCGGGGGGAAAGGGTGGCTCCACTCCCTCGGATCAAGAGCCTTTCACTAAGCATCAAGGGGGGAAATGTATGCATTGGAGAATTAGATTTAAAATGTAGATGAAAGAGGAGAGGGAAAGAGGATAATTAATAAAGAGAGGAATAGAGAGAAAAAAAGAGTAAAGAAGGAGAAGATTGGAATAAGAAATAGAATAATTAAGTGGAAGGTGAAAATAAATGAGGATAATAAAAACAAGCAAAGATAACAGGAATTAAGAGAAAACAAGTAAAGAGAACCTGAATAAAATAAGCAAGGAAAGGAAGGGAAAAAACTAAAGAGGCAAAGAAAGAAAGAAGAAAGTCGGAAAGGAGGTGGGAAGCAACCACGGCGTTAATTGACGGATTTCTGGGGGTAAGATAAAGAGGAGAGGGGAGGAGAGGCAAGAGGGGGGGGCACCAGGGAGGGGAAGACAGGGGAGGGAAGGAGAGAGGAGGGAAAAAGGAGAGGGGAAAATGGGTGGGGAATGGGAAGTTATTGGGTGGATAGTGACATCTCTACACCCAATATGGTGACCAACTGTGACTTTGGCTTTTTTGTACTATCAAACTTGTGGTAGGTCAGTTGTGGTAGTGGTGGTAGTAGTGATGGTAGTGATGGTGGTAGTGGTGGTGACAGTTGTGATGGTGGTACTGGTGATGGTAGTAGTGGTGGTAGTAGTGGTGATACTAGTGGTGGTAATGGCGGTAGTAATGGTGGTACTAGTGGTAGTAATGGCGGTAGTAGTGGTGGTACTAGTGGTGGTAATGGTGGTTGTGGTGGTAGTAGTAGTGATAGTAGTGGTGGTAGTAGTGGTGATGACAGTGGTGATGGTGGTAGTAGCAGTGGTGGTAGTAAAGGTGGTGGTAGTGGTGGTAGTAGTAGTAGTGGTGGTAGTAATTGCGGTAGTAGTGGTGGCATAGATGAGCCACAGAGAATTTCAGAAACGCACTTTCTTACATCAGATTCCAGGGAGACTGAACAAAATATATATATAAAAGTTGATTGGGCTGGACGAGGAAGTGTTGGAGGCGAAAATCAATACACAGTTTCAAAGAAGGTATGATAGGGTCCAAGAGGCCAGGAACCAACAATGCAGTCGATTGTAACTTACGAGGCGGACGAGAGGAGACACACACACACATACAAAGAGAGAGAGAAAGAGAGAAAGAGAGAGAGAGAGAGAGAGAGAGAGAGAGGGTGATCAGGATAACCAAACAAGAGAGAAGCTGGCGAGAAAAAGTTTGACAGAGAAGAGGGGAAAAAGACAGATAGAAGAATGATTCCAAGATGAAGAGGAAAAAAAAGAGTAAAAGTGAATATTGCTTGCTTGCTCGCGCGCGCGCTCGCTCGCTCTCTCTCTCTCTCTCTCTCTCTCTCTTCTGTCTGTCTGTCTGTCTGTCTGTCTGTCTGTCTGTCTGTCTGTCTGTCTGTCTGTCTGTGACTTAAGCTGACCTGTAAAGCTGCCTGACAGAAGCGATTATGTAAAAGTCTCCAGTAGTCTTAAGCTTAGTGTTATGTGGGGGAAATTCTGGCTTTATTGCTTAGAGACAGTTTCCTGCTGGCTTTTTTGGCTTTGGGCTAGTGCAAGGGATCTATGCTGGCTTTTTGGCTTAGAAATAGTGTGTTTTCGATCTGGCTTTATGACTTATTGCTTCCAGGCTTAGAGCTAGTGATGGAAACCTAGCTCAGTGGGTTAGAACTAGGTACTAGTTGTGTTCCTATTTCTCTCTCGTGGATCATCTTCAACCTGCGGTACCCACCTAAGTTTTGAAACCCCCACTATGATTGGTCACCAACCTTGAAACCAACCACTCGATTATTCCACTTGGGCCTCTCCCAGTCTGGCCAGACCCAATCAGGGCCCTGGGATCCAGCCAGCCTTGAATCCGCAATCGTGATTGGTCGAGTGGCTGCAATGGCTGAGCGTAAGTGGGCTTCTTCCAAGACAAAGTTTGTGTGTGATAAAAGACTATCTTCCACTTTCTTTAGTATTGTTCCCATGGGAACCTGGGTTGCCTTTCTGCCCCACCCGCATCATTATTTCTGTTTATCGCTTTTAAGTCGACAATACACAAATAACCCGCACATAGGATAGAGAAACTTATAACGACTTGGACTATTTACAAGTCACACTGTCTTGTAAATGGTCCAAGACGGACCGAAACGTCGTCGTAATTCTCTCTTTCCTATGTGCGGTTATTTGTATACAGAGTTATCCATGGATGGAAAATGGTAATGTGTAGGTATATAGTTACTATTATAGTGACTATATACCTACCTGGGATCATCCTATTTTTGTATAGGTGAGAGATATGGTACTAGAGTGTTGCAGCGAGGAGGCTGGAGGCAATAGATATGTCATGTCTGAGATGAATGTGTGTGTGTGAATGTTATTGAGTACATAAGTTATGTACGGTCTAGAAGTCAGTGTTGGGTGTTATGTAGTCTTATGTAGCTTTGGGAAGGGGTGGTTTTGATAAGGACCTGCCTTGTATGGGCCAGTAGGCCTTTTGCAGTGTTCCTCCATTCTTATGAGAAGAATTGGTTGACCAAGGTAAACAAATCTAGCGTGGACTTCACTTAGATATATGACAAAGTTAGGTTAGATTCTCTCTAGTTTCTAGAGAGTTTATCTGTCAACATGGTCTAAAACTTTCACAGATTTTATTTGTAATAAATACAAGGTCCTAAATATAATTTCAGACTCCAGTCAGCAACATTATGAACACTGAACTTCATGTAACAGTTGTCTAAGATTTTAATCATTAAATGACTAAATTATCTGAATGAATTGTGTAGCCAAATCCTGACCAGATTTAATGGGATATTTACTTTTTATATACTCCCAGTTTTTATATACTCCCAGTTTCTCCTACATAAAATATTTCAAATTTTGTGTAAGGGATCTCTTACACACATCAGCAAGAGTTTAGATGCTATTTTACATCTAAACTCTTACACACACCACTGATGTAAAGTGTTTGAGCAAGAAGGAATTTCAAGAAAGTTTACATAAGGTAGTAAAAACGCATTTTTGACTGTGGTTCATTGTCCTCTGGACGGTAAAATATTTATATATATAATACAATACGACAAGATGAAGAATTAGACGCATGTGCAACATCTGGATATCTTTAGTATAGACGTTTCGTTTCTCGAAACGTCTGCGATAAAGATACCCAGATGTTGCAAATGTGTCTAATCCTTCAAAATATTTATAAATGTAAGGTTCGAGGCACATTAGGTCTAGGTCGGGTTTATATATTATTTCATCGTGTATCAACTCTGGACTACAAATACACAAAGCTCTCAAAACATGTGATGGAAAATAACAAAGCAAACATACGTTGCACAACGAGTTTTTATAAGAACATAAGAAAGAAGGAACACTGTAGAGAATGTGTTGTTTGACTTATCAAGTCAAACAAAACATTGTTCCAATAAGTTTTTTTCTGTAACGTCTATTTCTTCACTGTCAGCAGAATGCTACAATGTTTGAATCCTATAATATTAAACATGGGAGCAAAGTTTGATAGATTGTCTATTTCTTTTTAATTTCAGTTCAAGGTCCTCGCTTGTAATTTAAACCTCTATGAATGGGACCGAGTAATTTTTGTTCAAATGCCAAAACAAATTCTATGGTTGTAGCTAAACGATTTAATTAGGAAAATGACTATTTCAAATTATGTTGTTGGACTGTAAGCTTAAGACAACAATACATCTCTCGCAAACTCCCTTTGGGTAAAGAATCCAAACCTGCAGTGTAATGTCAACACAAATTAATACGAGCTGGTGAAAAGGGACTTCCCATTGCCACACCAAGCTTCTGTACATAGAACTCGTCAATAAGAAGCGGCGTTTAATGAATACGTTAATGGTAGACACAGTTAATGGTAAGTAATAAGGGGGAAAAATTTTTAGATGTAAAAATCATCAACAGAGACGTCAATGATAATGCGATATCAAAGATAATCATATTGAATCAATTATATTTTTTTCAAAAATATGAAAAATTCATGAAAATCTAAATTATTTCAAATTTCGTCTTGTCAGAGCAGTTTGAGGCATTTCAGAACACACTTCAAGTTTTTAGAAATACGTAGATTATCAAACTTTTAATCAAAAAGGATGATAATTTACGATTTTTCGGTTGTGTTATTTAATGCCAGGTGGTACCTGAGAATAAATGCACCAGCTTCCACCCTTAGTGGCAGGTGGTTCCTGGGGATATACTAGTTGCACCGTGAAAAGTGGTACTTGCAAGTACACCAGCTGCCTAGTAAGTGACAGGTGGTTCCTGAGTTCACACCGGCTGCATCATGACAGGTGGTTCCTGAGGATACCCCGGCTTGCCCATGACAGGTGGTGCCTGAAGGTACAACAGCTGACCTGTAAGTGACAGGTGGTTCTTGAGGGTACACCAGCTGCACCGCGCAACACGCATCGTCTCCTCTGACCATCTGTGTCCCTAGGCGCCATCCTTAATTGGCTCCCCTTACCTTAGTTGATGGCCCCCTGTGTGTGTGTACTCACCTATATATACTCACCTATATGTGGTTGCTGGGATCAATTCACAGCTCCTGGCCTAGCCCCTTCGCTGGCAGCTACTAGGTCAACTCTCTCCCGGCTTCAAGAGTTGTGTGTGTGTACTCACCTAATTATACTCACCTAATTGTGGTTGCAGGGGTCGAGTCATAGCTCCTGGCCCCGCCTCTTCACTGGTCTCTACTGGGTCACTCTTCCTGCTCCCATGAGCTTTATCATACCTCTTCTTAAACCTATGTATGGATCCTGCCTCCACTACATCACTTCCCAGACTATTCCACTTCCTGACAACTCTGACTGAAGAAATACTTCCTAACATCCCTGCGATTCATCTGAGTGCACGCGCGCGCACACACACACACACATACACGAATGCAAACATCCATTAAGCATGCAATCACTCGCACCTTCACCAAACCCCACCACAACAATAACACCTCATCCTACCTTCACCACACCCCAACACATCAGCCCAGCTTCTTACACTATCTTATTTTCCCAGAATAATTCATCATTTTATGAGATGAGAGGAAATCCCTTAACACCACCTCAGTCCTTGAAGAATAATAGACCTTTCCTTCCACACTCCACACACCTACACTCCACATCCACACCTTACTCTCTCTCCAGAGCATACTAGCAGTGCCCTTCCACACACCTCCACTCCATATCCTCACCTCACACACTCCCAAGCATACTATCAGTGGAGCAGCTAACACCCAAAAATACCCGGGTTCGATTCCCGGGCTGGTAGTAATTTATGAACACATCTCCTGACCCCTGGTGTTCCTCGACACAGTTACAAGACACTGAGCGAAACGTCGTCCAGATAAATGATTGTTCTGAAACTCGTGTGTGTTTATACTTGCTGCAACTCATCACCAAATAGAAAATACATACGTGGATAATAATAATAATAATAATAAATAATAATATTTATTTCTACAAGTACATGTACAAGGTATACAGGCCTAGCTGACGTCAATGACATACTGCTATATTGAAAGCCCCTTGTTATGCAGATCATTTCGGGCAAATTAGGTTAATTTTGTCCCCAGGATGCGACCCACACCAGTCGGCTAACACCCAGGTATCTACTTACTGCTAGGTGAACAGGGACAGAAGGTGTCTTAAGGGAACTCGCCTTAATGTTTCCACCCGTACCGAGGATCGAACCACGGACCTCGGTGTGTGAGCTGAGTGCACTACCAACCGAGCTACAGGATGGTAGTCAAGTGCCGTAGGTCACATACCAGGGAAGAACCCCAGTGAAAAATATATAGCAATACGCTTGGCTCTGTTGGACTTACCTGGCTTTGAAACCTTCAAATTGCATTTATTTTTTTATATTCACAATTTCACACACACACACACACACACCTCGCTCACACACACACACCTCGCTCACACACACACACCTCGCTCACACACACACACACGCACACCTCGGTCTCACACACACACCCCACACACACACACCTCGCTCACCAACTCACCATAAAACAGCATGACTACATTTGTGTTTTCTCTCGTTTTTTTTTTAAGCAACTCGGACTGGATAAATTTCCCTCGAGCTCTGAAGAATGAGATTAAGTTTCAATGTTACATATTAACACATTACTTAGATATATTGTGTCTGTGGTAGAGCATGAGTAGACAGCTCCACTGAATCGTTATAAAATAATAATAATAATATTATTATTATTAACATAACCAGACTCACCACCACACCTCAACTCCACGAAATCATCCATCCCCATCCATGAACACCCTACCATCAATTTTCCTATTCACAAGAGGAATATTGAATATTATCTTACCCTCTCATCGCCAAATGGAGTTTAGAGTTTTACGTAACTCAGACTTTGACGAGTGAGAATATATTCACTTTTTGTTATGCTTCTAGGATCTGCTGTCAAGGCTAGAGAATTAACCTTTACTTTGCCTCTCTCTCTCTCTCTCTCTCTCAGATTCTCTTGGGAGCCAAACAAATACAAAAAATAAAGATTTTTCGAGATAAAGATAGAAAGTGAGAGAGAGAGAGAGAGAGAGGAGAGAGAGAGAGAGAGAGTGAGTGAGAGAGTGAGTGAGAGAGAGAGTGATCGTCTTTGAGATCCTTGAGATCTGGTGCATTCTCATAAATTTAATAATAATGATAATAAAAATTAAAATAAAAATAATATTAAAAAATAATAATAATGTCAGCCCATAGGACAATCTTAACACGAGTTTTTAATATTTCCATAACTCGGGGAATGAGTTATGGAAGTATTAAAAACTTATGTCAAGATCATCCTCTAGTCTGTTATTATTATTATTATTAGTGCATAGATAAAAAGAATGACTGGAAGAGAAATAGAAAGAAAAACAAGGAAATTATAAACTAATGAGAGAGAGAGACTGACAGTAGATAAAAAACAAACTAGTGATGCTCCAGTCAACCCCCAGTAGTTAGTGTACAAGGCTGAGCCTAGAACTGGAGCTCAACCCACCTGAAAATCATTATGGGAAAAAAGATACACAGCCAGATACACAGAAAAGATACACAGCCAGGCAGCCACACAGACAGACCAGCAGAGAGACAGGTGGAAGGGCTGACGGCAAACATATAATTTCGTTGTAGCAACATTTGTCTGAATATAGCAATCAACACCATTGAAATCAACACGAGTATTATATCAACGTGTGTGTGTGTGTGTGTGTGTGTGTGTGTGTGTGTGTGTGTGTGTGTGTGTGTGTGTGTGTGTGTTCGTTCTCACCTATTTGTACTCACCCCTTTGTGGTGTCAGATGTCGTATCACAGCTCCTGGCCCCGCCTCTTCGCTGGTCGTTATTAGGTCTACTCTCTCCCCACTCCATAAGCTTTATCGTACTTCTTCTTAAAGCTAAGTATAGTATAGAGCCTACCTCCACTACATCACTCTCCAGACTGTTCCACTTCCTGACAACTCTATGACTGAAGGAATACTTCCTAACATCCCTGTGACTCTTGTGTGTGTGTGTGTGTGTGTGTGTGTGTGTGTGTGTGTAATTATCTATGAGAATCAATAATTTTCTTTAGATTCTTAATAACTCTAGTACTTCCTCTTTTAAATCAATTCATACGTCAATCACAACAATTTGCGAAAAAAATATTAGAATATCCCGTCAGCTTCACTTTTTTCTTTCTCAATTTACAGTAAAAACATCAAATGATATGTTTACTTTAAAAAGGGATAGACCGAGGTGCCAGCAGAAGGTCTCGGTCTTTTGACCAAAAAGGTGGAGTAGCGAGTCATGTGATTTACACCTGCGTCAGGAAGCAGTTCTTTTGTTTTCTGACGATTTTTGCTGCACGACCAGTGTCTCTTGTTATCCCGGTTACAGGCGCTAAGAAATCTCCTCTATCTACTCTTTCATGTCCTTTTATAGCCTTATATGTGGCTATCATGTCTCCTCTTTTCCTGCTATCATCCATCCTGGGTATCTTTCCTGCCATCAACCATCCTGGGTATCTTTCCTGCCATCAACCATCCTGGGTATCTTTCCTGCCATCAACCATCCTGGGTATCTTTCCTGCCATCAACCATCCTGGGTATCTTTCCTGCCATCAACCATCCTGGGTATCTTTCCTGCCATCAACCATCCTGGGTATCTTTCCTGCCATCAACCATCCTGGGTATCTTTCCTGCCATCAACCATCCTGGGTATCTTTCCTGCCATCAACCATCCTGGGTATCTTTCCTGCCATCAACCATCCTGGGTATCTTTCCTGCCATCAACCATCCTGGGTATCATTCCTGCCATCATCCATCCTGGGCATCATTCCTGCCATCATCCATCCTGGGCATCATTCCTGCCATCATCCATCCTGGGCATCATTCCTGCCATCATCCATCCTGGGCATCATTCCTGCCATCATCCATCCTGGGCATCATTCCTGCCATCATCCATCCTGGGCATCATTCCTGCCATCATCCATCCTGGGCATCATTCCTGCCATCATCCATCCTGGGTATCTTTCCTGCCATCATCCATCCTGGGTATCTTTCCTGCCATCAACCATCCTGGGTATCTTTCCTGCCATCAACCATCCTGGGTATCTTTCCTGCCATCATCCATCCTGGGTATCATTCCTGCCATCATCCATCCTGGGCATCATTCCTGCCATCATCCATCCTGGGCATCATTCATGCCATCATCCATCCTGGGTATCATTCTGCCATCATCCATCCTGGGTATCTCTCCTGCCATCAACCATCCTGGGTATCTCTCCTGCCATCAACCATCCTGGGTATTCTGCCATCAACCATCCTGGGTATCTCTCCTGCCATCAACCATCCTGGGTATCTCTCCTGCCATCAACCATCCTGGGTATCTCTCCTGCCATCAACCATCCTGGGTATCTCTCCTGCCATCAACCATCCTGGGTATCTCTCCTGCCATCAACCATCCTGGGTATCTCTCCTGCCATCAACCATCCTGGGTATCTCTCCTGCCATCAACCATCCTGGGTATCTCTCCTGCCATCAACCATCCTGGGTATCTCTCCTGCCATCAACCATCCTGGGTATCTCTCCTGCCATCAACCATCCTGGGTATCTCTCCTGCCATCAACCATCCTGGGTATCTCTCCTGCCATCAACCATCCTGGGTATCTCTCCTGCCATCAACCATCCTGGGTATCTCTCCTGCCATCAACCATCCTGGGTATCTCTCCTGCCATCAACCATCCTGGGTATCTCTCCTGCCATCAACCATCCTGGGTATCTCTCCTGCCATCAACCATCCTGGGTATCTCTCCTGCCATCAACCATCCTGGGTATCTCTCCTGCCATCAACCATCCTGGGTATCTCTCCTGCCATCAACCATCCTGGGTATCTCTCCTGCCATCAACCATCCTGGGTATCTCTCCTGCCATCAACCATCCTGGGTATCTCTCCTGCCATCAACCATCCTGGGTATCTCTCCTGCCATCAACCATCCTGGGTATCTCTCCTGCCATCAACCATCCTGGGTATCTCTCCTGCCATCAACCATCCTGGGTATCTCTCCTGCCATCAACCATCCTGGGTATCTCTCCTGCCATCAACCATCCTGGGTATCTCTCCTGCCATCAACCATCCTGGGTATCTCTCCTGCCATCAACCATCCTGGGTATCTCTCCTGCCATCAACCATCCTGGGTATTCTCCTGCCATCAACCATCCTGGGTATCTCTCCTGCCATCAACCATCCTGGGTATCTCTCCTGCCATCAACCATCCTGGGTATCTCTCCTGCCATCAACCATCCTGGGTATCTCTCCTGCCATCAACCATCCTGGGTATCTCTCCTGCCATCAACCATCCTGGGTATCTCTCCTGCCATCAACCATCCTGGGTATCTTTCCTGCCATCAACCATCCTGGGTATCTTTCCTGCCATCAACCATCCTGGGTATCTTTCCTGCCATCGACCATCCTGGGTATCTTTCCTGCCATCAACCATCCTGGGTATCTTTCCTGCCATCAACCATCCTGGGTATCTTTCCTGCCATCAACCATCCTGGGTATCTTTCCTGCCATCAACCATCCTGGGTATCTTTCCTGCCATCAACCATCCTGGGTATCTTTCCTGCCATCAACCATCCTGGGTATCTTTCCTGCCATCAACCATCCTGGGTATCTTTCCTGTCATCAACCATCCTGGGTATCTTTCCTGTCATCAACCATCCTGGGTATCTTTCCTGCCATCAACCATCCTGGGTATCTTTCCTGTCATCAACCATCCTGGGTATCTTTCCTGTCATCAACCATCCTGGGTATCTGTTTTCATAATTAATTTTTACTTTTGGTAGCCATTTAATGGCTCTCTACATATTCCTAATATATAAGCAGCCTTTTTTAAAAGAATTTCTTCATACATACATTTAAAAGCAATTTTAAAATTCCCCAGTGTAGCAAACGAGCTTCTCACAATTTCATTTATATGATCTTCCGGTGAAAACTTTATCATTAATAATTTCTGGATTGCTCTCTCTTTCTCGCTCTGATATTTTCAGTATTTTGTCACACTGTAATCATGTGGATTAATTTCGCTTTCTCCTGTTTCAGTTCTATGGCATCTTTTTTTTTTAACAAACTGGTCGTATCCCACCAAGGCAAGATGACCTAAAAAGAAAAACGAAAGTTTCTTTTTTTTTTTTTTACATTGGAAAGATTTTTTTCTCTTTTTACATTTAAAAGTTTCTTTTTTTTTTTACATTTAATTTTTTTTACATAAAAAAAAAGTTTTTCTTTTTAAATGTAGCTAGAGGTTACTAGCCCCATGTTCCCGGCATACTAGTCGCCTCTTACGACACGCATGGCTTACGGAGGAAGAATTCTGTTCCACTTCCCCATGGAGAAATATGCCATTTATCTCCATTAAATTCCATTACCCATCAATCACTTCTTTCGTGTTGTTTATCTAAGCAATTCTCTAGAGATATACAGTAACTTTTATTATTTTACCTAAGATTTTTGCATCCACAAGCGTAAAAGACTAATTCCATTTAGTACATAATTTATATCAATCAAAAATATTGAGAAAAGTCCGGATTTTTGTGGCACCCCACTCGAGACGTCTTCCCATAAGGACATTTTCTTCTTATAAATTCTCTCATCCACTGTAATAATTTTCTCTCCATTCCTCCCATATTTTTCACTTTCCACATTACCCTTTAATCAAGAACCCTATCCAAAGCGTTATGAAACTCTAGATGAATATAATTTGCTCATCTATTTCTTTTTGAACAATTTCCGTGATTCTCTCACGATAACTCATTTAATATACATGGATTTGCAGACCTAAAACCCAATTGTTTACTAGACCAAGTAATTGAATCAGTCCCCCAACTCCTCCCTGACAAGTCATAGTGCCGCAGCATACCTCATGGTCACCAGACAACCTAGAGTGGTATACCATCACGATGTGGCTCTAGTTACCATGTATATTCATACATACTCGACACACTACACTTACATGATACACGACTTGTATTTTTACACTTAGACTTAGAGGATATACAATGACACTTACCCTTATATATGCACTTCTGTTAATTCCATTTATATCTCATTAATCTGTATCATTTAAGTGATTCATCTCTATCATTTTTTTATTATTTGCACAGTTTAATAAAAAGGATTTCATTACCTTCCTTATAGGCTTCAACACCTTCCTTATGAATTCTAGTTTCAGTTAATGCTAGAATGTTGGGGTGCCCTAAATCTGTGTATATATTTACTTCGTTTTGTCTTGCCACCTATAGTCAGGAAAAAGAAAAACTTATTATTTGCTGTTAATTGGCTTGGATCTCTCTCTCTTTCCCTTCCTCATCCTCCTCCTCCCTTCACCATCATACGTCTAGTCCTTCCTTCCTCTCTTCCTTCCTCTCTTCCTTCTTCTCTTGCATCAGATAAATGCCAACTTTCTGCCCACGGGAAAGAAACTATTTCCTACACACCCATTAATTTCCTACACATACCCATTTTCTCTTTAAATTGCAAATTTCCCCAAATCAAATTGGGGAAGGGAGAAAATAGGCAGCAGATGGAAATTGCTGAGATTATTTGATAAACCACGAGTTTTTTTTTTTGGGTGTTTTTTTCACTGGGCTTAAATTTTGCGATTCGTTCTTCACCGCGCTCAGAGGATTATATTTCGCTGCTCCCTATTTTGAAAAACAAAGATTTAATTGAATGTCTGGAGTGTAGGGGTACCAATTTCGGATCAACCATGCACTGTCAACAACTCACCCATCACCCACACACTCCGCCCATACACCACACACACACACACACACACACACACACACACACACGAGGTATGTTGGTTGGTTGGTTGGTAGGCAGCTAGGTTGGTTAGTTGGTTGGCGGGGCCAGGAGCTGTGACTCGACCGCTGCAACCACAACTAGGTGAGTAAACACACCAAGCATCAGACAGATGCCAGACACCACCATTCATCATATACTCCACCACATACCACAAGACACCACCACACATCACGCACCACCACACATCACGCACCACCACACATCACGCACCACCACACATCACGCACCACCACACATCACACACCACCACACATCACACACCACCACACATCACACACATCACACACCACACACCACCACACACATCACACACCACCACACATCACACACCACCACACATCACACACCACCACACATCACACACCACCACACTCAACATATTGACACAATACTCTCATCCTGCTGAAACACAGAAGGAAAACAAACACCTCGGCTTTATTGGCATTTACTCGACCTCATTCAAACACCTTCCGTTATGCAGAAAAAAGGCGAAGGAGGACGAAGTGAGAGGGAAGAGAAAGGAATTAATAAAGCCAAGAAACATCACTGAACACAGAAATATATTTAAGAACGATATAATGGTATAACATCCCTTCCTAAACAGCCGGCCCGGTGGTGTCCTCGTCAGGAGAAAATACGATAAAAAATTCTCCTAACGCTGTTCTAAAGACAATCTTGTTGACCCCCGTCAGTGAAGACTAATTAACAGAGGCCTTCTACTTGTGCAGGTGTATATGGCTACAGATTAAGCATCTCCCCAAGGATATAGTCATAATGTATCGATATGATAGCAAGATATCTGACTAGACGTAATCAAGGTTGGTTATCCTAAGGCATGGTAAGGAACACCAATATAATTAACGTTATGATTATTATTATATTGATATGATAGAAGGATTTCTCAGTACAAGATGCAATCGAGGCCGATTATTCTGCGGCATGTTAAGGTATACCTGGAGGGGGTTTCAGGGGTCAACGCCCCCGCGGCCCGGTCTGAGACCAGGCTTTGTGGTATAAGGAGCACCAGGATAACTATTATTATTATTAAATATTATTATTATATGTTATTAGATATTATAATTGTTGCTGTTTTTTGTTGCTATTACCATTAGGAAGAAGTGCTAAGCCCGTAAGGGTGATGCTCTGCCTTGGGAGGTAATTCTGTTTCACTCACGATAGGAGAAGGGACGACTCCGACCCCTTGGATGAAGACACTTCATAAGCGTCAAGGCACTCACCTTGAGGGAAGTGCGTGCAAGGAGGGCTTAATGAGCTTGATAGAAAAAAAAGAGTCAGTTAGATAATTGCTGTTAGAAGGTAGGTAGGTAGGTTGGTAAGTAGGTAGGTTGGTAAGTAGGTTGGTAGGTTGCAAGGTAGGTAGATAGGTATGTTGCAAGGATGGTAAGTAGGTAGGTATTTAGGTTGGTAGGTAGGAAGGTAGGTTGGTAAGCAGGAGGTAGGCAGGCAGGAGGCTTGGCAAGCAGGCAGGAAGTAGGCAGGCTTGGCAAGCAGGCAGGCAGGTTGGTTGGAAGCAGGCAGGTTTGGAAGCAGGCAGGCAGGTTGGTGGTAAGCAGGCAGGCTGGTAAGAGGCAGGCAGGTTGGCAAGCAGGCAGGCAGGCTTTGGCTGGCAAGCAGGTAGGCTGGAAGCAGGCAGGCAGGCTGGCAAGCAGGCAGGCAGGTCTGGTTGGTAAGCAGGCAGGTTGGCAAGCAGGCAGGCAGGCTTGGTAAGCAGGTTGGCAAGTAGGTAGGTAGGTTGGTAGGTAGGTTGGTAAGTAGGTAGGTTGGTAAGTAGTTAGGTAGGTTGGTAAGTAGGTAGGTAGGTTGGTAAGTAGGTAGGTAGGTTGCAAGGAAGGAAGGTAGGTAGGTTGCAAGGAAGGAAGGTAGGTAGGTAGGTTGCAAGGAAGGAAGGTAGATAGGTAGGCTGCAAGGAAGGTATGTTGCAAGGAAGGTAGGTAGGTAGGTAGGTTGCAAGGATGGTAAGTAGGTAGGTATTTAGGTTGGTAGGTAGATAGGGTGAGAGAGGGGAAGGGAGGAGTGAAGAAAGGGAGAGGGGAGATAAAGTAGGGAGTGAAAGAGAGGGTTGGAAGGGAGTGAGGAAGAAAAAATCATAAGAGGAAAAAAACACGCATTCGTAAACAGAGATAAAAACAGGCAAGAAAAACACTGTGTGTGTGTATGTGTGAGAGAGAGACCGAGGTCTCTCTATATCTCTCTCTCTCTTTCACACACACACACACGAGACTAGAAATAAGTAATGCCGATCAAAAGACTAAACTAAGAGCCAAGTCACGACCCCCGCCAACACAAATCGGTGTGCACACTCACTCACCAAGAACAGAAAATAAGATAAAAAAAATTCAGAGAAAACATGGGAAGAGGCCGTGACGCCAGCATTATTAAGGGTCTTACCATCATATATAATACTTAGTTAACCACAGCGGTGTCGACCCTTACCTCTACCCCCCTCCATCAGTTCTTAATGGACCTACACTAGGCAGACTTTACGCTCTTGAGACTCAGAGATAGCGAGAGAGAGAGAGAGAGAGAGAGAGAGAGAGAGAGAGAGAGAGAGAGAGAGAGAGAAACCACGTTGTAAATCTTACAAACAATGAGGCCAGGAAGCTTACACCACTTCGACATATATCACATCTGCTCGACAGTAGAGGTTACAAGATTCTGTAGGAAACAAGTACGCTCGACTCAGATGAGTCAAAGGGATGTTAGGAAGCATTTCTTCAGCCACAGAGTAGTCAGGAAGTGGAATAGTCTAGAGAAAGATATAGTGGAGGCATGAACCATACATAGTTTTAAGACAAGGTATGATAAAGCTCATGGAGAAGGGAGAGCAGAGACCCAGTAGCGGACAGCGAAGAGGCGGGGCCAGGAGCTGAGTCTCGACCCCTGCAATCACAATTAGGTGAGTACAATTAGGTGAGTACCTTGAGTATGCTCCGCTTTCTTGGACTGCCTGCCCTCCGTCTCATCTGTGACTTCTTGACAGAAAAGAGAAAGACGCCTCATCTCTCGCCTGGATCCAGCCTGTATAGATCTGTCATTTCAGCAGAGCCTTCAACACCGGAGGGATGTGGGTAGCCTTTCTGTTATGTACAAGGCCAACATTGTCAAAGTACCACACTTGGCTCCACTCCGAGGACAGCGAGAAGTGAGCTTCTACACCACAAGACGGGCAGCAAGCAGCAACTACACTCTGACTATGCCCTTCTCCAGGACATCACTACATCCGAGAACATTTATTCTGGAACACGTTCGTACATCATACTGATATCAACGAAATAAAGTCAGTTGATCAAATGAAATTGCTGACCCACTGATGGCTCCAACTTCATCCTTTTTCATATTTGTATTTTAAATGACCTGGAGTAGGTAAAAGCTCTTAGCTTGTAAATGAAGTTAGGAACTTTAACCTAACCTTGTAAAACTGTGTATAGAGAGAATCGCAAAACTAGATGCTCATAAAGGTACACAAATGCCAACATAAACACAACAATCATAATTTCAACAATCCTTCACGAATAATTTCCCGGAGGTGTTACTTTAACAATCGCGGTGATAATAATGTAAAGGCCCTGGTGGCTCCCTGCTGGCAGTAATTACTAGAGTTTAATTGATATACTCACAGCAGAGACGGCAAAAAAATAGCATGACCTCCATGTTTGTTACAGTCTTCACAAGAGGAAACCAATGAAACCTGAGTGTTTGTATGCGTTAATTAATATGTTTATGTAAATATATATACATACATGTGAGCTTTAGTTGATATATAATGTCGTACCGAATAGGTAAAACTGGTCAATTAGCAAGAACTCATTTCAAATTAATTCCTTTCTAAAATTTTCTCTTATACTTTTATATATTTTTTTCATTTATGTTAATGTAAAAATTAATAATTTTGTACCAAAAGAACCTTAGAAAACTTACCTAACCTTATTATAACAAGCGCAATTTAATTTACCCAAATCCAACTATGTAAATATATTTTAGATAAGTTTACAATTTAATAATAAACACAATGAAATATATTTTTTTTCGTTAATGTCAGAATGATTTTTGCGAAGTTAATGCATACACAAATTTTCGCTTGCCTTATTCGGCAAGAAGAGCGTTGCTATATAAGCCAAAATCGCATTGATGGAGGCTTTGTCATTTGGTAGCATTGAAAATGGCTTGGGCAAATATTTTTATTAGTGGGTTTGGGTTTGAGAAGGACGTGCCTAGTATGGGCCAGCAGTCCTGCTGCAGTGCTCCTCCATTCTTATGTTCTTAAGAGGATAAAGGAGATAAAAAGTGGACAATGGCTACATTTTGCCATACTATGTTTTGGTGGATGAAGGGAAATAGGAAGACTTTGCTTTAATTCCTGGAATCAAGAGCCCCGCACCAGCATCAAGGCACCTCCCCTAAAAGAGTCGAGAAACTCCAGACTTGCTGCCATGATCTAATTAAGACTTTGATGCTAGTAAACCCATTTTGAATACTGATGTCTGCATGGCTCCTCGAGAAGTTGGAAGTTCAAGCTTGAAGACTTTATAACCTGTCCGTGTGTCTGTCCGTGTGTCTGTCCGTGTGTCTGTCCGTGTGTCTGTCCGTGTGTCTGTCCGTGTGTCTGTCCGTGTGTCTGTCCGTGTGTCTGTCCGTGTGTCTGTCCGTGTGTCTGTCCGTGTGTCTGTGTATGCGTTTGTCCGTACTCGCCTAATTGTGGTTGCAGGGGTCGAGACTCAGCTCCTGGCTCCGAAAGTGTGTGTGTGTATGTATGTCTGTCTGTCTTTGATTAACATAGTTCCCTCTTGCTCTAACTCCGTCAAATGTTGAAAAAAAAAGACACATGTTGCAGAACAATCTCTTACCGGGCAACGTTTCGCTCAGTCAAGTCATGCCTTGGGTAAATACACCAAGAAGTGTACATAACTACGCATATACACCGTGTCCTGACACGGGTGAGAATAAATGACCTTTCCTGGGAGAAAATATACAAAATGTTCATTTTTTGTGTCCATAATACCTTTGTGCCTTCAAAACTTCGCAAATATATATATATATATATATATATATATATATATATATATATATATATATATATATATATATATTCCTTTGCCTTCCTCTAGTAAGTTTATTCAAATATACACAAATACAGTATACAATCATACATAGCAGCATATGAGTAGAGAACCTAGGATAACCCAAAAAAGTCAGAGTGACTTATTTCCATTGGGGTGTTTTTAATACCTTAATATTATACACTGTAGGAGATGTATGTTATTATACTAGAAAGGAGATATACTAGGAATAAGGTAAAAAGAGTTATTTATATTTACATGTATGTTAGCTAAAGAAATACAAAATAATTCTCCTCCCTTTCTGTCGCTACATTCATTAGGTACCTTTTGGCTCTCTTCTTGAACTGGCTCATGCTATGACTGGCTTTGACATGTGCAGGCAGTCTGTTCCATTCCTTTATTGTTGTACAATAAAAGGTTTGAAGCCTGGCCACTGACTGTGGCTACTACAAAGTTGTGCTCTCTCCCCCTAGTACTATGACTGTTCCCAGCCTAGGATATAAATCTCACAAGCAGGGGAAGTACCTCCACTTATGAGGCCAAAATGAGAGTGAGGCCTGGTCTAGGACCGGGTCGCGGGGGTGTTGACCCCTCTGACTCCAGGCTACACACAAGATAACCGCGCTGTTAAATTTTTTATCCTGAAGATTTAACACGAGTAAAAAGTTCAGATTTATCTTGAAGGGACTGATTACCTTATCTTCCAGTGTCTCCACTAAGTAAGCTTACTTAGGTACACAAATTTAGGTGATTACAACTATCATGCATACTAACATGTGTAGACTAACTAGGATAACCCAAAAAAAAGTCAAAGTGATATATTTCCATTGAAGTTTGACATTTCCACTGGGGAAGGGGGCTCCTTGTATGTCCCTTGGGGGTCCCTGACGCTTACATTGGGGTCCCTAGTACAATATTATCACTGTATTGAATTAAAAAGCTGCTGGTTAACGAGATATCTTCGTAATAAAGACACCCAGGTATTGAACGTATGTCTTTTTCATTGTCTTGTAGGGTGTCCCGTAGCTCATCGCTAGCGTACTCAGCTCACACACTGATGTCCGGGGTTCGAATCTCCCCCGGTACGGCTGGAAAACATTAGGGACGTGTTTTCATAAGACACCTGATGTCCCTGTCCCTGTTCACCAATCAGTTTAAAATGGTACCTGCCAGAAATGGTCAGCATAACAAGGAGCTTTCTATATAGTAGTATGTCATTGATGTCAGCTAAGCCTGTATACCTTCTACATGTGTACTTGTAGTAAATATATATTATTATTATTGAATACTAATAAAATACTACTACTAATAAAAATAATACTTTTATTTTAGTTTCCGGTGAATAAATGTTGGCACGGTGAGGAGGTATTAAAGAAAACGAAACAATGATATATCATTTGAAGGGTAACTCCTTTAGAGTAAAAGAATGTAAAGCACTGTACGTATTTGTCTTGTTAACCCAGGGTAACTCAAGAATACCACTCACTGTGGCTTATTTCTACTGGTGTCTAGATATCAAGATGCGACCCACAACAGTCTGCTAACACACTGTTGCCTACTAACTGCGGTGTGAAGAAGAGCAACAGAAGTGTGGGGTCGCATCCTGAGGACAAAATTAACCCAAGTTGCCCAGAATGCTCTTCATTCTGGGCAGTATGTCATTGATGTCAGCTATGTATATACAAGTTGTTTCGGCAGTATGTCATTGATGTCAGCTATGTATATACAAGTTGTTTCATGTAGAAATAAAGATTATATTATTATTATTATTATTAAGAAACGAAAGGGCTTCCTTCCACTTTCTTTTAGCAATTTTAGAAGGCGTCTGTGGTTAAGCATTTATTCTAGAATGAGGCTGATTCACCGCTGGTAAAGCTCTCCGCCTCCTACCTTCTTTGATTTTATATTTATAATAAACAGCAGTTTAGTTACTATACCAAAGGCAGAGTTATACACTGCTGAGAAACCGGTAGAAAATTGTTATATGATAAAGGAAGGAAAGCAGAAAGTAGTAGTAGCAGCAGCAGTAGTAACAGCAGTAGTAACAGCAGTAGTAATAGCAGCAGTTGTAGTAGTTCATTAGTAATTCTGCAGGAACCCCCAAAGTAAATAAATCTATGTGATCCAGTTCATCGTAAAACTATATAGTATGCCATGTACACAAAACCTAGAAAGACTTACATATATACCTTTAGAAGCACTGGAGAACACAGGCATCGGGAAAGACTTGCTCATAGTTTATTACAGAGAATAATTGGAATTCGGCTCTCCACAAAAAGACTCCCATTAGAGGCTAGATGTATAGATATGTCTACTAACACCTGCTGCCCCTGTTCACTAATAATAATAATAATAATCTTTATTCTATAAGTACAAGATACAACTTATACAGACGTAGTTGCCATAAATGACATCCTATAAAGAAAGCCCCTGGTTAAGCAGAGCATTTCGGGCAGCTAAAGTTAATTATGTACCCCAGGATGCGACCCCCCACCCAGGTACCTACTTGCTGCTAGGTAAATAGGAACAGCAGGTGTCTTAAGGAAGCACCCCCAATGTTTCCAACTGCGTGTTAATCGACTGTTGTGGGTGGCATCCTGAGGAAGAGGACCAAATGACTTCAGAGGAAATTGGCCACACTGTCTTTCTTTGTTTATTCGTAGCCGCCGCCGCTTCTTCTTCCTCCTCCTCCTCCTCCTCCTCCTCTTCGAGAAACAGTGATAACATGAGTGAGAAATGACTGAAATGATGGTGTTATGCGCCCAATTATAATGAATAAACGTATGTAACACATGGGTACATTTATTTACTGGTCAATAGAGATACCCTAACGCCGAATATGTGTCTCATTCACCACCTTGTGGCTACATATCATTATTACATTGTCCAAATATAATCTGGGTTATACAATGAAAGTTTCGGAAAGGAGGAGTGTTATGAGAGGGATATAATGTAGCAGAGGGATGGTAAAGAATGGAAGAAGCTGACAGAGAATCCTTTCAATGCAACGTTTCACCCTGGGTGAAGCCTATCTCCTAGCCTGACCTGAAGGTGCCAGGTTGCCGTATAAAGTGGTGTATTTGCTCCTTGTGCACTTGATAAAGCCCGGCCTTGGGCGAAACGTTGCTTCATCAAAAGATTTATCTGCAAGCAGGAGGTTAGCATGAATCAAGAATAGCCGAGACGTCAGGTATACTGGTGATATGTACCCGTGTCACGGGGCAGTACTCCTGAGTCGAACATTTGGCTTTCTGCCGTCCCCACCTCGGTCAGGATGCGACCCACAACAGACCGTAATGGAAATAAGTCATTTCCTAAATTAAATCTACCCTTCTGGTCAGATCAGCGAAGTTAAGCAACGCTGGGTTTGGTTAGTACTTGGATGGATGACCGCCTGGGAACACCAAATGCTGTTGGCATAAATCTTTACGGTGCCCCGTGGCCTGGTGGCTGAAGCTCTCTCTTTACACGGCGAGGGGTTCAGGTTCGATTCCCAGCGAGGGTAGAAACATTGAGCGGTTGTCTATGTTCCCCATCAGTAAAATGAGTACCTGGGTGTTAGTCGACTGGTGTGGGTCGCATCCTGGGACAAAAGTGACCTAATTTGCCCTAAATGCTCTGCATAACAAGTGGCCTTCGTGGATGTCAGCTAGGCCTGTATACCTTGTACATGTACTTTTAGAAAGATATTATATTATTATTATATATTATATATATTAAATACCGAAACCTCAGAGAACAATTCTATGTCCGAGTAAGAGAAAGTGTGTTCCATCAGGCCTCTAATACGCCTCTGACGTAAACAAGGACTTACCCACCCAAGGGACTGTTTCTTGTTAAGTGAAGAGGGGATAGTAGGTGTAAGGAGACTAAAATCCCAGGTAACTAGGTCCTGCTAGGTGAATAAGGAAAACAGGTAACTAGGTCCTGCTAGGTGAAGTGTCAGCAAGTGCAAAGAGCCTTGCATTAAACAGATCTGGTACAGAGGAACTTTCCCAAATAGGAGAAGCGGACCCTAGACTCAGGCAAAGGAGAATTTTATAAAGGTTGAGTTATTAAGACACAGTGTGTTGTTTATGGCTTGGCTCTCTCGGGTTATCCTGGGTTAGTGACTCTCCGGAGTTTGCAATTTGAGTAAAGTCTTTATCTTCGTGGCAGTTGTCTGTGACAAGGGAGGATGTCAAGTCTAATGTGAATCTGAATGCAACTGGTAATGTAAGCAGAGACTGACAGACTCTCCTAGACTGTCATTTATTGCAATAAATTAGCCAATAAATGCAATTGATGGGTCAAGGACCTCACACAAGTACTCAAGATGAGTCCATGTTTCTCGTATTAGTGCTGAGGGTGAGTCAGTGTTACTCACACCACAGGTTGTCAGTGTTACTCACACCACAGGTTGTCAGTGTTACTCACACCACAGGTTGTCAGTGTTACTCACACCACAGGTTGTCAGTGTTACTCACACCACAGGTTGTCAGTGTTACTCACACCACAGGTTGTCAGTGTTACTCACACCACAGGTTGTCTGTTACTCACACCACAGGTTGTCAGTGTTACTCACACCACAGGTTGTCAGTGTTACTCACACCACAGGTTGTCAGTGTTACTCACACCACAGGTTGTCAGTGTTACTCACACCACAGGTTGTCAGTGTTACTCACACCACAGGTTGTCAGTGTTACTCACACCACAGGTTGTCAGTGTTACTCACACCACAGGTTGTCAGTGTTACTCACACCACAGGTTGTCAGTGTTACTCACACCACAGGTTGTCAGTGTTACTCACACCACAGGTTGTCAGTGTTACTCACACCACAGGTTGTCAGTGTTACTCACACCACAGGTTGTCAGTGTTACTCACACCACAGGCTTGTCAGTGTTACTCACACCACAGGTTGTCAGTGTTACTCACACCACAGGTTGTCAGTGTTACTCACACCACAGGTTGTCAGTGTTACTCACACCACAGGTTGTCAGTGTTACTCACACCACAGGTTGTCAGTGTTCACACCACAGGTTGTCAGTGTTCCTCACACCACAGGTTGTCAGTGTTCCTCACACCACAGGTTGTCAGTGTTCCTCACACCACAGGTTGTCAGTGTTCCTCACACCACAGGTTGTCAGTGTTCCTCACACCACAGGTTGTCAGTGTTCCTCACACCACAGGTTGTCAGTGTTCCTCACACCACAGGTTGTCAGTGTTCCTCACACCACAGGTTGTCAGTGTTCCTCACACCACAGGTTGTCAGTGTTCCTCACACTTATACCACAGGTTGTCAGTGTTCCTCACACTTATACCACAGGTTGTCAGTGTTCCTCACACTTATACCACAGGTTGTCAGTGTTCCTCACACTTATACCACAGGTTGTCAGTGTTCCTCACACTTATACCACAGGTTGTCAGTGTTCCTCACACTTATACCACAGGTTGTCAGTGTTCCTCACACTGACTCACGTTCTCAAGGCTCTTTCTACCTACATTCCTTCAATTAATGTTCGGAGAATGTCACTACAGAGAACAGTGCAGCTCTATGGTGGACGTTCTCCTAGAACAAGTCACTGCTGCATTTTTTGCAGACTCACAAAGAAGCTCATACGCACTACGCATTCTGTCTTCCACTCCTGGCGAAAGTATAAATAAAAAAGTCTTCATTATAAAAATGACAGTGCAGAACTAGCTTTTATTGGGACGACGTTTCGCTCGGCATAGAGTTTTATCAAGTCGTGATTTGATTAAGTTGCATACAAAGCGAAATGTTGCCACGATAAGAAATTTTTCTGCGTTGTCTGAAAGTTGTGAAAGTCAAAGAGTGTGTGTGGGGTGGGATGTAACGAGGACGTTGTCTAGGTAACGCAACCAGGTAACGAAGGAGATGATTGATGCTTGCGAAGCTTTTGGTTTCCAGGAACTAAGTACCACTGTTATCTGTTTTTAACTATTCTGAATTGCTACATTCAAAAACCACTGTTAATGAGCCTAGTTGGATGTCTAGCTCGTCTCAATTAAAAAAAAATGAGAAATCGTTCAGTTTGTATTTTGAAAGTCCCAATTTTTATTAATTATAATTAAACTTAAGTGTACCTGTACCCATATAAACTGTAACCCAGGCGGATTTCAAGCAACATTCATATCCACGGACTGAATAATCCACCAGGAAATATCTGATCCATATCTCCAGTAGATTTATCCTACTCTTGCTTTCTTCACCTGGAGGATCATCAGTCAGGTGAGGTGAGGTAAAGCGGAAAGGGATCGTCTGAGGCTGGTCGGAGACACGTGGAATCTTAGCATGTAAACAAATGCGTTGCCCAGAAGCATGTGGAAGTCTGATGTCGCTACAGTTAGAGATGCTGATGAAGAAAATAAAGAAAAAGAAACACAAGAAAACGAGATAAACAAGAAAATATGATTAAGAAGCAGAAGCAGCAATAGAACAAGATTATAATTATTATTAGTAGTAGTGGTAGTAGTAGTAGTAGTAGCAGTACTACTACTACTAATTAGAACTACTCTTCCTTTCCCTGGACAGTCCTGATACCACTCCCAAAGTGCAGTATAATTTCCAAGGGTTTACGCTTCCCAAGGATAAAAATAATATTAATACCTGGAGGCCGTTCCCAAGGTCAATAATAATGGTAAGTCGGGAGGGTCAGTCCCATCGCTGCAATCAGAATTTCCTCGGTATATAGCGTTTGAAGATAGTTGACATTTATTAACACTATTAATAAAATTCATCACTGACTCGGTATGACCCGATGAGTTCTGAAGGACAGGTTGTCCATACCTG